>JAVKLA010000053.1:46990592-47039306 GCA_034782735.1 Sagittarius serpentarius | reverse complement strand
AAGAAAAGAAAAGAAAAGAAAAGAAAAGAAAAGAAAAGAAAAGAAAAGAAAAGAAAAGAAAAGAAAAGAAAAGAGAAGCTGGATGGGAAGAAACCAAAACCGAAGAGAGCTGAGGCAAATCTTGCGGTTGGAAAGAACTCGGCAAAAAGTGGAGTAAGTCAACATTTCATAACATATTAGTATCTTTCTTCTAAAAAAACAGTGGAAAAAAGTAACAGGGCCTTATCTTGAGTCCATTGCTACTTCACATGTAACCTCACAGGGTCAGTGTCAGGGTGGGAATGTGCTGAACCTATCACTGACCCTAACTGATAACTTGTCGAAAGCCCTGGTTTGACTGGTAATCAAAGCTTAACCCAAAGGGCAGACCAGAACCCCAGTCGCATGTCCAATAGCCATAGTAAACATTAATATAACCCCACTGGCTGAGCTGGTGGAGAGTGAACTCATGAGTCTCGTTGCTTAAAGCCTCTCCTGCCTCCAACAAACAGCCAAGTCCCTTACCCCGAAATTAGTAGCACCATCATACCAGCACCATCATAACCCATAGACAGGGACTGACTGGAGAGGGATGGAGAGGCAAATGGCATAAGCTTGCCTCGAGATGGGACAATTTTGACTCACTCATCATAAAATTGTTAAAGGATCAACAGCTTCTTTACAGAGCTACCAGGAAATGTTGCTCTGTCTCAATTTACTTCAATTTTGGTTTTGTTTATTTTCACAAAACCCAGGAAAACTGCACTGAATGCAGTGGGCAGTCAATGAGATCAGGGCCAGATGTGCAGTGATTCCATCAGTGCTACCTGTATTTTCCAAATAATTCCTGTTATTTGGTTGTTACGGTTGGACATGTAATCAGGCAAGAGGATCTTAACCTTTAAAAGTATTTTTCAAGGTGTTTTTTAATTCCAACACCACTGCAGCCACTCAGACACTTAATCTGTTTATATCTTAAGCTCTGTGGGGAAAAGACTGTCCATCATAACATATTTGTATTGATTTAACACATTAAAATCTCATTTTCATCTAGAACTTCTTGGTGTTACCCTAATTTATGTAGTAACAGAGTAAAGACCTGTGTAATAACAGCACCTTAAGGCAGGCAACAGAGCTCTGAATTTCCATTAATCAGGAAATTCCAACATTTTTATTTAAAATTCTTTGTTCCTAAATGAAATTAAAAAAATTATTACTTCATTTTCCACTCTGAAAATATTTCACTAGGGAGAAAAAAAAAAAATCAAAACACTTTCATTTGACTTTTGGATTGCTTTCTTTTCAGAATTTTGGTAGATAAACAAAATGGAGACCCCGTGGGGGTGGAAAGACTAACGCCTCAGAGATATCCAAGGGGAAAACCTCAGGCTCCTCACCTGGAAATGGAGATGCCCCAGTGCTATAGGGAGGCCAGTGCTCTCGAGAGGCTCCAGGGTCTCAGCAGCACGTCCTGGAGGCTGGAAAACTTTGGTTCTGGAGCATCGGGGTATTTTAAAGAGCCCAGTGGAGCCTCTCAAGGTTTTGGGGGCTCTGCCATCTGACCAACCATGAGTTGAACTGGTAGGAAATCAGGTGGAAAACCTTCTCCCAGTGTTTCAACAGCAGCTTGTCCAAATGTTCTTTGAAATACTTGCACTGCAGAAAAAAATGGATGTTCTCTCTTTGACCTATTTCACCTGAAAATCCCAAAATAGCTCGAGCACACAAAATTTATTAGGCCTTTTTTTTTCTTTCTTTCTTTTTTCTTTTCTTTTTCTTGACGGAAGTCTAAGAAGAGAGAGAAGCAAGGTGGATTTCACAAGATTGGAGCATGCCCAGGACATGGCAGAGACCAACAGGAAGGACTCACCAGATTCCAGCCCCCATTTTAAAAACAGCAAAGCAACAGCAGGAAGGAAACAAAGAAAGAATGGGGAGAAAAAGCAGTGGCATTCTCTTGTCCATTCTCTCTTCCCATCAGAAGTGCAAATGCTTTCTGTACCCATCAAAGGGCTTTGCTGACTATTAGCTCAGCTGCAGAGCATTCAAGTGGAAAGCTGCAGAGCTGAGAATTGCCAGCAGCTTCTCCCAACCCCATTAACTTGTTACTCACACAGTCTGTCAGAAAAGTGGCTGGAAGGAGGGGCTTTTTTTTGTTGTTATTCTGAAAGATCATACAGAACAATCATTTGCCACACCTGAAATGCAGCCACCTCTGGAGAGGCATATGGTAGCAATTTCCCATCAGGTGGAGGTGCATTGTCAGCCTGGGGAATTAAGGTGGAATAATTGCTCCAGCTGATGCACGAGAGAGTTTAGAAAAGATGGAATTCGGACATTACACAGGTTTCTTCACACTGGCTGTATACAGAGGTGTTTTGTCCTCCCCTGCAGAGCTCTCTGTAGTAGCCTACCGTCCCATGGCACCCCCGGGGCCACAACTTGGCTATCTGCAGAAATGCCACTGGGACTGGCTTCAACACCCCTGCGTGGATCTCCTGGTGGCAAACTTAGGTGTGCTCCGTACTTTGAGCATCTCTGCAATATGATTGCCTCTGCTCCAGAGGGGCCTATATCTCCAGCTGTCCTGGTTTTCTATGTGGCAGGTGTCACTGATCAGCGAGGAAAATCATCCTCTCCTGGGGTCACTGAAACCTCAGAACAGAGTGTAAATGCTTTGTCTGAGCCCTGCCTGACAGGCAAAATGGTGAAGTAGAACAGTAGATTTCTTTAACTAAAGAAGCTAAAGAACAGTGAACCAATGGGGAAACACAAGGAGAAGGGCAGCATAATGAGGATAAACCAAAACTCACTACAACAAAAGATGAAGAATTAAGATTGGGAACTAGATTTAAAAGAGCAAAGACTGCTGGTTCGCTTGCCTCCATGTTTACTCTGTGGAAAGCACATTTATCAGGATGGCTAGATGCAGATCTAGTGATTTTCCCAGGATGTGTTTGGGTCCTGGTCAAGAAATACGTACTTTCCATTGAGAACGGTCTTAGTTCTGCCCTTATCCAGTGGCCACAACAGCCCTCTCTGAATTTCTTCTGTCCTGCTTATATCCAAGTTTGGAGCAGAACTGTTGCTTCAGAGCAAAAGGGCCCCTCACCTGTTGTTTCTTATCCTTTACCAGCTAATGCCAGACATTTCTGAAGAAGGGGAGGAAAATCATGCTGCATGTCTGATCTTTACTCTGCTACAACTCTGCCTTAGATGGAGGGGCTGGGATACAAGAAGACTACCCCATAATCCAGAGGCTAAAAGTTATTCAGTCTATCAATCTGCATATTTATAAGGCCCTTGGTATAAATACACAAGAAAAGTTGGATGACCTTAAGCCCAGGAGTAATAGAAATAGAATGAAATCCAATAGTACGAAGTCAAGCACTTAGAGACTGATAACAAGAATAGCTGCTTTAAGCTGTGGGCTCATCCACTGGAAACAATCAAGTTGCAGGAGAAGGATGTGGATGCATGTGTTCATCGTAGCACTATTAGGCACTGCTGGTGTGATGCAGTTATGGAAAAGCAGAATGCAATATCTGTACGCAGTACAAAAGCTATTTACAGTGAAGTTAGTTAAGTGTTAATAGCATGGGAGAAGATCTCCCTTGGCATACCATAGACTGTTCTTGTGCTACATGTCCAAAAAAGGTGAATTTGAGCTGGAGCAGACATAGTAAAGGTCTCCTGCAGTGATCAGGTGGAAATCAAATGTGAGGAGACTAGGAGAGTTTGGTATGCTTAGCCCAGCACAAAGATGCATTGCTCTCTATAAATACATTGGGGAGGTAAAAATCACAGAGAGAGAAGAGCTATTTAAATTAAAGGACAGTGCTGGAACAAGAACAAATAGGTATAAACAAGCTGGGAATAAATTCAGTCTGGAAATTAATAGAAGGTTTCTAAAACTCTCATCATCTTGGATATCTATTCTTACTACACCCTTCTCCCTGGCTTTGACCACTATGAAATTCCTCTGCTGTTGCTACAAGGTCATTCCCCTCGCCTGTCTCCGTGCATCTTTCCCCTGGTGTTTCTTTCTCTGTTGCATCAGTTGTGTTGCTCAATTTATTTGTTCATAGCCCTTCCTCCTAACCCTCCTGTTGCCTCCAGAGTAGCACTAGAGTCAAATCCTGTCTTTTTTCCCCCCCAGCTTTTGAGCTGCCTTGTCACCGCTTGTTAAATTTTCGATGCATCTGGGAGGCAAGCTTCCTAATCACCTGGAAATAGAGGGAAAAGGCCAGAAATTGTGGTGCAAGGTGTTCAACCTAGACATAAAGAAAAAGCTTTTTTTCACTCAGGGGACAGAGCAGCACTGGGACAGGTTCCTCAGAAAGGTGAGAAAGGTGGTGGCATCTCCATCCTTGGGGGTTTCCAAGACTTGGCTAAACAGTCTCAGCCGACTTGATGTAGTGTTGGCAAACATCCTGCTTCAAGCATAGCCTGGACTAGATTGTTTCCAGACCCCTTCCAACCGATATTTCAATGCTGCTATGAAATTGAAGGGATCTGGGTGACTTCTGCCCATGGGCCAATTCCCTTCATGTCCTCACCAGCCCAAGAAAAGTAATTGTGTTGTAACGGGGCTTTCTGAGTCAGTTATAGCATAACCTGGGGGCTGGTTGTGAAATAGCTGTCATCTCTGGGCTTGTCCTGTGATTGAGCAAAAATCATGCAGTTTTCAGCTTCTTGGCCATTGACACAATGTGTTAAAAAGAGTACTGGATTTCAGCCTGGCCCAAAGACGTTGGGGAGACTGACCTCACAGAGCCTTAGGCATCTTAAGAGTTACGATGCCCAAGATGAGCCATTAACAGGGGAACAGGGGAACTAATGACCTTACAGAAAAGCAGGAAAGGAGAAACCAGAAACCAGAAGAAGGTGGATGGAGAAATACTCACCAAAAGAACTACATAAAAAAACCCAACCAAACCTCTTTCAAGGTTAAGCTGACAGAGATCACAGAAGGTCTCTTAGACTGAGGGTCTGGAATTAGAGCAGCAATGTCTCTACTAAACTAAACAGGCTGGGACATAGACTCAAGCACCAGCCTTGGTCATCCAGACTGTTTAGTTGTCAGGACAATTCCTGGCATGGTTTTAGCCCTTGCCAGCAACACTATCCCAGACACTGCCTGAGAGATGTATGAAGGACCCTTCCCGTCAAGCAGCCTGAGGGAGTAGAAAGCATTTTGACATGACTGCAGGGACTGCGTTGTGCCACTTTCCCTCAGGGTCAGAGAATGTTCCCTGGACTCTGTAGCAGAGGAGCCTTTAATGAGGTGTCCATTAGTGCTGGTTATATTCCCTTAATCCATAACTCAGGTAAAGTTCATTTATACAGTCAAATAATATCTTTTCTATTAATGTCTTGAGCTGAGCTTTTTATGTTTTAGCTTTCTACCATAACATCTTGAAGACAATTTTTTTTTTTTAACTGGTAAATTCAGAGACTGTTGAAAGCAGAGGGTTTACAGCCCCAGACAGTGAATGTCCGAAGTCCAGAGATGTGAGAGCAGAAGCACAATGAAGTACTTCGTCTCTTGCTGCTCTTGCGTCTCTGGTCTTCCCTGCAAGAACTGTTCCCGGTCATAGGGGGATATTTCTTGCCCTTATTTAACAGCAGTGCCTGAGGCTTCCATTGAAATCTGAGTCCATGTTGCAGAAGAGCAGAAGAGACTCTCACCTAATGGCTTCTCATTCATATGGAGAGGGGGAGAAAGCAACAGCTGACTCATTGCCATTCAGGGGCAGAGTCAGACTGGTTCCCTGCTCTCCTCACAGAGGTTTTGCAGTTTAAGGCCCCCTCCGCTGCACAGATTGATCTCTAATTTATTGATGCACCAGTATGTTAGACCTGCAGTTCATTGATGCTCAAGAAAGACCTTGACAGTTAAAAAAGAAGGAACTCGTGTGAAACTCTAAGGGCATTTGGCCTGCAGAGATCAACGGGTGCAGTGCTCCATCTCATACCGTATCGCCACACATGGACTTCTTACTTTTTCCAGTCCTAGCAATCAAAGGATCCAGTCCTAGCAAAATGGCTCATTGTTGTGACCTTGAGGTCACCTCCTAAGACTGTACTCATTAGCATTGGGCAATAAGATGTGTCAAGCCCTTAGTAGCATATAACTCTCTGGACTTACTGCAAATAGCCTTCATTTTACAGGTGGAAACGGGAGATGAGTAACTGTTGATCTCCCCCTGAAATACAGACCACATCATGAATCTCCCGGTAGCGGCTCATTTTCTGGAACTGATCCTGCCCCTCTTCCTCCACTCCCTTTCCAGCTCTGGCCATCAGCACAAGGCATCAGCACTCATGGTTTGGGTGTGTGGCTGATGGGGCTGTGTTTCCACTAAATACCACCCGGACAGCTTGCTAAGTCACCAACTAAATGGTCTGCATTGCCAAGCTGCCTTTCAAAGCCAGCAATTAATCACCCACAGCAAGTGATTGAGATGGCTAGAAAGAAAAGGCAGAGAAAGAGATGCAGTAAGAAGGACAGGAGAGGGAGTAAGAAAGAGAAGATGCAGAAAATAGGAAAAGAAGAAAGGAAGAGAGGTACCATCCCCAGAGTCCACCCTGCGATGTTCATCGACTCCAGCCTTATCTCCCCAGCTCAAAACAGAGTGGCAGGGTTCAACCAACGTGACAAATGTCAGTGGGAGCTCTTGTCCTCAGCATCAGTGCTATAATTAACTGGGGAAATATGAGTTTCACAGGCTCTCAGACATGATCGTAGCTTGCTGTGAAAAAAAGAACCAATGATGATGTGCCTGCTTGCACCTGCCTTCACCTTTGCCCCCCCGCCCCCGCCACCTCAAAGCTCCATTCCAGCCCCCCACAAGAACAACAGCTGTGTTGGTATTTATATTCACTCCAGCCTGAAGAACCACTGCCAACACAGAGGCAGGCCCTGTCTTTGCACAGACCAGCTGCCAACTGTCGATGCTTCCAGCTCCCACAACCTCTCCCTTTGGTTTCATGGGCTCCAAGCCCAGGTCCCATCAGCTTTCTTCTGCTGATGGTGGCTGATGGCTGTGCAGACACTGTCCATCCTACCTTCAGCGCATGGATTATGTTTGGCATGCTGGAAAAACCAGCCCACAACTTGGGCTCATGCTCACCTTTCCTTAGACCTGTGGTTAGAGTGGGTCACGGCTAGAGTTTGTCCCTCTTGCCCACCCATATAAGCAAAGCATGAGAGACAGTATTGAGGACTTGGTGCTTATTGCTTTATACGATGGGTGTGCACAGACACCTTGGGTCACTTCACATGAGGGTATATACGTCACTAGCTGAGCTATCTCCATTCTCCATAGGAGACAAAAAAAAAAAAGGCTGTGAACAGACTTTTGCAGAGCCGCATACAAAATGATGCACGGAGCTAGCACCTGTGCCAAGACATTTACTCTCTCCTCTTATAGATTTGAGGCATTCTCTGATGTGCCTGACAGAAATATATATATATATATATTTAGAAGGTTAAAATAATCTGTAGTGAAAACTAGATCACTAGAAGATAGTAGAATGAATTGTTAATTAGGGCTTGTGACCACACCGGTAACTGAATAGGAAAAATGGTTAAAAGCAGCTATTGATACAATCCCACGATTACCTATTACAACCTCACCACCCTGCAGTTATTCCTCACCCTGTCTTCAGTATCATCAGGGTCCTCCCTCCCCATACAAGTTTCCCTTCCTCTCTGGGTGGCTCCAGCCAGCTCAGCCCATTGCTGCTCCAGCCCTATATGTTCCTGCTGTCCTGATTCTGCACCAGCAAGGAGTTTCTGAGTAGAGACCTGTGAGTATCCCAGCAGGGCACTGTGGGCTGCTTTATGGCAAGGAGAACAAGCTACAATAGGATTTCTCCTCCAGAGAAGGAAATGAATAATCAATTTAAAAAATTATATTAAAAAAAATGATCCATAAGAAGTCCCACTATTTTTACAAGACTGACCACAGATAGCAGGATCAAGTGCACCCAGGCATGCTAAACAAGCTGCTCACCCCTTTTCTGGGATGTCTGATCCAGATTTTTAGGCTGCAGACCCCCAGGTGCTATGAGTCTTGGGTGGTGGGACTGCCCGCCTTCCTTTGGGTAACGTGGGAATGAGAGTCCATTAGACCTCTGCCCCCTCATGGCAATGACTGCCCTTACTATTTTGATGTCAACCAAGGACAAAACTTCGGCCTCGTAATGGCCAGGGCACATGATGTCATGTCTCGCTGAATGCACCCGGGCATTTGTCCTCAGGAGGAGTCAGGCTGGTCTCATCACCAACAACAAAGCTGCCCTACAAAAACTGGGGGCATGTACGTGACAAACTCGCCGTGCTGTCCCCTTCCTTTCTTCCATACCGGTCGTTTGCGCAAAGCTGGGGCAGCAGTAGGGTGGGAAGCTAACAATTATTATTTTTTTAATGAATTCTTGGCAGATAGAAACCCCTGTTAATCACAGCTCCCTGCTTCAGCCTTGTTTACTTGCTGTGACTTCAGCAAGCGCAGGGAGAAGGAGCCAGCACTTCTCACCCAGGTCCTGCAGACAGGCTCATCAGCAGGGATAGCTGATAAGGGGGCCTGGTCTGCCCAGGCTTAGACTTGAAACTCAATGGCTCCGTTAGCTGAAGGACAGCAAGGCTACAAAGTCCTGTCTGCATCCTTAAAATCCTACTGGTGGATCAGGCAGGGCTGAGTCAAGAGCCAGTATGCTGTAAAACCTACAAGAGAGCATTTCATCTTAACAGGGGCCAATGGAGAGAAAAAACCAGGACTTGAGGGCACAGCAGAACTCACCCAGTGTCACACAGAAGTTCAAGGGTAGAGCTTACAGCAGAATCAAAGGCTTGCAAGGCCTAGCACAGCGCTTTATCCATTAGGCAACGTTGCCCAGCTGTGGTTGTAACTCGGTGGGTTGAAATGCATTTTATTAACAGCCACCGAATCACTGGCCTGGCGGAGCAGCCGGCTAAACTTTGTCCTCTACATGCCAAATCACCCCCTCGTTCTCCTTCTTCCCCTAAACTTCCCCTGCAATTTCTGTTACGCAGAAGTGCTTGCTCCAGTCTGTCTCCCCTGGCATCACAAAGTATTACTGGGCTTTGCACATGACCTGTTAAATGTGGCTCCAGGTTGCCTATATTTCGTGTTTTACCTGTGTCCTCTAAAGCATTTTAGGAGATTTTGAGGTAACAGCGCTGCAACATTTAAATAAACTATGCTTTGTACACAAAGATGATTCATAATTGTCCATAAGGCATAGTGAAAAAAAAAAAAAAGAAAAAAGAGAATTATTTTTAGCCCAAAGTGCCCTTTTTTTCAACATCAAAACTTGACCTGGGAAACTGTCAATTTTGACACCTTCTTATTTGCACACAAAAAAATCAGAACAAAGTATTTTGACCTTGTTCAAATGGCATGCATTAGCTTCTGTTTACCAACTTTAAGAACGTTCCTATCAAATTTGGAAAGGGCACAGTCAGGATGAAATGGCTCAGTTTTTAAAAGAACAGATAATTTTTATTGTGATCTGCAGGAAACTTTGGGCACAAAATAATTTCGTGCTTGTTTGTGTGTTCTTCCACTTCAGAACAAAACCAGATTTCAGAATCATGGCATTTCCTACCAAATAAAACCGAGCTGTTCCCACACAGCCATCCTGTTCAGGAAAGACAAGGAAGGGTTTGTTGAGTCATTGGCAGGAACAAGAGTTGTCCAAAAAAAATCTGAGCCAGGAGAAGGTTTGAAGAAGCTTTCAACTCCAGTCCCAGAGATCAGGTCAGACCTGAGTTGCTCTGTAAGTGTGATCTGCTCTAAGAGCATCCCAAAACTCAAGAAAGGACCTCACTGTTACCCACCCCAAAAAAGCTGTACCAAAAAAAGATAGAGTCCCTGTTATCAGTTTTGTGTAGAGCTTTCCTGCAGACGCTTTTACAGGAATGGAAAGGGGCTGAGGTTGCCCTCAGCACCTTGGCTGCACTCTCTCCAGCAGCTTAGCCTTTCCAACCAAGCATATTCCCTGCTTTGTTTTCTTTGGCCTTAGTGTTTTGAAGCTTCACGGTGGAGAAAAAAGATGCAGAGCCATCCCTCCTCCCTCCACCCACCATCATCACTCCTGTTTACTATGTGACTTTAATGCAAACCTACGCAGCTGCCTTGGACACCTGGTGTCGTACTCCGGTAAAGTGAAGATCATGCTGATTCCAGCTCTCATTTTCCATGCCAGTCCGCTCTGCAGCCGCTTGCTGCTTCCAGCCCCTCTGCAGAGACAATTATCTCTGCTAGTTTTGGCAACCTTTACTGAAGTGTGAGTTCAACCCACAATCTCCAACACAGTCTTAAGATCTCCTTGTTTGGCTAACAACTATTAGCACCTCTTGAAAACAGTACAAATAATTAAAAAAAGTAAAAAGAGAAAGTTACAGACTGCAGTAATTGTGGAACGGGGCTTGCACGGTATGCTGAAGACTGAAATGAAGGTAGTTCTCTGTCTGCTGTGCTGATAACTACTTTAATATCGAGTTCAGGAGCACTGAGAGAACTAGATGTGTAACTGTTTATCCGGCCCTTGAAAGCTAAGCAGGAAGAATAAAAAATTGGTTTTCACACCCATGACTCACTGACCAGCCTAGCTGAACTAGTAAAGGTACAAAAATCCATTTTCAGCTGGTCCAGGCCAGCTATAAATACTTATTCCAGATAGCACTGGATGAGAAAGGAGGTCAGTACGTGTCCCTCTGAGGCCTTGGCTATCCTCTGGGAGATGTGCTGTTGACACCGTTCCCTCTCAGTGCCGTAGAACTACCTTCAATTTTCACGGCTCCCCGAGGCACGTGCCCTCAAACAGCGCTCACCAGATCCTGACCCAGGTCACAAATCCTCGAGTTCCGGAGTAACGTAAAATACACATCATAAATAGACGTGTCCCTGGCCTCAGCTCTCTCTCAGCTTTGCTTCTGTTTTCTTGAGCCTAGCCTGCCTGATTTTCTCCAGTAGTTCAATCATATTTATTAGGGATTTATAGTTCTCTGTAGGGTTTTTATATTTAGCTGCCTACACTGGAAAACCGCATTTTTATAGATGTTGGATACCACACCTTTCTCTGTGGCTCCTCAAGGCTGGTTTTTGTCCTTTTTGTTCTTTATATTCAATTTCTGTAGCTTAGCCTCATTTTGTCTCTATTCTTTGTTCCCGTCCACCAAGACTGTAAATTGCTTATCAACAAAGTAAACACCAGGTCATGTTTAAATGCCTGCAGTTCATCTGGGATTGGATCGTCTTTGGCTATCACAGCTGCTTGGCTCCATGACTGACACAGAGAAGTAGGAAAAAGAACAACTTTACAGCATTTGCAAAAGTCCATCTGTGCCACTCAGTTTTGTAGAGGCAGAGATGTGAAATGTCGCATCACAGTCCTTAATGTATAAGCTCACAAGGCTTGGTCTGGTACATATGCTGGTAGGCTTCCTTCTAGGCTGATCAGGGTCAATGCTCTTCCCAAAGTTACCAGTCCAAACCCAGAGTAAACCACTGCTAGTCAATGATTATCTCCATTACACAGTTCTTTAAAGTCGGATTCTCCATGAGCAAACAGAGGGAAGAGAGGCCAAGACCTTAGTGACCTCGCTGTTTGCCTTGCAGCAGTTAAATGGGAAAGTAAAGCACACTCATAGTCTCTGCGCCAAGGGAACCAAAGCTGTAAATTTGAGAGAAAAATCCCATTGGTCTGTCATTTTCTTAAGGACTTACTACAAATATAAAATAAAAAGGAATGGCAGTGACCTCATTCTGAATAGAAGTTCAGTCCATTTAGTCCCTTTAAAGTGATTAAAGAGGTTAATATCATCCACAGTGTAGGTGAGAGAGCTTGAGCGATCCTACCTCAAGACTGCGAAGAAGGTCTCTACTGTAAAACCCAATAGTATATGCAATTTATTTTCTCAGAGGATGAGTTCAAACGATCAGTCAAAGTCAACTTCAAGCCAGAAACATGAGAAAAGACTTTATCTCCCTCTGTATGTCTGCCTGTTCCATAGATCCTTCTTAGACCCCGAAACAACAGCAAAACTCTGTGAAAAGCTTTTCTGTGTTACCTTTTTTCCTGGTTCCTCCAACAAAGATTTTGCATTTGAATGGTTTGATGGTTTGGATGGTGCCACAGCCTTCACTCACATCATGAGCCGTGTTGGTGGGGAGAAAATGTAGGCAGGGAGTCCAGGCTAGGTAAGTTGTACAAAAGGCAGAAGTCCACGTCTTTCACCCGCATTAAGCTTTCACACTTGATTGATATGATCACAGCAAAGCTAAAATCAGAAAAAACAAACTGTGGGGGACCAGGGGCCTCCACAGTGGCTGGCAGAGTGAGAGAGGACTGTAGCTGCCCAGGTACAAAACATGATAAGGATTAAAAAAGAAAACTGGAAAGCAGCTGGGTTTTTTGCAGTCCCACCACTGTCTCTCTCTGTGAAGTCTTTTTTACTGTTGTTACTTATTTGTATATACAACATTTCTGCCAAGATAAGGAGCTGGCAGAGTGGATATTAGAAATCTATGTGGTTCCAGGATGGAGCTTAGTACTGTGTTGGCAGGGACTATATGGCTACCTATAGACATGCTTGTTCTAATTACAGAGTAATTAAGACTGGAAAGTGTTTCTGGTATTTCTGGAGGTCTCTGGTCACACCCCCAGCTCAAAGTTGGTCTAGCTTTGAAGTCAGATGCAAATTCAAAATCAGTTCAAAGACTGTTTTCTTCCCATCCTGCATTTTCAAAAGAGCCCCCTTGTTGGTAAATCATTTAATAGAGCTACTGAATTATTGTCGACACTCTGGAGAAATGGCAAGGCAGAAATTTTAGGAGACTGAAGGTCGTGCTACCACCTTTTTACACAGAGGGAGGCTAGGGCTTGGGAAGATGAAATGGTGTTCTCAAGGCTATGCATGGATCCCAAGGAAACTTGGAAATGAATCTGGATGATCAGAGTAAAAAGCTGCACACTTACTGCTAGTAATTGAAATCCATATCTATTTTGCCATTATCCAGTTCCCCTTTTTTCTACCCGAGCCTATACCACTACTCATGAGAGGAAAAACAGCTCCAGTAAAACTACTCAGAACGAGGCATTTTCCTCTGAGTAGCCAGAAAACAAACCAGGCTGCTCCACAGGTATAACTTAGTGCAGGAAATCTTAACAGCAACAACAGCCCGCAGCTACACGACAGCCCCAATGGCGATAGAGTAACTGCTCTGTGCTGGAAGCTTTCAGGCATGACCTATCTAATAATGCATCACTTCTTTTTATTAAGAATCTGGAACCTAGTAAAGACTTCATGTTCCCTTAATGGTCTTGCCCTAAATTAAAGAAACCACCAACAGCTCATTAATACCTCATTAGAAGGTGTGAATACAAGATATAAAGGGAAGGTACTGTAAAGCAACCTATAGCAAAAAGAACTGAAAAATCGGACTCCTCCCAGTTCCAGATCTTCCTTACCAGTTTATCAGTAAAGGCCAGACCTCATCACTTTTGGCTTGCATACACTAGCTCCTTTATTTACTGTGAGTCAGACTGTAGAAATCATATTTATTCTGTAGTTCTGGCACAACTGCAGATACTGGGGTTAGGAAATTATACCAGCCAAATTTCAGGATTTCTAATTCATGGGAAATTTTGGCATTTGGAAATTTGCTTTTATTCTGACTAAGAAAATAAAATTCTTTCCTTCATTATTGCCTATGACTGGAAATTCTGACTAAAAAAAATGACTTTGGAAATATTGACCTGAGGACTATTGTTCACATTAGTGGAAATCTGCAGTATTCGTAAGGCAGATTTTTTTAACAGTAAATCTCCTTCAGATGTGCTGTTCATCTTTTTTTATTGCTCAGAAGTATTTTTATCATAAGAGAAAACAAGCATGGATTTGAACACACAGACTGAATGCAAACATGCTTGTAAAAGCAACGGCAAGAGGAGCAATGATAGGGCGAGCTGTTACCATTCAACTGATGGATCATTCCTATTAACAGCTTCCAAGAAAGACGGTTCCACCAGAAAGCGCTGATGTGGTCACTCCTTGGTGTCTTCCTTTTGCTGGCTATAAGGAACAGATTGGTCCGCTACATGGCAAGGTAGCAGGGAAGATTTCGTCTCAAACTCCTAATGCAAGAAATGAGAATGTGGCATCGAAAAAGTGGCTGAATTTCAGATTCAAGATTAAGATTAACTTCAGAAAAAGCCTGGCACCTGAGCACAGAATTCACGGTATATATAATCCTAGAAGTCATCCAAGACAGCGAAACCAGCATAAAGTCATCTGCAGCAAGAACAGCCTAATGGGAGATTGAAGCTATATTTGCAAAATGATACATTGAAAATTTTGAAAAACATGTCACATCCTTATACCTTAACCAGAAGGCTCTTTAGTCAAAACTTCTAGTGGAGGCATAAAGTAAAGATCCTCATCCTTATATAGAACGTAGGACACCAAGATGCAAAGATGAGACAGCACTGATGCCATTTTTTTTTACCAAACCGGGTATTTAGCTTCTGAGATAGCTTTTTCAGATTCCTCAATATCCACGGAGAAAACCAGATTCTGTAGCACATAACTCATCTCCTCCATCTCCATAAAGATTCATGTTTGGTCAGATGACTCAAACCCTCACATCCTTGTCAAGAAAGCTTGAGATGACTAGGCTGAATGTATGTGTCTCCACTGAGGTTATCTAAGGGAAATTAATGTCATCAAACTGCAGGGGTAAGATTCACATTCAAATTAAAACAACAACATGTATGAGGACTCAATGCCACCTCCGTGCTGCAAACATTTCCATTTAGTCAGACAAAAAAACAGTCTTAAAGATGGGAGATAAATCTAAAAATGGGTATTTTGATGTAGAGAAACCAACTTGCTTTAAATTGTAAGGTGGTTGCTGGGAGAGATTGATCCTTGATGAAGAGTGAGGCAGTCCATCCCATTGGAGGATGGTTGTAATCCCCTCCTCAAATCTTTTCAGCAGCGGAAAGACATGACAGATTCGCTCCTTCTTGCAATGAAGAAAGAGAAGTAAATGATGACCAGGTCTGCTGGCTGCCACCCTGCACTCCACAAGCTCCAGAGGTCCTCGAAACACTTTCCTGGTACAAATATCAACCAACACTCCTACCACAAAGAGGCTGAGGGCAAACTCTGCAACTTTGAATGCCTGAATCCAGCTCAGCATGTGGGTTTCCAGAGATGCTGAAAAATGCAGAGGAAGGCATTCATCGGGGGAAAAATAACCCAAAAAACAAGCAAACAGCTTGGGACCCATCCAGCTACCAGAACGATGCTGTTTGCAATCCTCTGTTAAAACCTTGTCAGCAGTAGTGCTTCTCGGCTAGCGTGGGAAGGCCATGATCTAAAGCCTGTTGAAGTTAGTAAAAAGACTCCCGTTGACCTCAGCGGGCTCAGTTTTATCCTCTGAGCCCAGGAGGACTCCAGCTGTGGTTTAGAAACTGCTGGTGGTCCATGTGCCTGCGGTGAGTGGGCCGCATCTGGGCTATAGAAGCATATTAAGCCTAAAGACATATGAGCTACCAAGTCTGCATTTCCTAAGCTTGATTGGGTGTGCAGTGGTTTGCAAGAAAATTTGAGGGTTGGCAGGGTTCTTCCAAAAAGTTTGGGAATTAGTGATCTGGTACCTTCTCTAAAGGCTTTTTACATATAGCACGTGCCAGGACTATTCCATGTATTCTGACAATGATTTCTCTGAGACTGGGCATAGCTACTTGACCTTGTTCCAGTGTCTGCTTTCCTAGAAATCCTTTATTTAGCCCTAGGGAACAGATAAAACCGAGACCTGTAGCCTAAACCAGTACGTCTCTTTCCACCACTGAAGTGATAGCCCAGAATATTGGTTGACTTTTTTTTTGTTGTTGTTCATATGTTCTCTCTTTCCTTCCATGGAGTGTGCAAGCCATAGGTAAATACTTTCGCAAACTGTTTTAACTTTCCCTTCCCTACATAATTAGCAGTGAATGAACTCCTAGTCACCCTTTACTTGATTGAGGGAAAATGACCTCATGCCCCATCGTTTCTGAGTGAAAATCCCCTGCTGTTACAACATCTCCCTTTTACAGGAATCCCAGTTAAAACTCAGAATTTCCTCTAATAATCTTCACACCAAACTTCCCCTGTTTGGCTCAAAGCAACTTTAGAGGAAAAGATTTCAGCCCACAAGTTCACCCTGGGACAAAAATCAATCCGTTTAGGTTTTTAACATCTCAAGTGTGGACATCACAACTGTGGTCCAATATTTTAGCAGTGGTCTCTGAAATACCAGAGAGAATATGAGTGCTGTATCCATCAGGTCCATGCTTACACATCCAAGGGCTTCATTAGCCCTCACCCGCAGCGCTGGAGAGCTGTTCCAACACCACAATCCCAAGCTGGTCAGGGCTGCTGCTTTCCAGGACGCTGTCTCCAATCTCATGTGACTTGCATTCTTCGTTTCCCAATTACTGGCCATGACTTTGGCTGCTTTAAAATCGTAGGCTGCGCAAATGAGCTGCCCAAGCAAGCGATCCAGACCGCTTGGGTGTAACTGACCTGTTTCTGATGATTTTCATCACTTTACTGTAGACTGCAAAATTTGTGGATTGTGCCAGCAATAATTTTCCCACTTTTCTTGGATCAATAAAAGATGTTGATAAAGGTGTTGGATAGCATTGGATCAGGGTGGATTGCTGTGGGACCCCATTCTAGGTGTATTTCAAGCAGATTATGAGTCCCTGAGCACAGATATTTTCTGAGATCTATCAAGCAGCCAGTTTTAGTCCATTCAAGACAAAGATTTTAAGCCCTGTAAGCACAATCGGTAATCTCTTTGAAAATCATTCCCCTTTTTTCCTGTTTCCCTTCCCCACCAGAGGTTTCCTACGCAACACAAAGATATGATTCAGCATTTAGGGTAACAGGGAGGGACGGAGACCTTCATCAGGAGCTGAGAATGAACAGCAGGCGCTGGGAATCTGCTCTGCTGCCGAAGAGACGGCTGGTTTCCCTTGGCAGCTCACCTGCTTTTGGAAGTGCCAGATTCTGCCCGCTTTTTCCTTCCTCCCCCCGTTCCCTGCTCGACTTTGTAACGAACGCCAAATTAACTATTCAAACAGCCGTGCTGCTATGGAGGGGCAGGAGAAATGTCTCTGGCAAGACTGAGCATCTTTTTAAATGATTTCAATTGTTTCTCTTTAGTGAAAATGAGCATCAGGGAGCCAGACCCCATTTAGCGTCCCTGTACAACGTGGCTTCCATTTGTTTTGCATAGTCCTAATGACTTGGCTGCATCCCTCTCCCCTACCCCTATGTCTCTTCTCTCCCTACCAGTCTGAGTCTTCAGTTTCTCAGGGAGAGACTTTCTCCCCAATTCCCAAAGGGACTTCAGGCAGGAGTAACCCAGCCTTGTAGGATCCTAGCCACCCCATGGTGAGACAAGACTTGTTTTCTTGGACGTGGTCTCTGAACGTTGTGTGCAAGTCTCACCACCCAGGCCAGAGAGCCCTATTCAGTCGTGGGACGTGAAGGCAAAGGATGAGAGCTCTGCCACCATGGTTGGAAGCTTCAGGTGGAAGCCGTTGAAGGCTGGTGTTCCTGCAGTGATCACGTAGGACTAGAGAAGAGGTAGCGAGGTCTGCAAGACATTAAAGTGTATCGTAAGGCAGCCTGGCGAAAAGCCAATTGGCAACCCTTTTAGCAGTCCCATGGCTAAAGCACATTGATTTTCAAGGTTCCCATGGCCATGCTTTCCACCAGAGTTAAATTCTCTCTCTCCTTTTTCCTCATGCACAGATTTGGCTATCTACCCCCATACACGCCTACCTGGAAAAGCAGTCGTATTACTGACATTCATTCCAATCTGGATTATCCTATGATTCCACACTGCTGTGATAGACAGATACTGACTTTCTTTCAGTTTGTCTGCCTGGCTTTCTTTAAATAGTGGCAAGTAGAGCTTCCTCCTTTCGTCACTCAAAAGTCAGACAGTACACAGAAACTTTAGATTTTTCTTCCTGATATTCCCATCCACATTCTCACGCCATGCTAAACAACTCCTTTGTGAGGCATTTTTAACCAAACATGTTGACACTTAGAAAGGGAGAAAGTAAAATAAAATAAAATTAAATTAAAAAAAAAACCCCAAGCCCCAACTCCTTTCTTAAATAGGGAAAAGAAGTCCCAATTTCAGATTCATTTTAGGCACCTGAAGCTCTGTGAGACGAGTCACCTGCATGGTGTAGGGCACGGTGTACATGACGAGGAGGAGAGGGACTGCTTTCCCAGGGTGACTGCCAGGCTAGCTAAGCTCCAGGCAAATTTCTACCAAGTTCTACTTTCCCTCTTCTGCTGCACAGAAGGGATGGGAGGGCACGGGGTAAGGTGCAGGTCTGCTGGCTTCCAGAGGCTGGTGTAGCAGCAGGGCTTTTGGGAGTGGGGCAAGAGGGAGGGAGTTTCATGCCCAGCCCCTGCAGAGCAAGGCTCTTCCCACTGAAATTAATCAATCAGGATATCACAATCTGTGAGCAGCGTCCCTCTTCTTTGGCTGGACTTCCACAAAATCCAGGCAAAATTGGCTTGTGGTATGCATCAGAGTTCACCATTTACGCATGGTAATGATTTTTTTCTGGTCTTAAAATCAAACAACAGTGTTCTGTGATGATCAGCTGACAGGGTGACCAGAAAATAAATGTATAACCAGTGTGATTGTTACCTAAATTATCACCCAAAGGGCATTTAGGAGAGTCACTTAGAGTCACAGTCAGACCTGACTGCTAAGAGCATCTATTTGTGACACTCTTGTTTGTCATAGCACATATGCCCTAACAGATGATGACCAATTCAAAACATCAGTTCACCAGAGTTGTCTCCCTGTACCATTAAGGAAGAGATGTGCCATGACATCAGGTTTCCCACCTTGAGTACATGGTTTGAACACAGTCTCTGAGACATTGCATGGGACACTCATCCTTTTCTTGGGCTTGAGCATCACAGCAATAACGACTAAGATAAGCACTGAGAGCAAGTGAGAGGAATATCAGCATCCCCAAAAACCACGTGTCTGTAAATGAGCAGGGCAGATTCCTATCACCTTGACTGGGGACTAGGGACTAAATCCTTGTTCTTCCAACATATTTGAAGTCCCTGTATGAATGCTGCTATTTACATACAAGGTTATTCTCAGGGCAGCAACCAAACACAGAACAGAATGCAAGCAGATTGTCCTGTTTACTAATAATAATCAGATTTCAAGAACTGTCCAAAGATAACCCAAGTCTAAGTTACATTCCTGGCACATGGTGCAACCAAGATGAGGGTTGCCAGCTTCAACCAAGAATGGAGCACCAAGCACAAATAGAGTCTGAACGTGAACTACCTGTTCTGGAAAAAATGGGAAGGGATGGAAACAATGTGTGACCTGTCAGATAGTGTGACTTCAGGAATGCGGCACTCAGCAAGTACATGGAATACTGCTTAAGCTATTTCTGTTAATTCATGTCCTTCTATTAACTACTCACAGCTCTTTTTGGCTGAAAAACGAGCCATTCACTGTTGCTGGGGAAGCTTGGAGGGAGAAGAGCTGAAATTATTCCAAAGGAGCCATAGGAAAGGAATAATATTGACTATATCTGTGTTATACTGAACGAGTAAGTCTT
Source organism: Sagittarius serpentarius (assembly GCA_034782735.1). Classification (NCBI taxonomy): domain Eukaryota; kingdom Metazoa; phylum Chordata; class Aves; order Accipitriformes; family Sagittariidae; genus Sagittarius; species Sagittarius serpentarius. Next base: position 47,019,623 of record JAVKLA010000053.1, on the reverse strand, counting down.
TAGAGATGTCAGCATCTGCCGGTCATCCTTGCCAATGCACGCATATAGTTGTCTTGCAGCTTGGCTGTGTGAACATTTCTGGCAACACCCTAATGCACCAGGGATGCTGACGCAGTCCAAACCTTCTGACATCGTGTTAGCTGACTTGCAAAATAGAGATAGGAGACTTCGATCTTGAGGGGGCTTCAAAGACAACAGAAATATCACCCCTGTGTGATCTTTGTTTTCAGAGGAGACTGATTCACTCTTCATTTCAAGTGCACCCCAAGAAAGCTTTGCAGAACAGAGGGAATAAGTTAAAAACTGCCCAGAGAAAGTACTAGCAGAATGAAAGATAAGTGAAGAGAAAGCGTCACGGCAGAGGACAGATGCACTTGTTTAGAACAAGAGGTCCTCACAAGGAGACCTGACATGAGGAGCAATCACACTTATAAGGGGATTCTCATCAGCAGAAAAGAGGCTTTTAGTGCAGGTGGAAAGTCTGCTGACTGCATCCCATTTCCCCTGTATGTTGGAGTTTGGGATTCAGTTGTGCTCTCAAAATCTGCATGCCTCTCCAGCTCCCTGAACCAGGAACCACGGAGTTAAGCCAGGCATGAAAATCAGCCAAGATTTCCTGAAAAACATAATTAAACACCCACATTCTTATTCTGCCATCAAAATGGACACTCTGATTTCCTGAAAGGCTGGGCTTGCAACTCATTGACTTCAAGGACAAATGCTGTGCTCGGTTCTTGTGGCAATCGGGATATATTAGAAAAACTTGGTCACAACCATTCTTTGTCTCCAATCCCTACTTGCAGCTCCCATTGAAATGCCTTGATGAATTGGGTCAATCTAGAGTATGGCTAATTAACTGTTATGGGAGGAGTCACTAGATGGCAATGTTACCCATGCTCACCAGGGCAAGATATTTTGGCCAGCACACGCAGGTTGTGTTCTGTTTTGGTTTTATGATGAAGAAATACTGTTTTGCACCAGAGTTTGTTATGCGGCAGTCTGTAGAGAGAGGCTATGGCAGGCAGCACAGAATTTGTTCCGCATTTTAGCTGTTGAAAGTAAATTCTTGAAAAGAACAAGTTCGGTGTGCAGGCTGGACATTTCCAGAACAGCAGGCTGACCAAGATCATTACTTTTTCAAGACCAGGGTTCAAGTATAAGAACTAAATGAAACCAAATTACCCTGAACTCCCTCTCATGTAATTATTTCTTCAGTGGGAGGACAAAGCTTCATTTTTCTGTATGCCTTATGCTGCATCTATTATAGTAAATTGAACAGGGCCAGGGCACAAGAAGTGGGTCATTGGGTCTCTTACATTGCCCGGGGAGTCCCCGGTCACCTCCAGCCCAAGCCAGCTAGCTCATTCCCAGACTGTTCTTGGGCACGTTTTGGAAGCTAGCACAGACCAGGGGCCATGCCTGTCAGGCAATCTGGAGGCAGGCACCCTGTCTTAGAAAGAAAAAGAGTTTAATCCCACAGATGTGATCATTCTGTGACAGTGGATCCAGAACAGGGAATGGTCCCAGCTACATTTAATTTGTTAGCATCAGCTTAACCTTAGTGCCTGAAATGGAGAAAAGAAAAAGGAGGCAACCTTATGGTGGACACGTACCATATTTTTGAGAATACAGAGTGAGACAGAGGGTTATTGCGTGATGTATACTGAAGCTCTGACCGTCTGTCTATCTCCCTTTCCTATGTGTTTTAAATTATGAAGCTTATCCAAGGTAGATTGAAGAGAGGCTGTGCTGCCGTCCCAGTTGCTGTCATCAGATGAAGCTTGATGTATCCCAGGAGCAGTTTGGTGGCAGGCTTATATTCCTGACAGAAGAAATTATTCCATAATGAAATTAGATGAGGAATTTAGCTTTACATGGGGACCGCTGGTATCTGCCTCTCTACACAATGTAAATCTAAACTCCTGCTAATTTCTCCAAGTCCTGCTCTCATGAGGGGGAAAGGGCCTCTCTCGTCCTGTTTACATTTTCCTAATTACCTCATTTGTTCTGTGTTTACTGAGGGATTGGGTTCTTAAGAGGCCAGCCTGAGACATCACAATACTACCAGGATGGCCCTTGATTGAAGAGGCCCTGCGCAGACCTAAGGAGAGGATCAGATGGCAGAGATGAGGATATGCTAATTATCCACAAGAATGTGAAGGTTTTAAACACCAGTGAAAGAGCTTGGTCTAAGGGCGTGGGAAGAGAGGCACAATGTCATGGAAAGAAAATACAGGATGGGCAAAAAGTGGGAAATACTGCCTACCTGTGCAAGCCCGTCAACGGAGGAACAGCCTCCAGAGAACACAGTCTGGGAGCCCTCTCCCTTCGGATTGGGGTCCCTCACACAGTGCAAGGTGTGTTTGAGTCTTCTGATCTGGCACAGAGAAGAAACGTGGTGGAGCCCTGAGCACATGCAACAACCGGAGTCTAGGAAGAGCAAAGCTTCCTAAGAGGGTGCAGCACGGTTGACGTGTGGCCCATTTGCTTCCAAGGCTGGTCTGCACTAACATGGCCGTATTGGTTTTCTGAGCACTTTGTGCACCAGCATTGCTGGCCCTAGGGCAAACTCCTGACAGCTTGGGCCCTGTGCCCTGGACTCTGTTTGGATGACATGAGCAACCTCAGAAACAGCTTCTTTGTGGCTCTCTGGACACTTTCTTTCACTGAAGTTGCCTCATCTTTGTTTCACCTTGCATGACAAGTGTGAGATTCACTGGCCCAGCTGTGAAAAATCTGAGGAGTGGCTAGTTGCAAGAGGAAATTTAGTCCAGCCATTTTTATGGTGGTTTGGGACATGGATACCTTGGATTCAAGCCATAGGCTTGCTAAAGGCTTGTTGAGCAACTCTGGCTAAGTGACAGAGACAAGATTCACCAAGAGAAATGAGGTCTCACTGCACTCAGTGGTGGCCCTAGCAGTTCAGCAGTGACTGGCTCTGAGAGTGAAGCTCAAAATTTGGGCTGAGCCTTTGTGGGTTTCAGGAGGGGAAGAAGACTCATCCCTGGACTGTCTGGTGCAGACTGGCCCATAACCGCAGTGCTGAGGGCTCACACTCAGGGGTGGACCGACAGTACCTCCACTGCAAAGACCTTTGCTGGAACCTAGTGACCTTGACTCATAACTTGTGGTTTTCCTGGAGGGAGAGGGACAACTTGGTTCTAAGTGTCCGGAATAATGATGAGGCTGTCTTGCACCCTACCAAATAGTGTTCCTGTAGCATTGTGGGTGTTGCGTGTCCTGGACCAAGCTATAAACACACAGAGCAAGCTGAAAATTAGGAGACAGGCTGGGTCAGTCCAGATGGATAGTGTTGGAGGATTGCCTTGGGGCAGTAAGGCAACTTGGTGCAATAGGCGTCCACACCATCTGTCTGGTGTGGACCCATGAAAGAATTACTGAATTTCTTCTCTTAGTGAAATAACTAGCTTCCTTCACAAGGGAGCCTGGGAATCAGCAAGTTGTCTGCAGCGTTGACCATCAGTGGACCAGGGCTCTGGAGCAAAACAGGAGTTAAACAGAAAATGTAAACTTATGTTCTGTATGTAACGAAAGAAGAATTAACACATCCCCTTTGCATTATAGCCTGGACCTCATTATGCCCAAGAAATAGAAGACATGGATTCAAGATTTTTCTTGATCTGAAGGAGATCAAACACACAGCTACCCATTTTTAGAAGCGTATTTTATTTTTGCTACTGCCTGGGAGAGATGGGGCACTTACACTGCCCTGAGTGACAGGAGAGAGGTATGGAATAGGTGTTATAAACTCTGCGGGTAGGAGACATATTCTCTTCATTACCTGTACAAGAAATTTAGGTGCCTAACTCAGGACCATGAATCACAGCAGGCCAGCTCTTCCTGGGAATCCAATCCTTCCTTGCTTTCCTTCTTGTTTTCCAAGTCTCACGCAGCTGGTTAAGTTGTAGTTTCACTGACCAACTTGGCATAGGAAATAAAGTCAGGAATATTGCTGTGCTCTCAGCCACTGGAGTATAGCCAGGATTCCTGGTCCTGTTGTCCTCATGCATCTTGAAGGAAAAAAATCTCTATGCTTCCATTCCTCTGTTTGTGATAGAGAGGTGATCTACACCAGAAGGGGACAGAGACTTATTTCACAAAGATCCCAGAATGAAGGGTGATATTATTACTATTATATATCTTTTAGCTGAATTAATTTTCTGTCACTTTGGTTTCAGAATTCACTCCTACCAAATGCCCCCAGTAAAGTCTAGGACATGACTACCTTCAAGCCTCTTGAAGCCAATAGCTGAGCTCTTCAGTGAATCAGGACCAGAGTCCTCACCAAAATTCAGGACTATGCTCCAAGGGAAAGATTTACAGCTGTACTAGCTAATAAAGCAATCCAGGGACCACTGCCTGTCCCTAAAGAAACATGGGACAGCATGACTTCTGTCCGTTCAGCTAAGCAGGCTTTCCCCCAAAACAAGGCGGTCTCATTGTGTAGGGCTGAACCAAATTCTGATTTACAGCACATCCACTATCCACAGTAAGTTTTGTCGGCATGCTCTTACCACGCTGTATATGTGAGGTCCCTTTCACTGCAAGAAGACTAAGTATCCTCATGCTATTTACCCTCAGTTACCACAGGTAGGAGTGACCACTTCCCCATGCTTTCCAGCAACTCAGGTTTCTTTCCTAAGCAAACAGTGCAGTGTTTGTTGTTAGCATTGTCAGGTATCCCTCAAAATGCAAGCAGAGTGGAGCAGAATGAGAATACCAGTAAGAAAACCCAGGACAATAGCCTATAGGTCTGGGTGGGCCATTCATTCCAGTGATGGTAATTTTAAAGCGTAGGTCTTCAAGGCCAGCTCTCTGCTGTTGCAGTCACCACCTCATAAACTTAGCAAGTTCCAGGAATTCGTTTATTTGCTCCCCTTGGAAGACTGGCCCAGAATCTCACTGCGCCAGAGGTTAAAAAACATCTTCCACTTTCCAACCTAAATTTATTCATGACCAGTTTATCCCCATCTGTTCCAATGCCAACGCTGTCTTTAAGTTTAAATAGCTTTTCTCCCTCTCCGGTGTTTAGCTCCCATTCTATTTATAGAGTATGATCTTATCTTCTCCAAGCTTGTGTTTTGCTGAGTGGAGCTCTTTGAGTCTCTTGAACAGGGCACTCCCTTCCTCTGGTGCTCGTTATTGCCCTTCTCTGCACCTGTTCCAGGTTGAATTCATCTTCCTTAAACATGATGAACTAAAATTGAACCATGGAGTGCAGCAGCTTTGTGCAATGCCACTAGTAGGAACACCAGGCTAGAGACGACCTTCATGCAGAGAACTCACTTTAAAAGTTACCATGCTCCATCTCAAGCTAGTTGCAATCCTTCCTCTGCTACCTTTTTTGGAAAACTGCTGCCTGGTCTCCACCATTATCTTACACGCATCTGGACTTTGCAGACTTTTTTTTCTTATGCCGAAATAGGCCTAGTGTTTTCCTAAAACTATGGGAAGTCCTTCACTCTAAGCATGCACAGTTTGGTCACGCTGATGTCTCACTGGTCAGTGATAGTCATCCTGGGGTCAAGCAATATCCAGCATCTTTATCTCCCCCACCTAAATGAGGAAACTTTTTCCCCCAGTTTGTGGAATATATTCTTTTAGCGTTGGCTCCTCTTGCACTTTTAATATGGAAGGCCACCCTGCTTGTGTTACTCCAGCTCTTCATCCACGCTCCCTCTTCTGCAGTTCAGGGAGTGAGCCCTAAGCCTGTAACCACAGGCTGCAAGCAGGTCTAGCTACCATGCTAGCTAAAGCATGTTAACCCTAGAGTGAACTATTTTTCCACACACAGGTTTCCTTAAAAAGGAAACCAAGCAGTTCAGTCCATATCAGAGCAAAATATGTAGTGTGGGTGATCTGCGGGGACAAGGTACTGAGGCAAAAAGAAAGGGACTGGTTTGACAATAGGCATGCACGATATTACCTCGGAGTTCCCTTCACTACCAGCAGACATCTCACATGATTCTGAAAATGGGTGGAATTTGGAGATACCGTTTCCTCCTCTCAGTAAAACTGAAACCAAGTCCAAGAAGCCTGGAGGAGCTCATGGCACAAGTCCCAGGGATGGGGATAAAATGCCATGGTCTTTACCGCTGAACCGTTTACTGTGACTCACTCCAGTGACTCATCGGAGCATCAGGAGTAAAGGAGGAAGAGTTGCCACCTTTTCCCGCTCCTTTTCCCCCAGTCTGGTCCCCAGAGCTATGTTGAACAGTCTCAGGATTTCTCATCAGGAAGTGGCATGTAAAGGACATTACAGGCGCTATTTCAAGACACTGCAAGGAATTTCCTTCTGCTTACACGGAAGGAACTTCTCCGTTCTGTCTGCTGCCACCATCGAATCTCAAAACACCAGGGTCCATGGCACAGTGAGAACCCGTATGGGTTTTTGTCTCCGGTTTAGCAGTTGGCAAACACAGGTGGGGTTCACATGATTGCCTACCAGTGAGCTACCAGCAGAACCAGGAACGCAATGCAGCCGTCTCTGCTCCCCAGGGTGGTGGGCACTTTGAAACCAAGCTCCCAGCCTCATCGAGCAGGTTGCTATTAGTCATATCTTCTCGGCAGTAAGAACCCTGGAGGAGGAGGAGGATGCTGAGTCAGGGGGTCAGTCCCAATGCCTGCTTCCCCTGAGTGAAATGGGAACTGACCTCCCAGGCAGCCAAGTGCCACCGGGTGCCCTTGCCACCCTGCCTAGCAGAAATTTTCCAAGCAGAAGTCACCATAAGGGCAAGGTGCACTCTCTGAAGGGAACATGCTCATTTGCTGTTAATTTTGCAACCCAAAATCTGACACCCACCAGAGGAATTTCTCTCTCTCTTTGGCTCAGGATGAGAAACATTTATTTCAACTTTTTCATTCCTTTTTCTTCCTTTTTTTTTTTTAAGTGCTTCGCTTGAGAGGCTATAGGCAATCAGGGCTATAATACAGGGAGCTCAAGGAAATTGCAAGTGACTCAAGAGGATTTCATCTAAACAACTCAGCTCCTCACTGCAACATTTTCCATAGTCAGAGCCACATGGCTCTGGAAATCCCACCAAACGCTGAAAGGGATGGAAAGAAATGACAAATACCGTATGAACTTGCTGGCCTGGCACTAGAAACAGTCATGGGCCAAAGGCAGGTCATAGTGGATACAGCCAGCTCTGGTGCAGAGCAGAGCAGCTAGCTCACAACTGCACTTTCAGGAATACACGAATGGTTGAATCCTCCTTGGTTGAGTCCTCCTTGGTTGTTCCGTTGTCTCTTGAGGAAGACTGTATCCAAGAGGTAGAGCAGAGTGGTAGAGCTGTCTCCCATTTTTGCGGGAAGTCACAGGATCACGAGAAACAAGTTGTTCCTCTGGTTCTCCATCAGGAAAATGAGGAGCTGGGTCTTCACTGCCTTGTGAAACAGGAAAGGGTCTGGAGCCAAATGGGGTGATTGGAAAGTGTCTGCAGAGACACCAGTGGAAAGGAGTACTTTCTTACGTTGGAGTAGCTTGCAGACACCCCCACTCTCAGATGTTGAAGGGTATGTGTTTGCCCATGCACAAGGTATCTAAGCTCCCATTATAGTCAATGGAAATCTCGTAAGTGGATCCTGAAGAATGATTTACCTCACCCTGAATCATATACCAGATACTCCGCTCCATGCCTTTGTACCCCAGGGCACCACAGGCAGCCCTGGATGCCTGTGTAGGGGCAACTGAATCAACCCCAGCTGGTCACTGACAGCTGAGAGGAGACAAGAGTTCTTGTGGGTGACCAGGACAAACACAATCTGGGACCTGGGAGGCAAGGTTTTCCCAGCCGAGTGATTAGGAGGAGCAGAGACCAAAATGGGTTTGACAGCAGAGTTAATCAGATGAGTGTGCCCTTCTGGGACTGACCGGTTAGTGGTGTTTGCTGCCGCTGCAGGGGAGTCTGGAAGCATGGGGACATGGGGAACCGCACTGCCTGGCAGGCGTTTGAGAGCCTGGGGACTTGGCTATTCCCACCTCCGGTAACTGCACATTTCCACCAGGAGACCTTGGCAGCCAGCCTCGGCACAGCCTGTCCTCGCCACCCGGGGCCAATGTGGGGCCGGTATGCGATCGTGTGACTGACAGATTCCACCAAATATACGTCAGTAAGGTCCACATCTCTCTTTTTCTTCTTTTCCCTCCCTCCTTTTTTTTCCTTTTTAAATATAACTTGCTGCATTTACGCCAATAAAAACTAGTAAAAAATCAGACTGTTCCCTGCAATTTCAGTAAACCTGCCCAGTGTTGGAAGCCTCCCAGCAGGGTCATGAACTGTTTTCTATACGTCCTGTGCCTCTATTTTTAAACTGGCAGCTGGCACTCTGACATTCAAATTGCTCTTCCAAGAGGACATTCAGGAACAGACAATTACCTAAGACTTCATTGCTGTCACGCAGCCCCAAGAAACCCAAACCAAGGTGTGATCCTCAGCCTGACGGAGAAAGACAGGATGGGCTCCCGAGATCTTATAAGTCAACAGGCAAAACAATTGCCCCACAATGTTATCCTTACAGAGCTGAGAAGCCATAGAGAGGCTAGAGGCCCAATGCCCAAAGAAATGTCGGCACTTAGTTCCCATTTATTTCTGCAGGTTTTCTCTTTTGTATCTTCCCCAGGAAAGGATGCTGCCTTTATGAGAGGAACTAGCCAATACCTCCACCATATCTGAAAACAGACTGTGAACCAGCTCCTTTCCCACCTCAGGGACTTGGCCCCACTTGGGCTAACCAAGTCAGAGGGATGTGGAGGCAAAACCAACATCTAGCCTTGCAGGCAAGAATGGATGGTGAAAGGAGTCCACTGTGACTCATGTAAAAACAACAGAAAAACTGTGTCCCTGGAAACCTCAGAAACTAGAATTTGGTTCAGCATCATAGCAAAACTTCCCAACACCGGTTTCTACTTGGGGGTATCTTGACTGAACTCAGGCATAAATGTTTCCTTAGTGTTGAGATCCATTTCGGAACTAGACTCTTCACAATAAGGGTTTTATCGCAAGCTTTCTTCCAAATTGTTGCAACACCTGCCAGGAGTCTCCTGAATCTCAGCTGTTTAGCACCATTTAGGAGAGACATAGATGAGTTTCTGAGCAAAATCCTGACGTACTGTAAGATCTGAGTCCTAGGAACTGAGTAGAGGAAAATTTCTCTTCTGAATGCACAGGGTATCAGCTAGAAATCAGGAGCGAAGGAGCCTAGACATTGGGCTTGCTCAGCAAAATGCATTAAAGAGAGGACAAGCTGTTAGCAGAGCTCTGGAGACCAACATCCTTGGGGAAGGTAGAAAAGCATCGGTTACTCTTTCAGAGGTCACCCTTAACATCATGGAGAGAATTACTGGGAAAATGCCTCAGCATATACCTCTTTGCAATATGTGGGTGCTTGTGCTGGCCACTGGAAGCTAAGCAGCATCATTTCTGTTTAGCAAGTGGTCTTCAGTGAGTTAAAGGTGTCGTAGGCAAGAGCTGAGAGACAGGTAAACGTTACACTACAGAAGTCAAATCATCTGAAAAACTACTTTCCAACCCACCACCACTGCCAGATGAGAAAAAGCAGAAGAGGATATGGGAGCTGGCTAAATTATAGAATAGAGTAGGATAGGATAGGATAGGATAGGATAGGATAGGATAGGATAGGATAGGATAGGATAGGATAGGATAGGATAGCTCAGTTGGAAGGGACCTACAACGATCATCTAGTCCAACTGCCTCACCACTTCAGGAATTCTGAGGCTATAGCAAGATTTAGTTAAAAGGGGATATTGTAATGAATATCAAGAGGGTAAGTTAGACTAATACACAGTGAAGGTGAGTAGAAGTTTGCTAACAATGATATCCGAGACCTGCCTTGAAAATTAATGAAAGAAAAACACTGAAATCACTTTAGGGAAAATAGTCTGGAGTGAATTTACAGAAGAGAATACATGACTTAACCATTGAAAATAAGAATGGAAGAGACCTGTAGGGCTTGTCTGATCCATCTTTTAGCTCCATCACATGTTCTTTCAACCAGGGAATCATTTAATCCTTTCAGACATCTCTGAACTGCCACCTTACCTTGACAATGGGCAAAGTTTCCAGGCTGCAAAACCAAAATAGACCACTGTGATCAGTTACCCTGCTCTGCCAAATACATGGCAAAGAATTTTATTTCTTGTTACTGACTGTTAAGGGCCGTATGTGAGGTGTTCTTGAGATACAGGGGAATATCTGAATTTAATAACCTAGGCTGTCCTTGATACCTCCACAGTACCTAGACTCTCTCTACAGTAAAAGAACAAGGACAGATTACTAATTTCAACTCTTAACCCCTCTTTCTTAGTGTTGAGTTTGCAGAGAGCCTTGGGCTAAATTTATGTCATTGAAATACAGTTCCATAGACACACCTTTGAGGAGCTGAGATACCACTACGTAACTAGCTGGTTAAACTCATTAGACTGGACAGAACTTGTTTGGCATTACTTTAGCATTCTTTGTCTTACCTTCTAATAGGTCCTTAGCAGTTTCAGATGAGAAAACTTTACAGTGTCTGAGCCAGGTGAGAAGTTATGTCAAGGATGCTTATTGCCTCTAGTTACAACACTAAGTCCTACGCTGCCTGCTTATGTTGTCTTGTTGACTTCATAAAAATAACACTGAGGATCGGAGAAGGATGACCAAGAAAGCAAGACCAGGGTGTGCCCGGAGTGGATGCCTTTGCAGTCAGCTTAAGGGTGGAGCAAGGGAAAGATGCTGGGAAACAGAAGGACAGAAAATGGCAGCAGGGTCCAGACGATCATTATCTCAGAATTAATGTGTACAATGCCTGTGCCTGAGTTTTCAAAGGCAAAATCTGGCAGGGGACAGGGCAAGAAATGTGGCCGCTATGTGAGCAAATATAGTAAATCAAAGCAAAACTACATGTTATCTTTGCAAAGTGTTTTGGCCTCTTCCTTACTCCAGCCCTGGGCCCAGAGTCAACTGGACTAAATCACACCTCTGTCCTTACGCCTAAAGTTTCCTGCTGGCTCGCTCGAAGCCTTTGGAGGCACCTAGCCCAAAGGAACACCAGGCTCGGGGTCCTGGCTGGAACTTCAGCTGGATGAATCCGGGCTTAGACCACATGGAAGAGGAAAAGTCACTCATCAGTGAGAGAAGTGGTGACCATAGCTGGATGCAAATGCTTCTGCCATAAGGCCATATTAAACTGGGGGAAGGGAACAGATAATGGCCACACAGGTCCATGCTGGCAAGTCTAGATGAGTGCAAAGTGGCACCTTGACATACGACTATCCATGCTATAAATCATACCTTACTCACAGGGCACTGCTGAGCTTAGAAAACATGGTCGAACCAGTCACACCCAGAACAAACTGGAGGGTGGGAGCAAAAGGGAGGAAATGTTTGCGGTTTTTCCAGCTCTGCTCACCCATGGAATGTTGTTACCAATGATCTTGACCAATATGCTTTGGCCTGAAGGCCCGTGTCCACAGACAGTTCCCAAGATACGCTACATCCATTTGAAGGGTTGAACTACCATGCATTTCTAGAAGCAAGGATATGCATGCATGTACAAACACAATAAAAACAAACAGCCTTGGAGGCACATTTATTTCCCTTCTAGGTCCACACCCAGGTTGACTCAGCCGCTGCGCCATACCTTTTCCCTCTTTTCCTCCCAGGGCTGACACCAAGTGTAGTTTTCTCAGCCAACATCTGGAGCTACGTGGTGCCTGCTTCATTCTCCCAACACAACTACACAAGCGTGCACACTCACGCATACGCGCCCTGGGACCTGCTTGAGTCATCCTGTCCCTGAACATCCTTGTTGGCTGCCGCATCTGTAGAGACAGTTATTCAAAGGTCAGAGACCAGAGATGCTTTCTCATGCAGCAAACACAGATGCAGAAAACAATCCCGGAGAATGAGGGTTATCTACTAGAACTTTTCTGGGTCACTCTATATAATTTTTCCCTGGTTTAGCACACCCACCAATGCAGAAGAAGCCATAACCTCTATCTTGGTACAGGCGCAACGAGAAGACACAAAGTAAGGAATAGGGGGAGTTTAAGATCATTGACTGACCGGGACCTGGTTTGTTCTCTCAACCCTTGCTCCACACTTTTAGAGGCAATAGGAGGATGATCAAAAAGCAAAGGAGAGACACCTTTTTATCAGTCAGGGCCTGTGTAGGAAAAACAGAGACTACATGAAGTTTGTTGACAGCTGATGAGACTTCGCTTTCATAAACCAGTGAATCAGTACCGTTAGCAGCAAGTCACCCAAGGGCAGCTTATCTAGGAATCATGCTGACTGTGGTTTTCATCTCCCCAACCACCGCTCACTGGGGTGGTGAGTTTAGCACCTCTGAGCACACAACATCGGAAAGCAGGGCCCATCCCATTTTCAGAGGGAAACCAGCTGGGTGGTAACCATGTCTACGTGTAGTTTAGAAAGTGACTGGTACTCTTTCTTCTGTCCTTTCTTCCCAGCCTAGATGAGAAAGGGCTTGATTAATGAATCACTGTCTGTGTGTTTATGCATGGGAAGATACATCGAGATGTGGGTGTTCTGATAATGAGGGGTGTGATATAATTGCCTGTACCGTGTCCAGTGCTAGCCAAGAAGCCGTGGGGTACCCCAGGTACCCACACAGGACTGGCAGGAACAATGGAAGCTCCCGGGAAGCCTACACTGCAGTGGAAGCTGCAGACCAACGGGCTATCTCAAGGCGGGCAAGTACTGAATTAAGCCAAAGGCATCTGCTCGAGTTGCTGTTTCCAGGCAAGTGGGACAGTGTCACTGATCATGTTTTTTGCCAGTGAATAAACAGATTGGGTTGCTTTGAGAGACTGTGATGAGGAAATGTGAGGAGAGCCATTCAGGGAAAGCAAGAGCACATGCATATGCTATCTGAAGAAAGCAGATTTTGAACAGTAGGAATCCCTGCCCTGTATTATTCTCCTAACACTGCAACAACACCTGAGGGTGCTTCCAGCAACTTGTGCGATTCAATAGACAGCTGCCCACCCTGCCCCTCTGCAGAAGGTATACCTGCCTGTAGCAGGGTCAGCGGAGTCAAACCCATGCAGCCTCCTTAAGCTGTAGAGCTCGCAGAGCAGCTTCGTAACTCAAACCACTTCTGCTTCACTTCTGCCAACCCTGCTAAATGATTGGTAACCTCCTGCAGCAGAGGGTGTGAGGTGGTAACCTCTTAAATCACCCCCATGTGAGTTGCCAGAGCTTGTCTGGAGAAAACCTACAGCTACCTTTCATTGGCAACTTGCTTTCCAGTCTCAACAGAGAGGCCAAGGAACCAAGTGGAATAAGCTACCTTCTGTCCCTCTCAGCTGGTTTCTCCGGGTCAAAACCAAACCCCTTTGGCAGGCAAGTAAAAAAAGAAAGCTAACGCTCTGGCTGCTGGCACGTTACCTGGTCTGTGGATACACAGAGTAATTCAATCTGCAGGGCTGTCTTTCTGGCACCTCTCACAAGCCCTAAAAATTCAATCCGCAGTGAGAAAGAAAACAGAGCAGGGTTTGTTTGGTTCTTTGCCCTGTTGTAGGGGAGTGTGGGACAGTCACTAGGAAAGGAGACATTTCTCATGTAGGAAACAAAGGCTTTTGCCCTGCGTAAGACAAGATGTACATACACCACATTTCTCCCTCTCTGTTTGCCTGACAAAACCATGTATTTGCATTAATTTTGCAGCAGGAAGAGGTCTGAAGTATATCTTAAGAGAGTGCCTAAGGATCTGAAGTAGACCTTAAGAAAGTGCCTAAGGGCTGTATCTAGACTGCTTATTCCACTATTGAATATGGATTTAGATTAAAGTGTGGGAGACTCAGCTCACCTAACTTCAGATTTCTATAGTCCAGACATCTCAGCAGAGACAGTCACCTAAAACTTTTGTATAAAGGACATGGAGAGAAATAAGTAGCTCTAAAAAAATGGTTCATGTCACCAAATCCAGATGATAAAATTTAGGATCCTGTGCTGGGAATGCCTACTTTTCTCCGCTGACTGTAGCTGGAGCACAGGGTGCTTTGTTCTGCTGTAGAGAGTTACGCTATAGTCGCCAGTGTTGTTCAGATGCCTACCAACATGTCCAAGCTCAAGAGAAGAATAATCAGTGCAGAGCACCTCCTGCTCAGGTTTGCCAGAGTCTGGCTCCCTGCCTGTTCAGTCAGCGGAGAGAAAGGGTCATGCCGGTTGCTCGAAACATCTGTAATAAATGAGGTGCTTTCATTCCTTACCTCTCTCCACTGGCTGTACAGAGAATTAGGCTCAGATAGTAGGTGGTCTGAATCCCTTCACTTTTATGAATGTGGTCTCTTAAGAGGTAGGTCAAACAGAGCTTCAAGTGACATAGGCATACTAGTCAACCTGAAAGAGAGCTGTGCTCCGAAACCACTTCAGTTACATCTATATAAATCTATATCTACATGGGAGCACTTAGGAAAACTGAAGATCAATCAAACAGAGGTGTGGAGTTAGCATGAATATTAGTTAGAGCACATTCAATCCTGATTTGGATTTTTCTTAAATAAATAAAGCAGCTCTATCTTTATTTGGTCACATCAAGCCTGGAAAAGACTCTCTCTCCCTAGCTGGAAATGCGAACCTTGTTTTATGTGAAGGTCTTGGCATCTGGGACCAGCTACACTCAGCAAGAAGGACGAAAACAGAGACAGATGCTGTAGAAGTGTATTATATCAGCACTTACATTACTTTATTGCCACTACACTCTACCTGGTGCTTGAGATGGGTGTCAGCTGGAAACAGCACAGCTGTCCTCCCAGTGCACAGCCCACAGGACAAGCCTTTGGGACACCGGGCAGGTACATCAGCACAGCAGTGTGCTGGTCTTTCTGACTTTAGTGTTTTGGATGGGCTCAAGAATCTCTGTGCTGTTTGTCATTATCATGCCCAGAAAGTCACGGATTTCTATGGGCAAGAGGAAACCACAGCTGGAAGAAATGTGGAAGAACCATACCTCTGCTATCAAGGGCTGTTGATCTGAATTGGTGATTAATGTTGGTGCATTTCCCCCACATCCCCAAAATTAAAATTTCTCCATGCCCTGAGCCATAATTTCTCCCAAACCCCACAGTTATGCATGTAATCAAAGCCTGCTTTAGCACAGAATACATACGGAGTTAGTGTAGTAAACCAGGCATGCTATTTTCCACCAGGAAACAGCATGGTTAACATAATGTCTGGCTTCCTCTGACTTTGCCAGGACTGAAAAGTTGAATGGCACGTCTCTGGCATGAGCCTAGACTTAGGGTCAAACTCGCCCTGGGGTCTGCCAGCGGATACTGTACGTGTTTGGATTCCATGCACATTGCAGAAGCTGTAAAACAGTTTTGTGTTTTCCAAGTGTCAAGAGCTCCATCATCCCTGGGAAAAAGGAGGGCAGGTAATAGAACACTTCTGGAAGTTCAGACGCTTTATCAGTCAGGGCTTTAAATGAAGACTAAGAGGTTTTTGCCCTTCAGCCATAAAAATCCATGTGACTATGAAAATTCAGTCAGCTTGACACCTTTATCTGAAAAGTGAGAAGTATGCATAAAAATGTTGTGTTGGGGCCTGAAAAACTTGGCTTCATTATTAATTGCTGACTGTCAGGCATTCTTTCACGTAAACAGGGTTGGATGCTTCTGGTAATGGCACAGAGGTTAATGTCTGTTTCTCTCATTTTATTCTTGCACATTGTGGTTTCAGATGAACTGGTTACACCAGACCCAAGAAACGTCAAAATGCTGGCCAGCAGCAAAGCTGATTTTCTGAAGCATCCCTGCTGCAACTCAAGAGTGAAGCCAATCTCTGAGAAAGAGGCACCGTTATTCCTAGCAATACTTCATCTTACAGTATCACACTCTGGCTCCTTTGGCTGAAGTAGCTCTTACAGTAAGTGGTACTCAGTGAAACTAATTGGTTGGCTGGTGTGATTCAAGGGAGTAACTCATGTGTCTCCTGTGTTACAAGTGATTTTCAGAGAAGTAGTGTGACTGTTCTTCCAATTCTTTACAGGAGTCATCAGCAATAAGCTGAATTTGAGGGGATTACTTGAATGCAAACCCGTTGACAAGGGAGGTGGCCGTTTCTCATGCTGACTGCTGTTGTCATGCGGTGGCTTGTAATGTTTGGCTTGGCTTCCTTTAGCTAAAGCCCAAATCCCACTGTCCTCATCAAGGCATTCTCTGGAGTCATAAAAAGAAGATCTGGAAATGACTGATTAGATCATGTTGTCTATTCACCTTTGGTCAACATAAAGTTGTTCCCTACTATATATTCCTGCAGATTTTCTTCTGAATGACTCAAGTCTGAGGGCTTCCACTCCTGTCCTCCACAAGCTGTTCCACAGCTCTTTACGTTAAGGCACTTTTCCTTCTGCCTACTTTCCATTACTTGGTTTCACGCTGTGACTCCTATTTCTAATTCCTTTTCCTTTCCGAAGTAAGTTGTTTCTCTGCTTAGTCCTTGCCTAGTATTCCTTTTTAGATGTAGGACTCAGATGTCTGGGAGGGATATAATGAGATCTTCCAGTCTGTCCTTTGCTCCCATTTTCTCTCTGCCGTTTTTGGTGGATGTGCCTCCAGCATCCTCTTAAAGGATGGAGTGATGGAGATGCCAACCCTTCTTCCAATAATCTATTACTGTGCTTCGCAGCCCTTAACCTCAGGAAGGTAGTCCTAATGGCTAACCTAAATTTACATTCAACCTTTGCACATAAATTACTTCCGTTCTCCATGCCGTTTCTTACATATTTCAAGCTTGCAGTTGGGTTCTTCGTTCACTCTTTTCTTTGGACTAAGCTCATTTGATCTTTACTTCTAGGTCACCTCTC
The DNA here is from genome assembly GCA_034782735.1 of Sagittarius serpentarius. NCBI lineage: Eukaryota > Metazoa > Chordata > Aves > Accipitriformes > Sagittariidae > Sagittarius > Sagittarius serpentarius. Next base: position 47,002,766 of record JAVKLA010000053.1, on the reverse strand, counting down.
TAATCATCCTCCTTGTGCTCCAAATGGACTCTCCATTTCATCCATACCTTCCTTGCACTGACTGGAGCAGAACTGTTTCATTCCACTGGAAGTATATATTCCTGCTAGTACAACTCTGTGCAATGCTAATCTTTTTTTTACAGCAGCTGGAATTTCTTGATTTGTGATCAGCTTGTAATCCATCATAGCTCCCTCAAAGCTTCTCTGCAGAACTAAGACCTGCACAGTTATTCTCCATTTGACGTTTATCCAGGCAATGAATCTTGCTCAGATATAGTCCTTGCATGTGACTCCTTTATATATCATCTGCTTTTTACATCTAGACTTTTACTGCTTGGCTATGAATTTGCTTCCTGGGCCAGGAGAGTCAGAACTGCAGGCTATGATTGCAGTGCACAGATTTGCCTGGTTCAATGGCCTCTCCTAAAGAAACTGCTATGTGTCAAAATGAGCTTAACGATCAAGTCCCTGTGAAGGACTGCTATTTCAGGCAGAATAACATTATCATTACCAAGCTTGCTTTCACTGTATCTGGATGGGTTTTGCCATAAAAACATTAATACAACTTTGCTTTTGGACTCCTGCATGTTTCATCCACCACTAACAAATGGCTTATTTCCTACAAGAAATCTCCACTGCTTCAAACAAAAGGCACATGCATGGTGACAAACTATTCTCCACTACAAATCATTAGGCTGGGTACAGAAAATAAAGAGATGTGGGTAGGGAAAAGCTGAAGAGATCCCCTGTGTGATACCATGTAAGATTAGGGGGGTGCATGAAGTCACCCAGGGCAAAACATGTAGGGAACTGGCCTGCACAGGACAAGTTGGAAAAGCGTTATTGCTGGTGAAGACCCAGGAGAAGCAATGACCCCAGTTTGACTCGGGCATTCCCAAGATGAACTTGAAAAAGCTGCCAGCTTAGAAAGGAAACATCTTTTTCCTTTCAGACAGAGCCCTCCCAGGTACAACAGCTCCTACTGCACCACGCTCGCAAATACGGATTCTCCCACCAGCACCACCTTTAAGTCTAGCTGGTATCAAGCAGTCTGTCCTCGCCTGCTTCCCAGCCACCTCACATCTCAGCAGGCACCGGGTCACCGAGCTCATCAGCAGCCTCCTTCCCTCACCCTGGCAGTCCTCGGGCAGCCAGTCATCCCAAATGGCAGAGCCAGTCCGGCTTCCCCGTCAGGGCAGTGCCGCTAGCCCCGTGCGTGTTCAGACGCCGGTCTGCCAAGATGTTTGTGTAGTTAAAGCAAACCAAATAGTTCACCTGCCTTCCAAAGGACATCACCAAGTTAAAAACAGATGGAGCATGCTGGCGACAGAGGGATGACTTTTTTTTCTTCTTTTTTTTTTTTTCCCCACCAATGATTCAGAAGGCCAGTAACAGCATTCGAGCCCTGGCTTTGGACCAGCGTATCCTGTTGAGTCATGGCTGATGTCTGCACTCTAATCTTAACACATGTGGATGGGCTTGTTAGAACTTGTCATCCATCCCTGGCTACCAAAATATCCTCCTGCTTGACCTGCCCCACGTATTACACAATATAACTTCTATGTTTGTGCATGCAGGTATATGCACAAATGTGTGAGCGTGCTTTTGAGAGTGCAAAAGGGTATGGATGGGAGAGAGGTGCAGAAGTAGCCATAGCTGGAAATACAATGGGCCAAGGAGGCAGAAAAGCAAATTGTGCTTTTGTTGGCCTCCCCCCTGTCCCCACTTAAAATAAAAGTTTTTAAAAAAAGTTGTTTCAGCCAGAAAGAGAAACTTTGAAGGTTTCAGCATTTCTCAGTCAGGGTCTGTCACTGGTCCTTTATACAATAGCATCAGCAGTATTTTTGACCAAGCTGGTTTCTACCACTGGGTGATACTATATGCCCACAAACAAGATAGGAATTAGGGAACACTAGTGATGTTGACTAGTTAAAATACCATCAAATACTGGCAAAATGTTTAAGTGTTAGGCAAGTGGTTTTTAACTTCTATTATTATTGTTATTTGCTGATCCTCAAAAATTTCCCAATGGAAGGACAAACCCACATATAGTAAATCCAGGCCTCTGTCTAGCAAGACTTCACACTCTTGGTTACGTTTTTCAAAGTCAGTGGCAGTCCACAGACCTTTCCTGCCTCTTCCCATGCAGAGGACCAAAGATCACACATTTAAAACTGATGTTCTGGGCAGATAGACAGATAAGCAGCCAAACAGGAGAATGCATCGATGAGATGAGATTAGATTAGGACTCACATTGCAAAATTTACGTGCAGACCCTCCCCGCTTCAAAAGTACCCAGATGGAGGATTTTGCTTGGCCTGTGTTATAAAGATAAAGCACATTTGCAAATGCAGATCCAGATTGAAGTTCAAACAGTCCTAACATTCAGGAATGTTCTGATTTGTGGTTTTGGTTTCAGTCCACATCAAACTAAAACGAAAGAAGAAGAGATTGCTCTCGAGATAGCAGGAGATAGACTGATGTGACCAGGGCTCTCGTATTTTGGGCAGTAGCTGACACTCTCCAAACCAGAATTTCCCTTTCATATGCAAAGCTACAGAACACTTAGCACTTTAAAATTTTTTCCTGGTGAAATGCTGGGAGGCTTGCCATGGACTTCAGTGGAGTTTGGATTCCCTCCTAAACATTTAATCCTCCATATGGGGTAAGTATTTTTCATACTTTTTTACAGATGGGGAAATGGAAAGGAATCACGTTGTAGCTGCTCGCCCAAGGCCAAAGCACGGTCAACGCGAACTCCGAATTTCCTGGTGCTGAGCCCCACGCTTGGACCTTGTGCCACGGTCTTCCTGGAGAATAGGATGCCAGAGGCCACACACAGCGTGCGTGTTCCTACACCCTGCTCGCTGCTTTCCCGGACCCAGGAGAACAAGCTCTGCCTCCTGTGCCTTTCTTTCACCACAGCCTGCTAGCCAGGGTGCAATCCAGCCCTGAGGAAGGGCAACGGCAGAGTCTGTACACAGGGACAAAAAGTGTCCCCAGACTCCTTCTACAAGATGTTAAAGGTTTGAGTAGCCCCTTAACATTTCTCCCCAGATGAAACAGAAAATGCTGGTGTACTGGGATTAAATCAGGCCTGTGCTGAACTGAAGCTAAACATCTAGGCTGCCTTTCTTCTGGCAAAAGTGTAAGATGGCGGATGAGGTTCCAAAACAGCTTCGTGGTAGCGCGGAGCGCTCCCTGTCTTCTAACACCAAAATGGTTCTCTGGAGGTGCCGAGCCCCTGTTCTGTCTGTCAGGAGAGTCTGGGAGAACTGAGTACCAATATAAGCGTCACGGACAAGTACTGAGTGAGGTGGGGGTGAATCCACAGCCTGCAGAAGGTGATCTTGATGCAACCCAGTCCTTCTCTGTTGACTTGGGAGACAGCTAGAGCCCTGGCAGAATAACCCCTGAATTGTTAATGGCTTCTTTTGACCCATTTGTCATAAAAGATCCCCAAATCTGTCTTAAATACCATAACAAGAAGCCTGAACATATCTCTTAGATACTACAGTTATCTAGGAAACAGGGAAGAGAAAGCCCTTGTGGGTCAGGCTTTGTCTTAGCCATGCCCCAGTAGATTTACGGGAGCAGAAGCCGCTCGTACAGTTTAACAAGAACACAATGCTTAACCTCTGGGCCTCTCTTCAATCCCTTCCACAGTAATGAGGCCTACCTAGATGCTGATGAGAGTTACAGCCATGAAGCAGGGAGATGAATACAACTGGGAGGGGAGGACAGTGCACAGAAGGACAAGGAGGACTGTTGGACCTTTGATAAATCCCTCCCTTTTCCATGCCTCAGTTTCCCAAACTGTAAACTGGTAATGATGAAATCATCTGGAAACAGTTTTGAGACCCAGTGGTGAAAAAAATAGGTGTTAGTTGGTGCTATTATTACATTAACAGTTCGTCTCCTCAGTAGCACTAGTGGATAAAGAATAAAGGGCACTGTGCCAGGAAAATGCTTCTAATAACACAGAAGTGCCGTGAGCTTTTCAAATAAAACTCTCACTTGGGAACCAGTGTGCCCAGGAGTCTGTAGCTCTGTACTGACCAGGCTCCTGGCCTCCAACCGAGTGTGTTGGTAAAGGGTCCCAGCTGCATGCAGAGGAACAGGTGAGGAGGGAGACTGGTGAGCAAAATAACCATCTGAGCGCAGCTCAGCACCGTGCAAACACACACAGCAAGCCAGGGACAGTAGCACTGAGTAGCACTGAGCACTGACTGGAGCAACAAATACCTGAGAACATTGCAATATCCAGCTGTGACCGGAAAAGTTATTGGAAGTGCATTTCACAGTTGCTTAGTTGGACAGTTGGAGCCAAGGGATGCTACGCAAGAATTGTAATGCACTGGCTTGATACGCTAGAGACATGGTCCTCTATGTCAAAATTAGATTTGCGGTGGCTCAGTCATGCATAATGACTGTGATATTGGGGGGTATCCTTTCATACCGGAATGAACAAATAGCAGCTGGTCATATTCAGACCACATGCTAGAATTGTCAGGTTCATCATCATGACTCCTAACTGATATGTACAAAATGCAGTATAAATTTGGTCATAGGGGGAGCCTTTTAGAAGATGTCAAGCATATCCTCAGCATTTCATCTGCATCTTGACTCCATGAGACAGAGGTAGAGACTGTCAAGGTGCCAGACTACAGCAGTGGTCTCCAAGTGCGTAAATGCAACATACACAAAATTGGTATGGTCTGGGACACAGCCCAGGCAATTCAACCCCTCTGGAATTGTGCTGAAGCTGTGTATCACTTATCATCACTACATTTTCTTCTTGCTGTCCTGAACGTGGCCAAAAATATACTCACCTCTTCCATTTCCTGACTTCGTTCCTTGTCAGGAAATGTCACCATATTCTTCAAGACAGATATTGAGGAATCACAGCCATGTCACTACATAGGTCAAATGCCAGTTAAAGTAATTCCAGCATCATTTGCAGACACAATTCTCACCATACTCCACTCTCCCAGTTTCCCATGTTTGGATAAAACAACATGCTTGGAGAAGGTGTTGTGATCTACTTTGAGATTAATTTCCTGTGGTTCATCAGTGAACCCTAAGAACTGCCATTGGGATGCAGTGTAAGCAGTTCAAACAGACAAATTAAACTACGTGCCTAGAGGGATCAATAAATGAGTTGAATCCCAACCAGCTTGGCAACAAGTGAAAAAGACAAGATAACACTAGCAAGGACATGGCCTAGAGAATTTAACCTAAAGAAGAGTTTCTGGATTTCAACCAGATTCATTTGTCTTAAGTCCGGATACACCTAACAAGGTATCTAGTGTAGATCTTAATTCAGACACCATTTCCTCTCAGTGAAGAAAGAGATAAGACCACAAAAGGCAATTCAGACTTAACACATTTCAGCTGCCTTTTGTAGATCTCCCTCCATCAAGTGGCAAAGGGGATGAGGTCAGTGAGCCTTCTTATGTCAGACCCTCCATTAACTGCCTATGGTTATATGGGATGAATCAAAGTGAAAGGAAGCCAAGCCTAGATTTTTTTAGGGTGTTAGAAAAGGAGCCAATGTGGACTCAGTGATGATGGCAACAGACTATCACTTCTGTTTCAACATACAGCCTCAAAATAAGGAAGGGAGATGGAGGAGCAGGAGGAAATAAGCTTTTTGAAGCGAGCAAGTTTAACAGTCATGCCTAATGATATGTGGCTTAGAGGATCCCAACTGATATAGCTGCATATATAATATAAAATGTCAGAAGACAATTTATTTAAGTGTAGCATATTTCAGTCTTCTTGTACTTTTTTTTTTTAACCTCACTGAAAATACTTCTTTGAAAGCTTTGGTGATGAATTATGGACTTTCAAAAGTTTCATTAAAAGTTTGTTTTGTTTTAAATTGCCCAGATATTTTACTGAAAGAAATTCAAAACTGAAGCCAATTGCTCCAGTATTTGACCTAGAGTAAAATGCTTGGTAGGATATTTTGTTTTGGAAAAAAAAAAAAAGGAACAAGAAGAAAATACTGATTTACATTCATTTAATTAGAAATGTAGTTTTGAATTACTATGCTGAGGGGACTGATGGAATAATATTTCAGGAAGGGGGGGGGAAGTGAAATGCATAGCATTTTCTGAACTGTTCCACCAGGCAAGAGAGAAAATACTTACTGCTTATGTTGTTAAGTCTAAAGCAGCCATGGGGAGCACAGCAGTAGCTCGTAGTCCAGTTTAAACATACCTCCTTTAAATTCACCATTGCCAAGAAGGTAGAGCTTTTAAAAATGGTAGGTCAAAATGGACTGAGATCTTCAGCTCCAACTTTGAAGCTAGTTCAGCTCTGAGCAGGAAAATGAATTGGACAACCTCCAGAGGTGTCTTCCAACACAAATTTTTCTTTGATTGCTAGATGACAGAGGATGATGTAGCTCTGAAAATTCTTGATATTCTAACAAGTGTATGCCAGGAGAGGAGATAAAACTTTGACCTGGAAGAGGGGACTCTTTGCTGGTCAAATGGCCATGACCCCTGGTATGAAACTCCTTCAAGCCTCGGTAGGAACTCAGGGAGCAAATTTGCGGTCTTGTCTGGTTTGAGCAAGGCCTGTTATTTGCAGGAGGTGGCTGCCTGAGTCGCTGTGAAACAGAAGGCAGCAGATGCAAGATGAAGTCATGGTTTGCTCTTGTCTGGAGGACAACTCCACTGGGGCTCAGCTGTGTTCTAGTGTCATGGTTTCTATCTATCCGGGGCACGGAGCCAGATCTGAGTCTAAAACGTTCCAAAACTGCCACTGGTTAGAGAATAGGAGCCCAAAACATGTAGACACAACAAGTCATGTAGTAACTCACAAGGAGAACAATCTAACACTGCCAAAACTTATTTAGAAAACCATACAACAAAACTGGCCGCTGTCACTTTATACTCCTGCTTCTGTTACGCTGTTGTGAACTCCCATGTCTCTGCTACGGTGTCTTGAATGCCCATGTCTCTGGTAGCCCCCTCAGGTTTATGTACCCTTCCTTCTCGGTCCTGAGAGCACCAAGGGACAATGCTTCTATCCAACATGCCACCCTTTTCTCCGCTGGCTTTGCTCCAGGACTGAACTGAGGAGGGAGAGGTGGGCATTGCTGGCAGGAAATTAAAAAAAATCTAACAGCTGCTGAGTGCTTCCTATTTTGCCAGCATATGGCCGGGTATTACGGTCCATAAGCCACCACTGTTCCCACTTGAAAGGAAAATATCTAGACTATTTATAGACCTTCTCTTGAGGCAGCATAGAAGCTTAATTTGCTGGGAACTGCTATGACCCAAGCAAGTAACTTCAAACTGATAGCCACATGGCATTGAAAAGTCTGGTCAGTCTTGTCTGAATGTATATTCAAGACAATGTGCATAAGAATCTAATTTTGAAAGCCCTATCCTACTCTTGGCCCATTAATGACACTCTTTGGTCCTGTTGAGATGCCATTTGCTGTTGGATTGGGGATCCAAACGCCTTTATGCGCACAATAAGCAGCGGCAGGTGGTGAGACTGGGGTAACGAAGCTCTGCATCAGTTTAGACTGGAGGCTTGAGAAGATGAGTGCAATTACATGTTCTGGGATTCTCCTACTGCTTTTAGCTATTATTGATGTATTGGAATTGTATTAGTTGCTAAAGGCTTTGCCTGTGTACCAAAGCCCCAAGATACCTGACACTGCCAAAAAATGGGTCTAATCGTGAGAACCTCGGGTAAGTCACTCCACCTTTCTAGGGCCATGTTTCTTTGTCTTAAAGAAAGGTGATTAATTATTAAGGAAATAATAAGTTTTGTTTCAACCAGGGGCAGAACCGGGAATTCCTGCCCTGTAAGAAATTCTGTTATGATGAAATTTAAACTTTCACTCCCTCTGTATGTGAGATTACACAGAAATGTGCTCCATATGCAAATATTTAACTTTTTCACGGAAAAGAGAGAAAATACGTTGGCTCTGAAATACTTCAGAGAAAAACATAATGTTTTGACATTTCTGAATCAGACAGTTTTGTTTTGCTTCATTGAACCAAAATGAAAGCTTGTGCTTCAGCTTAATCCAGGGTGGATTCAAGTTCTGTAGAACTGTCTTCTGAATGACTTTTGTGTAGAAGCCAAGGGGTAGACAGGATGCAAAACCTGCCCAAACCAAATCTATCCTCTCCCTCTTTCTACCTCCAACAAAATAAATTTTATGGTCTTGAGCTCACTTAGCTGATTTTGCTATGAAGGGAGGGGCTTGAAGTGTGCAGGGGTTATAACACATATTTATTCTTGTTTCGCTGTCCATGGAGTGTGAAAGAAATGAAGGTCATTCCAACTGAAGGAACATAAGATATCCAAGAAATGTATCTGTAATCAATACCAGAAGGAAGATGAGAAACTGGTCTGAAACCGAATAAGAGGAACCATTGCAGATGGATGATTTAGAGGAATGGGCTTATAAGAATAACATTTAAAAGACAGCGAGCATATTCCTGGTCCACATGAGGACTGGGAGCAGAAGGGAGAGCAGAGCAAGCGGGGACTGCAGTCATTCACAGCAAAGTGACCTAATTCAAAGCATTAAGGCATGCCCACCGTCACAGCATGGGCCCTTCCAGCCCTCCACAGTGGCAGGGTGGGACACCGTGGCTGCGTTTCTCCCTGTGCCCCCAGGTATGAACAGGGCACATTTATGCACAGGTACTGAATGCCCACAGGACAATCTCTGTGTTGCATGGGAGGAGAGTTACCATCATATGTCTAGCAAGTATCCTGAAGCATCCTTCTACTGCATGGAAAGGTTGGATAGTGCTGTTCCTGGTTCTGACCCTAACAGAGGCCAGGTGGGGTGAAGAGGTTCATGGGACATCCCAGGAAAGTGCTTCCAGACAAGCAGCATCTAAACAAGGGACATAAAAATGGGTTTGATCATGGCCCCTGCAGAGCTGTGAATGACCCACAATACACCTTAGAGCATCCCAGTGCAGCCTGTGTGTCTCTCATGCACTCTACAGAGCACACAGATCTGCAGCCTTCACCCTTTACACCTCCTTTCTTTTACTGCAGCATGTGCCTCTACATAAGGTTGGCAACTTGGCTATAGCTCTTTCCCTGGGGTCAGTTAACTTCCATCCAACTTCATCCTCTTGATGTTAGTAGAGTAGAAAGGCTACACTGGGATAAAAAGCCCATACATAATCCAAAACTAAAGTGATGACAATGCTGTGAAATACAGTGCCAGTTATGGGAAATGGCCTTCTTCAACATGATCTTTTTCCTTGGATCAATGTTACCTTTTACCCCACTTCCCACGAGTAATTCCTGTGGGATATATATACTTTTATTTTACTTCTCCGTCTAGATACCTGCATAGTGTTAGCAGAGCACAGCTGCTTCACTCCAGCAGCAAGCAAGGCATAAGTACATCCATTTTTCAAAGGATTTATTTTCTTGCTTTTTAGAAGGGGTGCTGAAGTCCTTAGAGTCTTAAACTTTCCTCTGATACACCAGGAAGGGAGGGAGTCTTTCTACAGGATCTCAGTACTATTCAGAGGCACTCACCCTGCTGGTCAGGTGGGATTTTAATGCTCCAACACTATATATAAATGTGAGATTGTTATCTAGGAGGAATGAGCCGAAAAGAAGCAGAGGAAACTTTCAGTGGAATTATCAGGAAACGTTTCTCAATGGTGAGACAAACTGTCAGCCTGCAAAGGAGTCTCTTGGGGAGAAGTAGTGATTTTCCCCTCATGAGTCATGTTTTGTTGAACTGGACAAAGAAGTCAACAATATACAGGAGGGGAGGTCTTGTAACGGCAGTCAGGTTCATGGATTTGGAAGGGGTCTTGGCAGCAAATGCTACCATCCATTCTGCCAGTTTAACCATACGTTGTCAGCAAGGACAAATTCAAACCCCTCATCACTAGTCTCGTGTAACCCACTAACCTAGGCAAAAGGTGTCAGTCCTAGTAACTGAAAGCAGTTCTGTTTTCACGTGTGGATCTGGGGACTGCAAGCAGATAGGACACACCTCACGTCAAAGGTTGGATGGATAAAGGACAATCCACTCCACACGTGCAGTATTTCTCTTTTTCTCCCCCAAAAAAGCATGTGGTACAAACAAAAATGAAATTATTAGGTTGTATTGCAAACAAATACACAAATATACCAAGTGACAATTTTTTTATGAAAGCCCTAATTAGCCTTCAGCAAGGGATCTAAATGCTGAAATGTTAAGTAAGATCCAGAATACCCTTGCATGGGATGCAACTATTAATAACATTTTGTTGACTGAGAAGTTTAGGGGCCAACGCACTGAGAAACGTCCCAAGACACCTGGTTCAGTTAAAAGCCTGGCAAACACTTTCTGCAGAAAGATTCCTCTAGTTCTTACATCAGCCATCGATACAGAGCAGTCATTGCTGAGTGCAAATTTTACCACTGAGTTCTCAGTGCTTCTCCAGGTGCTACTTTTGCCAAACTCTTCCATACAAACAGCTGTCATGAAACAGATGTAAACTCCACCTATAGCAACCTCCCTCAGCAATGGATGCTTAGGGAAAGAGATACAGGAACCAGTTCTCTTCTTGAATGTTTATCCCCATGCCCATTTGTGTTTGTATATCATCTATGACTGAGGAGCGTGACCTACCTGACTGCAAGGTGTTTATGTGCCAAATGATTTCACTTTAGGCACCTGGTCCCAAGAGTGGACTCCAGAACTGGGGTTTTGGCTCTTAAAGTCTCAGTGCAACCAGCAGGGAGAATGATTCAAAATGGGATCCCAAAAACCAACTTAGTGACAAAGGATCCATGTAGCATTAGCCTAAAAAACACAACCAAGGACAGGGACACATCCTAAAGCTCTCTCTGCTGTAGAGAAAGGAGAAATCTCCCTCATCGTGTGATCTTCAGGCTCTCTTTCTCTCCTGAAAATAAATGCCTACACTTTTTATGTCAAGAACGGAGGAGGGTCACTTACACCACCTTCCTCCCTTCCCACTTGACAAAACAGCCACCTGGTTAGGACACAGGAAGCCAAGGTCAAGTATCACTTCTTGCAGATGTAGGACTCGGTCCTTGCCATTCCCATTTCCCAAGTATACACAGGATGATCAGAAAGCCTTCTCCCATTCTTCTTGCAAAGCCACCGGGCCTCCCAAAAAGACTGCATAGAGAAGGGCCTTAAAATTTCATCTTGACGCACTGCTGTTATCTTATGAGGAATGGTCATTTACTGGCTTTGCTAGTTACAGTGACACGAGCTAAAGTTCAGTAGCTGCCGCTGATTTTAAAATTATTTAGCCACATGAATCAAACAGTTCTTGCTATTGAGTCCCTTATTCTAATTTCCTTTCCAATAGCTCCCAAAAAGTGCTTTAGAGTCTCATTCTCTGCAAACAGTACTAATTTCCTACTAATTTTCCACATGTGCTTCTGGACTCACCCACAGAATGCCACAGTACTCCTGAAAACCAACACATTTCTAGGCATTAAGGTCTGTCCTGGATGAGAATTGGTACCATGTTGCCACTTTAAAAAAAAACAGAACAAACCAAACTTTTGTCATGGTGTCAAAGTAATCTCTAGATTACATCTAGACAGATGCAACTAGGACACTTTCAGTAACATTCCTGCTTTGAATGATGTGTCCAGATTTTCTAACCATGCTTTCACTTCCCTGTCATAAAGCAGTTAGCAAGAGGAAAGACAGTATCCTAGCTAGCAGGGTATGGTAAGGAGGTAATCCTCAGGGTGTACGGCCATGTCAAGGCAGGGGTACCTCCAAGGACATTTAGGCATTCCTCAGAAGCAGAATTCAGGATGCCTGAAGGGGGCCTACAAAAAAGCTGGGGAGGGACTTTTTAGAAGGGCAGGTAGTAATAGGACGAGGGGTAATGGCTTTAAACTAGAAGAGGGTAGATTTAGGCTAAATATTAGTGTGGTGGGTTGACCCTGGCTGGATGCTAGGTGCCCACCAAAGCCACTTTATCACTCCCCCTCCTCAGATGGACAGGAGAGAGAGAATATAATGAAAGGCTTATGGGTCGAGATAAGGACAGGGAGAGATCACTTAACCAATTACCGTCACGGGCAAAACAGACTCAATTTGGGGAAAATGAACTTAATTTATTTCCAGTCAAACCAGAGTAGGGTAATGAGAAATAAAACCAAATCTTAAAACACCTTCCC
>JAVKLA010000053.1:46976407-46990492 GCA_034782735.1 Sagittarius serpentarius | reverse complement strand
TCTAGTGGAAGGTGTCCCTGCCCACGGCAGGGGGGTTGGAACGAGATGATCTTTAAGGTCCCTTCCAACCCAAACCATGCTGTGATTCTGTGATTCTTTGCTTTGGTTTTTTAATCCCAGTAAAGGAGGCCTGTAGATTTTGGGCACTTGTGGGCAGGTGATCTGAGGATTAGCCACCAAGTCGACATAGGCTTCTGCATGTCTGTATGGATTTAGGCATCTCTTCTTTCCCCAGCCCACTGATGCTAAGCATGCACTGACCTAACATCTTTCACTCAAAACCCTGAGCCACTATAAATGGATCTGTAAGTAGTCACTCCTCGTCTCTCACGTACCCTTCCTCCAATCAAGCCTTAAAAACACAGAAATCCCAGTGTTGGCCAGGGCAACAAGTTTATTTGTTGACAGAGACCTTCTCTTTCCAGGAGTTGTTTGAAACAAGTCACATAGCTTCCATGAAACACCAAGTGACCTTATACCCTGAGCCATGGAAATTCGTATGATGTTACTCGGCCATTTGAGTTGCCTAGTTTCCTGGAAATTCTAAGAGAAATTCAGGAAACTTGATGGACAATGTGTGTAATTCTTGATCTGTTTTTAGGGGTTTTTTGTGTGTGGTAGCAAACAAGGAAGCATAAATTCCATGAATACGGAAGAATGTTATCTGGAACTTTGTCCCTGGGGACTTTCCAAAAGCCAACCACCAGTTTTCCTCAGGTTTGTTAAGCTTGGCTTGTTATTGTAATTCACATCAAAACATCCTTCAAACACTACCTTGAAGGCCAGTCCAAGAAAACCCAGTTTTGACTCATTTTTGTTTATAACCACATTCCCGCACAGTGAAGTCTAGGAGGCCCTGTGAACTGCACAGTGCCACCACACATTTTAAGTGTCAGAGTTTACCTCCAGAAGCTTACCCTGGAGCAAGCAGGGGAAGAATCAGAAGGTATTTGTGGTAATCTGATGACACAATTGTCTTCAGGCTGGGGCAAGTAAGAGGTACTGAGATGATGACATTTGGAAACTCGAATGAGAAGACTTAGACCCAGGTGCTTCATTTCCATCTGAGGCTTTGCAGCCAGTAGCAGTGCATACAACCGGCAGCCAATAATCCCTGAGCAGCTTATATTACATCAGAGGACCCCAGAGGACAGGATCAGTGTAAAGTTCGCTCACACATTCTTTTAAATGCCTCCTTAATTGCTTTCACTTAGAGTCAAGTTGCCTGTTGTGCTGCCTCAAAGTCAGGGCAAAGCCAAACTGTTTGGGTAAATCTAAGGATATCAAAATGTTTTTGTAGCTCCAGTACACCAAGAGCATTCAAAGCCAAGAAAGCCATGATTAAATGAAAACATTAGCCCAGAGTATTCAGGGTGTGCACAGGAATCACAACACAGAAATCGACCACAGAAGTCTAATCATTTTCACATTTGAATGCCTGGCCTTGCTGGGTATCCTTGAACTGCAGCCATGGGGTGGGAAAATCAGTGTCAAGATCATCAAAGGCCTGATCCTGCAAAGTGCTGTGCTCTGTGGCATCTTAGCGGAGCACTGACCCAGGAGCAAAGGACTCTCACCATCCTGAAGCTGTGAGCTTGCTCCATTTATAAATCAGACTCTGACTTTTCCAGCAAAGTTGCTAAGGAGGTGCTGTTGTGAAGGTCTGATAGACTTCAGCCAGCGTTCAGAACAGGGTAAAGAAAGTTATGAGAGGTCTGATCCTGCCATTGAAATTGATGAAAATAAGGCTTGGGCAGTCGCAGTCTCTAGTTACCCTGGGTTTTGTTAGAAATCTTCTCTGGATGTAAGCATCACTCTATCTGTGGGAAGAGATACCGAAGACGATTAATATCCTACAAATTTTGCAGAAGTAAATGGCCAGAAATTAAGTTCATACAGTCACAAATTTGTTTCATTTGTTCATACAATAACAAACTTTTTTTGCCCTGGATGTCAACAGGCAATTTTTACTGTCGTATTTGACGTCCCATATGATGTTAGCTAAAGACCCTACAGGAGGAAGACTAGAACAGAGAGAGGAAGGAAATGTTACAGATCTATGCACAAATAACAGAGCTTTTTACAATAACTCTATCAAAAAGTTAATCAACTAAGAGACACAAATCCTTAGAAAACCAGTTTCTGTTTGTTCAGCTGCTCAAGAAGTCTGATTTTAGTATCTATGAAGTAATTGCTCCCTCGCCTTTCACCCCCACTTTTTTTTAAAAAAAAGAATAGGCACATTTGGTTTTTGTTCCCCCCCTCCCCCAGTCTCTTCTGCTTCCTCCTCCAATTTCTTAGCAGTTGCATCATTTTCTCTGTCATCCCAGGTAGCATGCTGGGAGTGCCAAAGATGACGCCTAGCTATGCATCATGTATCAATGAAGAGTTGTCAAGGCTCCACCAACTTAACTGTGCTTCCTGGAAAAATTCTTGGATAGGGCAAGGAAACAAACTCTTTGCGAATACAGAAGACAAGGTGACGCTGACTGCCAGCCAAGAAAGATCTGTTGAGAGCAGGCTGTCTCAGTCCCATCTAATTTCTCTTGTTGATAGACTGAGGGGCCCGGTACAGAAGAAATCTCACACCTCTGCTTTAGTACTGCGTTTTGCTCTGTTGCACATAACATTCTTGTTTAAACGAAGTGGAGACAATGGTCCAAATGATGTAGCTACGAGATAGCAGGTTTCAAGTAGAATCATTTAAAATAGTGTTCTTGGAAGGCAGTTAGCACCGGGTCACGGTCCTGCCAGAATCGTGTGCCGAGAGCACTGTGCAAGGGTCTGTCCTAGGCCTGAGGCTGTTCAATATTTCATTAATGCCCAGGACGATGGTCGTTAGCATACAGACTGTACTTAATGAAGCAAGCTAGGCTAAACTGCAAGTACATGGGAGATCAGGATTAGATTTAAAAATTACTTTGACAAACTCGAGAAAGAATCTGGGAGAAAAAAAAAATAAAATGAAATTGGATAGGGACAAGAATGGGAATAATGAGTTTTCCACGTACAGAAAGAGGGGTAGATCTGGCTTGGCAGCAGCGCTGGAGAAGGGAATCTAGGGAAACAGTGATGGTCATAAGCTGAACTTGAGTCAACAATGTTGTAATGTTAAAGCATGCAAACCAAACACTCAGTCTGTAAGGAGTAAGGTAGTCTATAAGATAACACTATAACCTTGTTCTGTTCTGCTTTGGATATGATATCCGTGCCTAGGTCTGGGTGCTACACTGTAAGAAAGCCATGGACCAACTGGAGACCAGCCAGAAGGAGGCAAGCAGAATCAGAGGTCTAGAAATCATGGTCTGTGGAGGCAGACCAAAAGAATGGGGTTTCGTACCTTAAGAAAACAGGGGCAGGGGAGGTGAGATGACAGCAACTGTCTCATAAAATGCTGTTACAGAGAGGAAAGGAATCACCCGTTTTCCAAATCCACAAGTACCAGACAAGGAGACCTGGGTTTCAGTTGCAGCAAGAATAAAATAAGCTGGCAGGTAATGCTCCCCGATAGATAGGACAGCAAAGCAGAGCTACGCAAAGGCGGTTTGAAGATATTTCTGGAGGCCTTTACCGACAGATTACGTCAAAATCTCTTAGGGATGCCATAGCTCGTCTTGTCTTGGAGCAGGGACACCTTCCAGGTGACCTCCTGAGATCTCTTGCAAGCCTATATTCCCTGCTGCCTTGCATGCCCATTAAGCCAGGCAAAGTCTGTTTTCTTGCTGAGCACAGGGAGTGCATTACAAGTGCCCGGAGCAGGCTGCTAACCGCAGCCTCCCCTGTGAGCTCGTCCACCCTGCGAGCACGTTAGTACGGCTGCCCACGCGTTTCCCCAACAACAAAGCAACTGTTCCTAATGTGGCATTGTGTGAGCATCCCTGGAGTAATCAGAGCTAATCAGGAAAGCCTGGCTGGACATTGTTTGCCCAGGGAACGCTTGGCCTGTGCCAGCCAGAATCCTTCATGGCATGCTGACTTCGCAGTTGGGGTGTGAAGGAAGGCTGGTTAATTGCCGGAAACATAAAGATATGCAGAGGAGCATCAACTTCTGCACCCTAACCACTGTCCAGCCATGGAAAAACACATAACTGCTCTTTTATGTTTCCCTAGAAGCAGCTTCCAGGGAGCTGATGAAGCAGGTCTGCCTGCATGCATACAAACTTTCCTGGATAACATCTCTGAATCACCATAGCTGTGGACTGCTCAGGCTTTGCTCCCACCAGGGAATGATTATCATTTCTGCCTCTGGAGTCAGTCCCAGACAATACTTCCTTTCCTCAGTAATACTGATTTTCATTGCCCTTGTATGTGGGAGCCCCAAGTGCAGAGCAAGCACCCACAGTACCGCATGTTGGGCAACCAAGAAGCAAAAGCAGAGGTTCTCTGCCCAACAAGCTCTGAGTTACTTCAGCCTCTTAACGTGGCTCCCTTTAACTGAAGCATTTTGAAGGACCCTACCCAGGCATTCCCCTGGCACAGGGAACCTTTTGCTCCTGCACGTGGAAAGAAGATGTTGCATACTGTCATACGCAGTTCTCAGCGCAGGACCAGCTGTCATCTAACACCAAGAGCACACCCTATAATTTGCTAGTATTCCTGGTCCTGCTGCCTACTGAAGCACCTGTCCCACTTGCTTATTGCTAAAGCTGTCTCTGCCTGCCAGCCTGCAGAGACCAGAGATTTCCAAATGGCTCCCAGTTTTGGTAGCTCAGCCCAAAGGACGATAACTTTTAGAAGTGCATTCTCAGCTCTGTTTCTTCTGTACTCTGCTTCCCAGTTTTTATTTCAGCCAAAGCTAACTAGTTCACGTGTCCCTTGTACAACTCGCTGTCCACAAGCAACAAAGGTAGAACACCACAAAAATCAGAAGGACAGCATATGTGGAGCCATGCATTTAGGAAAAAGCATCAGGACAACTAAGGTCTGGTCTTAGTCAACAAAGCAGGCCAGCAGAGTTGGGCCATTCGTTTGGTCACCAGTTGAACACATGAGCAGCCTTCCCTTGAGTCCTTTTTCCTCTTCATTGTTACTGTACGGAGGTAGAAAAGGGGCATCCAACCTCCAGCTTCTACCGAGACACCCAGGAGTGATGAGTAAGCCGCATCACAGCAAAACCGAAGAGACCAATTTGTGTTAGTGAGACAGGCTCGAAGATTTAATGGGGGATCACAATGATAAGGACTGTTCTCAGTCAGGTTTTTCATCCGTAGACAATTGGTGCACAGCTTTTCCATCAAACCAGGATACTTAGGGCCATTAGCGGTCATTTATGGACATCAAAATACTTTTGGCTTTTGGGGACCCAGCTACCTTGGAGGATGGGGAGCTTAAGGAAGCGTGCTCTTCCTCACAGGGCTGTAATGAGAAGTGCACTGATGAGCCTGAGGCTCTCAGATATGGAAACAGGGGCTACCCAGCATGAATTGAAGCTGCAGCAAAACTGGATTCACAAATGCATTCAAAACAACAAAGTCTAAAAAGGGTCTCAACTCGGAGGAGGAGGAGGAGGAGGAGGAGGAGAAGGAGAGGTTGCCCAGGGTGAGGTCTGTCTGAGAAAAGGTGTAAATAGAATGAATTTAAGGAAAGGAAAATTTAGGCTGAATATCAGGAAATGTTTCCTGACAGTAAGAAACACAAGGTTGCGACTTGCCTCCCCTAGGGAAGCTCTGGGAAGACTGTGGTTTGAGTCATGTTACTGCTGAGCTGGACAGAGCACCAGGTAATAAAATGCAAAGAAACAATCCCAGATTGCTCCCCGGGGATGTCAGAGATGACCTCATAGGTGTTCTTTCCACCTCTAATCTCTCCACTATCAGTCTAAGCGGGACGGGAAACATTGAGATCACGCCCTTTGTATCCTTCACTGTCCCTGGGAAGGCAGAGAAGAGCACCAGGGGCCAGGCATACTTCAGATGCCAGAAACCAAGCAGAGGTGAGAATGGGTTATTTCAGACAGAGGGGTGTGGAGGACAGGGACAGGACAGCACGCTGAGGCAGACTGTCCAGAGTCCAAAGCAGCTCCATGTATTGGAACACATGGAGGAAAAGAGCCTCGATGGGCTCTGGGCTCCTTACTGCAGACTGACGGTGCTGTTCTTTATTAAATTGAGCTGCTTTTTTGGGACATATCTGGGAAACCGTCACACAGTCCGGACATGGCAAGCTCTTGCAAAACAAAGAGGAAAAGGTATATGGCTGCCTATAATGGATGTTAGTGTTTTGCACAGTGTGACTAGTTCAGGGCAGAAGACGTGTCTTCAACACCTACACCACAGCTACACAGCTCCAGGTCTAACCCCCATGAAGGTCTTGAAAACCTTTCCTGACCTGTTCTAGACTGAGCCCTGCAGTTCTTTCCACTTGCAATCTTCCACACATGGGACAGTCATTTACTGGGTCAGCTCTGCTGCATCATGTTACAAATCTTCTGCAATGAAGGACTTTGAAGCTGAGCCTTATTGACTTCTACAATGGCATAAAGATTGGCGATGATAGCAGAGACAGGATCCACATTTGCTCTTTGATCTGAAAAATCCCCCAGACACACAAGGCAAATGGTTCATTAGCTAGAGCCAGCCTTTCATTTGTAGGTGAGCAAGCACAGAGAGAGGGAGGGTAGACACCTCCATATGGTACCAGTGGCAATCAAGCATAGCCCCAGCATCCTTTTTCCTTCCGTGCCTCCCCCCTCCCTGAAATAAAAATCCATTGTCAGCATGCACAGGACTCCATACCAAACTTGAAGCTGTAGTTTGGTTGCACTTCTGGAAGATTCAGCATTTGGTTTGTATCACTGCATGCCTACAGTCTCTCTCTATGAGGATGACCCATACTGCCAAATGGCCAGGCACTTGCTGAGCGTATGCCGAGTTTTTTCAGTCTTTGCTGCCACAATGCCTCTGGTGTGTATGAGCTCCACTTGGAAATTGATAACCACTTTAGGGACTCATAAATATTCTGACTGAATAGCTCTCCTCTGCAATTCCCCCTTTGATAGAAGGGCAACTGGTGTGACAGTGCCAGAACTAATGGTGGGAGGGGTTTGGAAACCAAAGGCATTACTGTTACTTGTATTGCCACAGCAGCAAAAGGCTGAGATCAGGGCTCCACGCTGTTAGTCACTACAGCGGTACTTAGGGAGATTGTCCTGACCTTTAAAGAAATGGAAAGAGAGGCAAAATGACTTATTCGAGAACACAGCCAGGAACAAATATCTCTTCTCCTGGGGATCAGACCCTTGGGCAAGACAAGATCATCTCTTCACTTTGTGGTGTAATACTAAGAGACCGGCGCGCCTGCCTGCTGCCACCATCCTGGATAAGATTTCAGATATTAGAAGAGAGAATGGCCCTGCTGTTGGGCCAGCTATCAGGTGAACCTCCTGCCTCGGGCAGCTAGAGGAAGGGTTTTGGAGCGCTCTTGCCTGTGCAAGAGAAGCTGGCACAGCGGGGTACCGGCTGTGCCCACACTGAGGCTCTTAAAAAGTGCCCTTTTTCTCAAAAAGGAGGAGAGGGAGCAGAAATTTCAAGGAAAAAATATGTCTCTTCATGAAGAGCCGTAAAGTCCTTCCATCCGCCACAGAGCCGCGGTCATTGTTTAAACTCCTGGTCTCTGTCTGGTTGCCGTTGTTTGTGTTGCCAACGCAGCCAGTCCCAGGAAGGGAGGAAACTTGGCTCATAGACAGACAATGTGTTTTCCCTTCAAAGCAGGGTGTGAACTGGGGCTGGTTACAATAACACTTTCCACTTTCCCCTTTTGGGGATCTCCTTCTGCTTCAAGTGGGGCAGGCAGGATAAACACAATGACAGGTCAACAGCAGTTCTTGGCTCATGGGAGCAGATGACCGCAGCGCTTGAGAAAAGAGCCTACTTGGAGCCTGACCTGGCATCTGACGGCTGCTTACATTTTCCCTTGTGCGCCACTTCTTGGGACAACGGTGCTCCTTTCCCCATCGTCCTCCTCCAATTTGGCTGCAAGCACTTCAAGGTAGCGGCATCCTTTGATTTTGTGACGGCGGCAGAGAGGTCCTGGTTAGGACCTCCCTGTGGTCCGCAGGTCTGCTGGAGAGCCTTACTCTCTGGGGGGATGCATGTGCATGTCCCTCACGTGCCTCCTGACCTCTATTACACCACGTTCCCAGTAGACACACCTAACATTAACCTGAGGAATGTCTTCCTCGGGGCTGGGCAGAATGAATCAGTTTCTTTCCTATTTTAAATTTTGCATAATATAAAGAAGAATTTTGAGCTCCACCCTTCAGAAATTTAAGCTTACTCATTGCCCCAGGCTCCCCCAGGCCAAAACTCCCTGCCTACCTCGCCAGCTTGAATAAATCATCACAGCTCACTCTGTTTCAGAGAAACGAGGCTGCATCCATCAGCCCAGAGTGTCCCCTTCCTCCTCCCACCACCATCCCTCCCCTTGTATCCTGCATCTAACAAAGGAGATCTTCCCAGATGAATGGTTGACTCTGCAGGTAAGTATGAATTGCTTTGCCTCCTGCCACTTGGGACTGTCCGGTGCAGTTTGGTGCAATGCATGGCAGAGACCCTGACCTGCTGGAAATCCAGCCAAACCCAAGGAGGTGCTCTAGGAGGGGTCCCTGCAGAAGGTGAAGTCATTTGCACAGTGGCTGGTCCCAGCTTGCTATCCTTTCTTATGGTAATTCTCCAGGGCAGGCTGCATCATGGTGTTCAAGGCATACAACCCAGCTGCTGGAGGGACTGATCCTTCGTGCAATCCCCTGATTCATAGTTTCATGTAACCTCTGTGAATAATCAATGAGCCTCTCTTCTCTTCTGCAAGGGGACTGCCTTGGAGATCGCACTGTCAGGACAATTTCTCTGACAGGCAACCTGCACTTTTCCTTCCTTTGATTTCAGTCCAGTTTTAACGCAATGACCTTCCCTAAACCAAGTGTTTTGGGGTTGCAGACTACAGCATTTGTCATTAATGAGCTAAATTTAGGAAGCAGGTCTGGATTCAGGAGACCTACAGACTAATCTGTTTAGACTTGGTGAAATGGTGAAATCTTTTAAATGAACCTATTTTTGAAGAGAGGTGAAAGGTGAAAGAAAATCACCAAAATGTCCCGAGGAATCATCTGAGTCTTGTCAAAGTGTTTTTGCCAAAAAGATCCCAGGGCTTTTAATATCACCATATTTTGCTATGATTCTATTTTAGATTGTCCCCATTTTTCCCAGTCAAAATGCCTGTTTGTTTTTAACACCGGAAAAACCTGGCTGTAAAATATTTTAAGGACTTCCTTACAATATGTTCAAATCCAAAATAACATATCTCATCCAGGTCCTAGGAAACTTTTCTACTAAATATAGCATTTATAGCATTATTTTTAGACTTTCAATTAACAAGAAGTGGAGCCACATAGTGCCAGGGTACTAACAATTTTGAGGTCTGTTGAGAAAGAGCTTTTCTTAATTCCCTTGTTTTTATGTACTTACTCCCAGGCAAATGTACATGCAAGTGTACGTGTGTGTTTAAAAATGCCAGTTCCTCACAATTTTATTCCCAGTTCCTCTGTCAAATGTGACCTTGGTAAATCCCTTATATTCCAGTCCTCAACAGCATTGGCAGGGGTGGTGTAAAGCCGAAGTCACTAATGCGCAGGTAGCAAAAGTGGTTCGCTAATGCAGGTCTAAGGGGGGGCTATCAGGCACCTGCTGCCTAGAGCTGACCCCCTACGATCCGGCACAGCGGATGAGAAGGATCCGTGCAGGATGAGGACATTCACCAGCAGCAGCATCTGCTGGTGGAGCTGTTCTTCCTGCTCTGCATTTCACACACCTCAAATATTTGTAAGCTCTTGTATCACACACTGGTCGAAGTCATTCCCAGCTGTTATCTCTTTTCCCTTTCCTTTGCAACTTGGGCTCTCTGGACCAGGAATCTCATGGCTGCTCTCTGGCTCAACCAGGGATGCGTCCTGCTGCGCCCCAGCTAGGTTCCCCCTCCCAGTCACTCTAAGACCCTTCTACTAATGGTGCATATTCATGATGCTTATTGCTCTCTTCTCCCACCACCCTCTGGCAGAGCGAGAAGGAGGTGACACATGTGAGGAGGACAGAGAACAGGGACCTAATCCAAGCCAATTAACCTGGGATTCAGTGCTAAACTGCTAATTACCTGCACTTTTCAAAGGGCAAGACTGCAACTGTTTCAGTGCTTCCTGGAAACTCTTTCTCTCTTTCTTTTCCGTTTGTCTTTTGTGCCTGTGGACAAGTCTGGAACAAGCTCCTGCCCAGGCTGTCTCCGAGCTAAGCCTCCTTGAGCTTGCCACGCAACACACTGATCATCACTGCACTGCCCTGCGCCGAGAGGGGAATATTACAGGCTGATTTTGAAATGCAAGCCAGAGTTCACCCACTGCAGGGGTCCCCAGGCAGATTCAGCTCCGTGTTTAGTCATCTAACCTCGTGAGACTGCTGTGAGCAAGGCACTAAGCTCTCTTTATGGAGAGCTGATCAGTGGACACCTGCAAATCGATTCAGTTCCCTGAACATATGTCTAGTGCCATTTGAGAGGCTCTGGGACATCCCACCTGGCCTCTGGTTGCCACTCCAGAAAGGCACGTGTCTTCTGCGTGTGAAGTCTTATAAAGCTCAGGCTCATGAGGATATCTCAGCTACTTCAGGGCACATCTGGTGATACTTTATGTCTGTGATTAAGCAACTGAATTGAATCCCTGGGGTTGGTGAAGAAAGAGACAATTCTGTGGTGTCTTTTAGATACTTGGTGAATGAAGTGGTGAATAAAGAGAGAGGTGAATGAGAGAGAAGGAATAGTGGGATGGATGGACAGATGAGTGGAGGATTCTCCACTATTTCCAGCAATTGCCAGCTTGATGACTGAGGAGGAGGTAAGTGGAGGACCTACTTCCAGCTAGTGGTTTGTACCAGTTCACGTGGAAATTTGTCGTGCAGGTTTTTTTTCTGTGAACTGGTGTAGGCCTGACAATAATTTCACTTTAAATCTGTGCCTGGCCAGCCTCATGCATGCCACACACCCAAGAAACACAAGCCTGGAATAAGTTCTTGTTTTCCACACCTAGAAAATCTCAGCTGAGATCAGTTGGTTGTTGGTGGAGAGGTGGGAGGGAAAGGACCTGAGAACTCAGGGTGAGAGGAGAAGTAGCAGCATGGATCCAGAGCTGGCTGAGATGCTAGAAGCAAATCAAGAAATGGGATTTTCCCCATGGAAAGAGTCAACAGCAGGAGCTCTGAAATGTCGTATCAGGTCTTTTGCCAAGCAATGGATTGTATAACAACTTGAAAACGGAAAAGAGCAGTGAGGTGGCACGTTTGCAGGGGACACTAAGTTAGTTCAGGTGGTACACCATTAGGTGTGTTAGCCTGACCTGGCTGTTCGAAGCTTCTTCTCAGGTCAGAGGACAGAGAATCACATTCCTCAGTGCTGATCCCACCCCATGGGTGAGGAAGGAGGGAAAACCCAGTGGCAGTTCTGGCACAGTTGTCAGGAGAACATTGTGACTAAAGGCTAACAGAGACACAGGCGGTTGGTGAACCAAGTGGGACAGGTATCATCAGCCAGCTATTCAGCAGTCGCACCCCTCACCATGGCCACGGTTCATTGCGTCTCTTCTTCTAGGGTATTTAGGTGCACACACGCACTGCAAAACTGAGAGGCAACCCAAGAGCCTGGTGATGAAGCACAGCCTGGCAGTCCTGTGTCCCAGCTTGGTCCCTTAGCTACAAAACTTCTCTGAACAGAGCAATGTAACGTGCGTCTTGGGAAGAAAGTCACCCACAGCCAGAGTATTTCAATGCCCTAGAAGCATCCAGGTGAAAGAGATTCAACAATCCATTTGGCAGACCCCACTGGGCAAGTTCAGCTTTTCTACCAAAGCAGAAGTGACGCTGAAAGGACAAGCTACCTTTTTATGAAGCCTGAGTTTCCCACCACTACATGGCTGCTCATTCCCCACACGTATGCGCTATTATACTTAGCCACACCATAGTCTTCCTCGTGAATGGCCAAAACCTCTCTTCAAGTTACTTTCTGAGGTGTAACACATATTCAAGGGGAGCCAGGGGTTTCTGCATCTAATTCGGGAAAAATGTGAGCAGACCCAGACCCTCCAGTGTGTGGACACGGGGATGTGGTGGAGTGTCCTGGTATCCTCTTAGGACCCCTTTGCTGTCCTGCAAATCCACGATGTACAGTTTCCAGACCACGTTCCTTCCTACCGCCAGGCCAACAGCAGATGCTTGGTGGAGTCATACCATCTTGACATCCTATCCCAGCCTCCAGAAAGCTCCGTTCAGCTCCTCTGGGCCCAATTTCCAAGATCCACGCCAGCCTCTTGGAGGAGAGACCCAGACAGTCACATCTTCTCAGAAGCATTTCCTGACAGTGTTCACCAAAAGCAATCTGAAGAAAGAAAACGCTGGATTAACACCTGGATAATAGTAATAATAATTAGTCTTCAGAATTAACAATAACCATGTCCCTACCACAGGTCAGCACTCCACTCAGGTACTCATTCAGGCACCCCCAGAGACCTCGCATTCCTCACACCCTGACTCTGCAAGGTCTCCGTTCCGCCTTGTGCCTTCCACCCTTTTCGGACTGGCAAGAAGAGCAAACCTTGCCCACAGATCCTCTGCCAGGAAATTACTCACAGACGAAAAGTGGCACCACTGGTTTTTACCATCTCTTCCTTCTCTTCCCAGTACGGGTGAAGAGTGGAGTGGGGAGAGGTACTGGAGTGAGGAGGGGATGTGGGGCAGGGAGGGGAGATGGCCTTCGAGGATTGTCCTCTGGTCTACTGCTCCCTCGAGGCCGATACGTGTAGTGTGCAATGGCACAAGAACAGCGTTCCTCCTCTTTCCTTTGGAGAGCCCACACCGCTCCCACCCCTCTCACTGCTGGGACTGAGTGACGAAGCATTACCACGTACCAGTTAAAGCGCCGCTGCCTTCCTGAACAAATCTAGCCGATGCATTTCACCTCTCAGAGCCTTGGCTTTGCTCAGTAAGACATAGATAAGACCCAAGGGGACACCCATGCCAAGCTGGCTCATCCTGCACCCATGCTGGAGCCCACCCAGGCGGGCAGACGCTCCCTCCTGTGCAGCCTGAATTTCCCCCATCTCCCACTGCCTCTTGGCTGGATCACTGCAAAACAGGGCTCTTGTCTTGTTTTGCTTTCAAAAGAGACTTGGAAAACTTGTCATCCTAAGCACGCGTTGTTATTTTGCTTTAATTACACGGGCTGCATTTTATTTTGAACTCTGTTTGGCTTTTTGTCTGATGGATGTTTTAGTGCTCTCTGGGTATTAGTATTCTTGTTTATGAAACAGCCGGAGAGCTGTGGCTGGTGGGTGCCATAAAAATAAAGCGCATTATTATTATTATTGTTATTATGATTACGTGCTGGCTAAGCATACACAGCTTAGGAATGAAAAACATCTCTGTTATGTCAGGAATAGGGAGCAAACAAATACACTCTGCAGCATCACAAAAAAATAGTAATAATAAAACAAGCTATCATTTCAAATAGATTCTCAACTGGTTGTGAAAACATGTATTTATTTAAGCAAGCAGTGTCACAGATGACAATCAATTACACGGTTAATTTTCAATGAATATGTTTTTAATAACCAGTTGATATTTAAACATATGATAACTGTCATATTAAACCTTGCATCAGATTTATATGATAAGGATTTTGCTGTGCTGTTACATCAAATTCTAGATGATTATCAAAACCAGCCCAGCCCAAAGATTAGCAAGTGTTTTTATCTCTCCCACACTCCTCTTGTTAATCCTTAATAAATCTGCTTTCAATAATCATTTCTAAATGCGCAATTGCTGCTTTATTGCGTTGGGACCGAACAACAGTTTGCCAGGGGAATTGCAAGCTCTTTCAGAGCACGACGCAGCTCCCGTCGCGAGACACTGCATGCCGGTGGCAAGGCTTGGGATTGCCCGGCTTAGCAGGTCAGGTCTGATTGCAACCCTGGGTGTCAGACGAGACCCTCCGCTGCCGAGAAGTTTAGTCTTACATGCAGAAAGAGACCTGCAAGGCTTGTAAAGTGCAGCTGAC
>JAVKLA010000053.1:46949472-46976397 GCA_034782735.1 Sagittarius serpentarius | reverse complement strand
TTTCAAGGTCTGGCACAGATGCAGAACTCCCTGGTCTGCAGGACAGCAGGGGAATGGTTCATGTATGGGACACAGGTCTGCGAGTTAGTGTCAGGTCCGCTGCCCCTCTGCAGGACTTGCATTCCCTTCTCTGCTACCTGTTTCTGTGCGTGATATGGTGCCATGCTGAAGCATCTCCCAGGGGACTCAGCGCTCAGGCGTTGAGGACTGGCGCTCATATGTTGAAGTCAGGATGGTCGGTCCAAAGTGACCAGACCTGAGACCAGAGGTGGGTCAGCCTGTCCGGCACAGACCTAGTGAGTCCAAAGTGGGATGCTCTTTGCAAGGTGCCAGCTTCCTGCTGCAAGCATTAAACTCAGCAGCCTGGCAGCAGCAGGCAGGGCTCCAGACACATCGTGCTTTGCACTGTGCTGATATTGCTTCCTTTTGGCAGCTCTTCACACCCACGAGCCAGGTGCACAGGTTCAACGTCTCAGGTCTAGTCAGAGGAGTGTCAGGAGGGGCAGCAGAAAGAGAGCAGGGCTCGACCAGGGAGCTGCTGTGCCTCCGTGGTGGTGTCTGGCTCTGGTTTGGCACAGCTATGGCAGCTATGGCTCTAGGGCTGAGCCCCGTGTTTCGACATGCGCCTCCTTTCATTTGCAAGGCAGCTCAGGAAGGCCCATCCCTGGGAATAGCTATGTGTTGACAGACCTACGGTTTTGTACCGGTTCCGCTCTGCCCACGCAGCTGAGCAGCCCATCACCCTTCGCTGGTTCCTAGGTGAGGTCCTAAATGCAGTTCAACACCTGGGAGAGAGCTCTTGATGCCCTCAAGATGATGCCCTAAGGGTGATGCCCTCCGGGTGATGTGCTTCTCATTTTGTAGAGGAGAGAGGCTCAGGGAGACCATGAACCCCTAACCAAGAGAAGTGTTCGTCCCTGGTTGCTGCCGCTCAAAGGCTTGTGCTCTGAATTGCCCACCTTCACATATCAAGTGATATAAACGGGCCATCACTGGCATAATCCTGACAGCAGATCAGCCATCAGTGAGGACCCGCCTCTGAAATCTTCCACTAAGTCCTGAAAACTGCCCCACACAAGAGACACGGGTCCTGGCGCTCACACCCAATGTAGCTTTCTCCATCCTAGCTTCTTTTTTCTGCTCTCTCCCGCTCTGACTCCCGCAGCGCGCAGCTTGCTTGGCTATGCCAGCACCCTTTGCAGAACGGCCGTGAGCCCATGGTTAGAAAGGACAGCTAAAAGCAACACATGCAAAGATACCGCGTTTGCAGAAACCCCTTTCTGAGGAGTTCTTAAGGATATTTGCTGTGTCTGCTTTCTTTGCACAGGGAGAGAGTGGGCAGAGTCAGCACCAGAGACAGAAGCTGCATTTTTTTTCTTTCTCTCTCCTTTTTTTGTGTGCTCCTCTTTTGTTTTGTTTTCAGGCAAGCTGGACTGAAGTCCAAGAGTGAATGCAAACCCTGCTGCTTCAGCATTTTCCCCTTCTCTTTAAAAAGGGCAGTTCTGCTGTCATCTTTCGGGCTGCCTGAACGACAGTCAGGCTGGTGGAAAGGAGATTTTTTGCAAAACTGCTGTCCAGGGAAAAAAGGGAAGGAATGAGACATGACACTAAGAGGAAAATAAGCAGTTGCTCAATTGCAGGACATGAAATATTCTACCTGCTTTTTAAATGTATTTTTAATTAAGGAGCTTCTAAACATTTGAACCTGCTTGGTGATTGCATCAAGAAACTGGGGGAGACTGAAAGAGCCAGTGAGGAGAGCAGGAAAGGGGAGACGAAAGGTCCTGGCCAGCTCTGGGAAGAAGCTGTTCAATAATAAGGGACAAGTTCACCATCGCTCTCCTCTCAGGATGCTTTTAGATTAAAATATCATTTCACCGAGAGCAGAGTTTCCTAAAAATAAGCCTTTCGGAGATTCCTTATCTACCTATAATTCCAGATGGGTGGGAGTAATCCAGATCACAGACATGCACTAAAAAGAGAGAGAAAGTGATTTTCACTGGTCCTGCAACCTCGACTTGGCAAAAGGAGTTTCAGGCTGTGACTGGGAGCAGAAGGGTGGGGGGAGTGGATATCTTTGTGTATACATAAATGTCTATGTGCCACTCTGCTAAACCGGGAATCCACTGGCCAGTTCTCATTTGATTAAACAGCGGAAAGGTCCCAGAGATAGTCCCAACAACAAATTTCATGAAAATATGTTTGCACTTATCCGTGCATTTATAGAAGGAAAAGCGTTGATATGATCACAAACCACCTTACCAGCTTTCAGTATCTTCCTGAGTGCTCTTGAAATCAAAATTTCATTTTGTTTTTCTAGGCATAGCCTACATGTTCTTTCTGATGCTGTTTATATCTGTGTTGGGAGTAGACCAACAACCTACTGTATAATCTTGTTGTGCCAAGCCATTCCCAGTCAAGTTGGATTATACCACGAGACAGAGAGGACCTGCAGAAGGCAGTATGTTGCTGAAGAAAAGCCGTGGGAAGGAGCAAACCATCTTTTCCTCATCTACATCTGAGTGACAACAGTGAAAAACACCTGTCATGACAATTAGGGCCTCTGCACGTGCAAGGGCTCAGTCATGAAACACTGTATTGGACCCCTGGCAGTGAGCAGGAATTAACATTGCCTAAAACTAAGTGCTTTTTTCAAGTATTTTCCTGAACTGGGATCATGTCAGGTTAATCAAGATGTAAGCCCTTTCAGAAGTCTTCCCTTCAGGTCAAAACCCCATCTTGTTTGGGTGTTGCTGGGGACTTCGGTTTTTCGGTCTTTCTATTACTGGGATTTCAGGGAGAGGAAAAGTTCATGCGTTTTGCATGAGGTTCCACAAATTTCAAGAGAGCCACATCTGCAAGTTTTATTTATTCTAGTGGATGGCACTTTTGCCTATGAAACACCCAAACCTAAGGACTACAGGCTTTGAGGTTGATATTAAAAGAACAGCAGAAAATAAGAGAATTAAAGAGTAAAGAGAAACGAGATGACATGTAGGCAGAATTCCACCCCCCTCCCCAAACCCTTGTTTTTCAAGGTTTCTCTATTTTCTGCAGATCTGGAGGAAAAAACCTGACAAAATAATTGTAATGCAAACAGGTGACAAAGACCTGTGTTGCAGGAAAGAGCCTCGGGTAATTCAGGGGAGCTTCACAAGCAATCAGTGTTATTTCATCTTCTCTCACCACCGACTTTTTGGTGGTTTGTGCTTTGGAAATGTCAGCAGTACTGCCCAGGGTCGCCTTTCCAGGAAAGGTCAACCTGGTGCTCCACCAGAAAGTGCCATTTGCCTTTTACTCAAGAATGACACAGAGATCTTCAGTTGACCCACCTTAAAAGAGAAACGGTTGGTGTTTTATAACATTGATTTGGAAATGATCAGCCTTCAGAGTAGAGTTTTACAGGCTGTTGTGCTTGGATGATTTTCTGCCTTCACTTGTACAACTGGACAATATTGCTTTCATTCCTGAAAGTGATGGAAATGAACTCTGGGAAACTGGGTAAAGTCTTTTTTTCTTTGCCTAATCTCAGGCCATGGGAAGAGAAAGTGAAACTTTCCTCTGTCTGAAGATACAGCCAGGAAGATCTGCAGCTCTGGAAATGTTTAATCTCTCTTTCCAAACAGGCCTGGTAGCATAAAGCCCAGAGCCTTTAGACTTGCACTCCGGGATTGCGTAAACATGCACAGAAACAGGCAAATTTCATGGCTGGCACAAAAATAAAATAATGAAAGCCAGGTGACGTTCCTGAGTTTGCAGAAGAAGCGATTCACATTATAGTGCCATGTCCCTGTGGCAGCTGCCAGGCACAGGCATTTTTGGCTGAAACTGTTGTCAGAAGCAACCTGAAGTCTTCCTACAGTTTTGGCAACAGCGAAATATTCATGGAGTGGTCCCAGTGTCACTAAATAGCTTGTCCTAAGGAGATATATTAAAAAAACATTTGAAACAGTCAGAACTTTTCACTTCAAAATTTGTCAAAAGATACTCTTTTTATTCAAAATTCCACTTAATTTTTTATTTTCTTCCCATTCTAAATTAAAATTTTAAACTCATCTGAGTTCAAAAATTCAGGTCTCCGTGAAACCTGAAATAAAATACTTTTTCCATTTTGGTTTACCAAGTATTTTGAAATACCTTCTGTCTCAGTAGGTCCAAAACTAATTTCTTATTTATTTAAACTTTGTTAACTGTAAAAATCAGCTACTCACAGGTCAAGTCTGGATGATGAAGTACTTCAGAGGTCAAATATTTGTCAAAACTATGACTCAAAAAAGGGTGAGCAAATTTATTCTAAATAAACTAACCACAGAAGTCAATGGAATCAGGTTTCCTCCAATGTGTTGTATGCCCAAACAAAAAAGGAGCCATTTTTGGCCCTCCACAAAGCAAGTAAAATGTCAGACCAGAAGGAAAAGTGTTCAGAAAGTCCCATGCTTTGAAAATGGACAGTTGTCCAAGGACAAGGTTCAACCACAGAAATTACCAGATGACGCTCTCTGGCCTGTGTTGTGCAGGAATTTAGACTCAAGAAGTGTAATTTCTCTGCTCTGGTTTTAGAACAAAAATATTATGATGCCTTCATTGTAGGCTCTCCCCCGGGCTGGGGTGTCAGCCTACCGTAGGGCTCAGAAGAAGTCATTTCCAGAAGCATCCTTTCCAGATTACCAAGCTGGGTTTGCAGTAAATCAGCAAGACGACTGGAGTCCAGGCTAAGTTATAAATAAGTTTTTCCAAACAGCCCAGAATATTCTGCAGCAGGAGTTTAGACCCTGCCATGACTGGTGGCACCGATCTGTCTTGTCCTCTCCTCATATATGCCTTCCCAGGTCATGGTTTCTGCTCCTCACTTCAATGTCCCATTCCTGGAAGTCCAGTCCCTGGGGCACAGAGCCCACCTGGATGGATCACTCCCTTTCTCCACATGCCTCCTCACCGTGGTGGGATCTTTAAGGGACATTTCACTCAGGCAGGGTTTAATTATCTAACTAGGACAGAAAGGAGTTTAGGATTATACTGGAATACAAACCCATTTTAAAACCAAATCAAAAAGGAAAAACTCGAGCACTGTAACAAACACAAGCAGCTGGGGTTTCCCTCCCCCTAAATGCCTCTTTGCTTGAGGACCTCAGTTAGGGCCGGTTTAAGATTATGGACTTAATGTGAAGTGAGGGGCCGGAGGAAGGGTGCAGAGACCAACTACCCGTTCCTCTCACAACAGCTACCACGTCCAGTGGGTGCAGAGCAGATTTATGCAACAGTGGCTGAGTGTAGGATCAGATTTCTTGGCCAGATTCAAACCAGAGGGTAAAAGGATCCACCTTGCTGTTTTCCTAACCCCTCAGCTGCTCTCCCAGCTGACTCCTGAAGCATCATCCATCAGAAATCAATAGCAAATGGATGCAAAATCTGAAGAAACAGCTCAGATCTATTAAGAGTTGGTTTACTTGATAGCCTGGGAGGGCTTTGAGGTTTTGGTTTTCTGAGTCTCCTGACTGACCCCTTGAGAGCAGACTAATTCACGCAGCAGAAACGGTAACACAGCCTATGGGCTTAGTTAGCTTTTATTGCATGGTCGTTGTGACAAAGGTGGTTTGAACATCTGAGGTGGGTCTCAACACCAGCCGAGAAAATGCGTGTATTAATCAAATCCAAGGAGGCCCTCTATCTTGCTCCAATTAATCATCTTCTTCCTCTGGAAAGGTGGGAGAAAGCAAGCCGTTTATCACTCCCATTAATCACAGCACCCGTTTCACAGATGTAGTCTACAATGAAGGTCTGCAGAGAAAGTAAAAGAACACGAGAAAAGCCAAGAGGTTCTTGAATATGTTTTTTGACTGATTTGTTGGGGTTTTTTATAAAATAAACAAACACCTCTGAACAAAGGAGAGACAATGTCAAACAAACAGCTTATGTTTTGCAGGGGCTAACACTTGGTGTTGTTTTCTGCTTTTCTGTCCTGGAAATCTCTGATGCTGTGAAAGCCACTTCTGGCAGGAGACACGCATGCTCCAGTGCACAGCTCTGCAAGCAGATCTTTATATCCCAGCCACACTTCTCAATCTTCCAGGAATTGTCTTGTGTACGCAGGCAGAAACCTTTTTAAGGTCCTCCATTCCAGGATTAAAGTAATCATATCAAACAATCCAAACTGTCCATCATCATTCCAGCAACAAGAAAGCCAGATGGATAGAACTTGGGCACCCATCCACATTCAGAAGTTTTGATATTCATTCCCTTAAAACTTGACAAAGATGAGCAAGCCTCATGTCTTCCATGCTACAAGGCGATGCCTTAACACACACAAGAGCAGGGGACTGACTCTGCATAGTGCAAAGGTGTGATTCCAACCTTTGTTGCATGCAGCTCAATGCTGGTGGCCTGTGGGTGCCTGACGAGCCTCAGAGAATGGCCTGGTCTCCTAAGACTCCATGAAGAGCCTTGACAAAAAACCGCGGGGTTCAGCAGAATATCCTCATTCCGTGTTCATCCATGGCCTCTTGGGGTAGGCAAATTCTAGGGACCTCTCCAGTTCCTTAAAACAGCCCCATTTGTGGGCCAAGATCTCCATGAAAGAAGAGACGGGAAAGTTTCCTGACTTTCATGGTTCCTGATGGAACTAGATGACTCATTCCAAGACGGTTTGTCAGTTCCTGATCCTGGAGTTGGTAAGCATGCTTCTTCGACCTCTAAGGAGTATTTGGTTTTAGCTTGGGAAGGTAGATAGGCACTTACAAGTGTGGCCCCTTTTTCCATTAAGTTACTCGACAGGACATCCAGCTCCCTCCATAAAAATCCTGGATACCCAAGTCAGAGCTGAGGATACCACAGGGTGAGGGAGCCAGGCTCACGTTTCGATATGCATTCACAGGTTCACAGTAGCTCACTGTTATTAGTGTCAGCCAACCCAGACTCCTTTTTAGTGCCGAGCTTAACATCCGTGTCAAAGCTTTCCTGTTCCAAAATGTGACACCCTTTTCAAGGCCTGTGGAGAGCTAGCTAGGTTCCAGCTTTCCTGCTTCTCAGTCCTCATCTGAAATGCATGCGTTTCCTTTAGCGATAGCACGGTTCACAGGCCACAGATCATGGGTGAGGTGTTGCCAGAAAAATCCTCCAACAATCACAAAAAATATAGAAAAAAACAACAAAACTGATGCTTATCTTGAGAGGAAGGTCTGATGTTGCCAACTTGCTGTTATCTGTCTGTGCTTCCCAGCAAAGGCAGGGATCATCAGTCTATGAAGTCCTTGGATGAAAGATGTTGTGTTTGTGTCCATGAACTCAGGTGGATCCTCTGGCAGCCACGGAAATATTAACACAGTTGTTCAGCTCTTCCTTAAATTTGCCACTCTGGTTCTCCTTGCTCCAGTTCATCATGCAGTCAGAGTTTCTCCAAACTTAAGATGTTCCTGAGCCATAGGTTGGAGAGCTCATTTATTTTTTTTTTTTTATTATGCATTTGATAATTGCTTTTTCAGTTGGTGTCTGGATTAAGTGTCTGCAGCTGTTCCTCGCTTGACCTCTCCGACAGTAAAATCTGTATGGTGACTGAAAACAGAAGTCCATAAAGTTACCTGCGTCCCCCGCTCAACAGCCAGCCATGAATCTCTGCAGGAGAAGGCAGGAACGCCAGTACTTCCAGCCTGCCCAAGTGTATTCATCAAGGATCCTCACTGTATAACTCAAGCTGCAGTTATTTCACCAGCAGATTTACAGTGGATTTAAAACAAAGGATTATTTACACTGCTGTGGGGCCGGCAACAAATTAAAAAGAACTGGAGGTGGCAGAGGGAGCCGCCAGTGTGGAGACTAATTGCTATTAACCCACGGCTTCATCACTCAGCTTCTGAGTTGCAGGAAAGTTATTGTTCCCAGGGGCCTCTCACACTTAGGCATTGAGAAATATTGTTGGGAAATCCAATCAGTCATGCAGTCTGGGCAGTAAAACAATGCCGTCCGCTCAGGGCTCTCTCCGCACAACTGGCGCTAGTTTTCTTCATTTCATCATTTCTTTCTTTTCTGCTTGGGATTGAATTTATCAGGCAAACAAGCACCAGGCCTGGCAGTGCGGGGCAGCTCTCCTGTTCTCCCCTTGCAATCCAGCATCCCCTGCTCTCGCTGCTTCCCTCTCTCCTGCCAGCGTGCCTCCGTGCTGGCTTGCATCCCCTGGGATATTCCCCCTTTGCTCCTCTTGCAGCGTCCTACCCCTTCCCAACCCGCCAGCCCTGCAAAGCGTCCGTTCCCTACCAGGCTGCCAACAGCAGCTGAATTCAGCCCTGTTAACAGCTTCTGTCATTCCAGTTCTGCTAATATCCCTCTCGTTTGGCCTGCACATGCACCGAGCAAAAATAGCCCGGTAATCAGATAGCAGTTTCCCTACTGTTGGGTGACACCGTTGTTTAAGTAGCACTGAAGTGTCTGAGTCAGAGACGGCACTTGTGCCAGGCGCTGCACCAACAGCTTGGCCCCAGGCATCCCTGCACCGCGTTCGCAAAGTGGCAAGAGCTGGTCCTAGTGCTAGAGGTGTTTAGCAGAAATTCCTGGCTCATTTGGGGTGTTGAGTCCCGCTTTGGTCGGGAAAGACATCATGAACCTTGCTAAAGGCATCTGACCCAGGACAACGGTGCACACTGTCAGGCCCAGCTCCGTCAGCGCAGGCCGGGGATGTCCACAGGGCTCGGGCTCCTCAGAGCCACTTGCTGCCTGAAACACAGCTATCATCATTTTTGCGTGCCCTTGTGGGAGGGGGTCTCAATTCGAAGAGCAAAAAATGAAGCGCAGGCTGTGTTGCAGCCTGTTGGAGTGATGACTTTTTACAGCATGATGCCAAGGGTGTGTTTCGCGTGTCCTGGGGCACGGCATGAGCTAGCGGGCTAACAAGGTTTGAGCGCAGAAGACCTGCCGGAAAGGTCTTGGGGGACCGTGGAGGGAACCAGAATTTTCCGGGTCTTATCTTCACTGCTTATAGGGTGATCTCTGCAGTTTACTATACCTGGAGCATCATCTGGGTTTTGACTCAGGGTAAGATAATCATTTTGCTCCAGAATGCTGTGGGGTATTAGGAATCAGGAGACAACTCATGTCCAGGCAGTGTGGATAGCGGGAGACCAAGGAGATGAGTGTTTCTTTTAGGACCTCAACGGGAAAAACCTCTATTGATGCTGGCCTAGGCAGGAGGCTGCCAGAACTTCTTAGTTCTTACTTGGTTATGGTTTTGGAAGAAAAAAAACATTACTCTAGGGATTTTCTTAAAGATATGTGGGAACACTTTTCCTTGCTTTTGCTTTCGGTGGTCTGAATCCAGAATTCAGGAGCCCTGAACAGGTACAGGGAGAAAGAAAAGACTAAATTGTTCCTCTTGAAGTTTTCATCTGGGCATCCTGGCTGAACTAGGTGAACCTGAAAATGAGGAAGATAGCAAGGAAAAAGAAAAGGGAACAATAAACTGAGGTCAGACCAAGCCAGAAATATTTTAGTAGGATTTTTTTCTAAAAGAAACTTGCAACAGTCATTTTGATTCAAACCAAAATGTTTCCTTTAATTGGCAACAAATTATTTTCAGGTTATTTACTCTTTTTAACATTTTAGAAAAAAAAAAAAAGGCCCGTTTCCTATGAACCATTACTTCAAAACAAGGATCATTGACCAAGTTAGCATACGATAATGCAGTGCTTCAGGAAAACGATGCATTTGACAGTTTCACAGGTTTCCCTACCGCTTTCTTTCCAGCAGTCGTCAAACATCACATTTTCACAGCTTTGCTCTTCCCGAATCTCCGTGCTGATGAGGGGTTTCCATTTGTCGGGAGGAGACAGCCTGCCCGCCGGCCTGGGCAGCCTCACCAGGGCTGCCCCGTGGGGATGCCGCATCTCCGGGGTCACCTCCCACAGCCAAGGGCAGAGTGTGGGTCGCGGACTTGGAAGGGGTGGGAAGTGCTGTCCCTGCGTGCCCCAGAGAGGCTGAGAAACCAGGATCGGCTCAGAGGGGTGGGTTTCTAGCAAACCGTGTATGTTTGCTTATATTGAGATATTTCCTCCAGTCTTTGATGCACACAGATCAATGGGAACTCTCCCAGGCTGAGGATGGAAAGCATTTTAATACAAATCTACAGATTTGAATCTCGGGGGCAGTGCAGGTTGTGCTTTTGCAGGTGAGTGGGATCTGGGACACTCTCTCAATTTACACTTCCTAAAATAGGAAAAGTGATCTTGTATATAGGTTTCTACCTACTTTTTGACCATCTACACTGTGAAAGCCGTATTCAGACAGACCATTTTCCATCAGCTGATCACCTTTACAACCTGAGAACAAGCCAAGAAGAAACTCCGGGCAGATGTCTCATCCAAGCTCTCCAGTTCTGCATTGTTTATAGGGAAAAATTCACTGATGGATGCTGTGAAGCTCTACAGGACACCAAGCTGTTTCCTGTTGGTGAAATCTAACGGTACTAGTGACTGGGGAAAAATACAAGTTCAAAATAACAACCAAACTCTTTCTCAAAATTGTAAGTTGGAGGAGATTCCTGTATACTTCCATGTTTGATTCAACTCACTTAAAAAATAAAGAGATCAAGTGCAAAATGATCTGGGAAATCCACAAGAGACATCTGTTGCTAATGTCAGCACCAGTGGTTCCTGGATGAGATAGATGAAAGCATTTAGGGCAATCAAACAGGAAATTTTTAAGGCAAGTGAGATTCCCCCAGGTTGTGAAGCCCTCTCGGTTTCATGGCAAGAGACATTTCCAGCTTCCAGGGACAGGTTTTGAGAGGCTCCACTGTGGTTTCCACTGGGAATTTTCTCCATGGTGGGTGTCTGGCACTGGTTTCTTTCAATCGATCATACTCATGTATGTATAAGAAAGAGTTTCAACCAAAAGCTACAGACTTGTTCAGTGTTAGGAAATCTTGACTGTCAAATAAATCTCAGGAACAATTATTTTCTTAAAATATATTTATATATTTAAAAAAAAGAGAGAGATATGAACAGATTTAGACTGCGGTTGGCACTTGTTTAAGGCAACTTAACAACCACTGCGGGAACAGAGACTCCATTGTAATCTGCTATATATACTGGCCCAGTAGCCAAAAGCAACAAACAAGCTTGTCATGAAA
Source organism: Sagittarius serpentarius (assembly GCA_034782735.1). Classification (NCBI taxonomy): domain Eukaryota; kingdom Metazoa; phylum Chordata; class Aves; order Accipitriformes; family Sagittariidae; genus Sagittarius; species Sagittarius serpentarius. Next base: position 46,965,284 of record JAVKLA010000053.1, on the reverse strand, counting down.
TGGATGTGTAAAGGAAGCAATCAAAATTGGAGAGAGAAACACAGAGGGGGAGAGAGAGAGAGAATGAGAGAGAGAGAGGGGGTTGAGTGAACTTTTTGTTCAGGAAATAGTAAAAAATACCCAACCACATCATTTTTGGCCTGATTCTGAGTGGCTCTTGTGTAGTGAATGCTGCAATGAAGACCACATATATGTGCATTTTTTTAAATAAAAATGGCCTGCTGTCCACTCAGAAATGTAACACTCCAGCAATGGAGATACCTCTGCCAGAGATACACAAATATCAGTGTTATGTGCTGGTCACCCCCCCACACTTTTCTTATGACACTCCAAGGGGGCTTTGGGGTCCACGCAGAGAGAAGGAGATGAAGCAGCTCCAGTTCCTTTCCGAGATGGCTGTGCCTGAAAAGGGCAAGAGAAAAGGTAACGGAGTAAAAATCACCGCTCCCTCCTTGTTTAACTCCAGCTTGCAGCTGAGGTTCAGCTTCAGCCACCTCGACCATGTTGTTATTTTATTGCAGCACGGCAGTCTCAAAGAAATGAGCTACGGCTTTGACATCCTGCTAACACAGGCATACACTGAAAATGTCTGGTGAACACCTGGCCTGGAGGTGAGCAGAAGAATTACACGCAACCATGGAGAAGCAAGAGACCTGTGATGACCTTGCACTCTTTGCAGTTCTCCACCAGGTTAGATGAAGAGGCCAGCACTTTTGGAAATGTCAGGTGAGATCCACTGGCCTGTGATTCAGTCTCCCCAAAGCATGTGGTAGAAGGGCCACTGCTTGACATTTGGCAGTGCACCCTGAACACTTCAGGGCAGGGGTCATATCTGTGTTCGTGGGATGCCAAGATCAGATTAGCAACAGAGCTGCATTTATTACAGAGAAGAACAGATGTGGAGATACTGGATACTTCCAAAGCTGTAGTTACTGTGGTCTGTATCACAGAAGCATCACAATGGCATGTAATGTCCTTAATTAAAGCGTTGTTCTAATGTGGGTTGACCTGTTTGCCAGGCATGTATAGGGTATGATACACAGAGGACTTTTGGAGAAACTGCAGGGAGAGCATGAATACCTGGTCTCTGGTTCCTCTTGACAAGCAGATGTCTATTGATGCTACGGGCCTTCCTCCACCATGTGATGACCACCAGGTCATGGTTTGCTCCTGGGAATTACCTAATTGCACAAGGACCCAGGATGAGCAGGGGAGTGGACCAGAGACCTTTTGCAGTTCCTTCCAACCTACATTATCCTGTGGTTCTAGGCCTGGATGTAATTGCACTGCCTTGATCATGCGAACTTGGGCAAGCCATTTGGAGTGAAGTCTTCAGATGCAATCTACTCACTTTCCTCAGTGCAAGTTGATACGATTTAGGTTTCTGCATTCCTTGATCAATTTTGAAAATGGCATGTAGGCTCCTAAATCATATAGGCTCTTTTGAAACAATTATTCCTGGTTTTCCTGTCTCTTGCTTCTCCACACCTTTAAAGGCGAGATGCTAATAAATCTGTCATTGCTCCCCTTTTGTCCAAATCTTAGGACCAAGCCTTGAGACCTGGAACAAGTAGTTGCCAAGGCCTACATACCAAGACCTCTCCTGAGTTCCCTAAATCCTGCTGGCAAGCTGGTAACCCATCTCTTTGCATGAAGGAGCAGAAGGGCAGGCTCTGTGGCCTCGGTGTGTTGCAAGTTGAACTCTCACCACAGCCCTTTACAGAAACTTGCAAACAAGTTCCTGTAAGCAGCTGGGGGAAATCTCAACTTTTGCTCACCCTCAGTTGATTAAGCACCAGGATGAACTGGGTGCTGTGGAGTTACTGGAACCTTTCCACTCCTGTTCAAGCATAAAGGCCTCAGACTGACTCCATGACTCCTTGACACAGATTTAGCAGGCTTTCAATTGGTTTGGCAAATACCAAATGCCTATCTACCTATTACCCTTCCTTCCAGAGCCTATCCATGACAGCAGGTACAAAGGAAGAATAGCTGCTGTTGCCTGTGAACACAGTTGGACTGGATTTCTAATGCCTCGTCGTGTTTATGCAAGGGTTTCTCCAAATGCTCTTTGGGATGCTGGTGGAACTGAAGTTGGAGGAGTGAAATGTGATCTGGCCCATCTGGAAGCCTGTCCCACTGACACGACCTTCAAGAATTAAGATCCTGTGGTCAGCCTTTTTCCAGAAGTTACCTCCCTTACAAGCCTTCAGGATGGGACCAGTTCCAACACTGTAAGGCTGGTCTCACTTGGTCAGACATCCAAAGGTCCATCTCGCTTGTCCTCCGTCTCCAACAATAGCCAGGAGATGTTCCCCAGAGAAAAATATAAGAATCAGTTTAACGTGCAATGGCATTTCCCGTGGCAGACTATGATCTGAAGCTCGGGGGCTTCCAGATCAAGTCAGGGAATATCTTTGTTTAAAAACCATCAAGAAAATTTCCTCCATGGATTTAACTCAGTTTTTTGAAATCACTGATCTTTTAGGCTCTCCATGCATCTAATTTTCATGCTACACAGGAGCACAATGTACGTTTTTCTAACTTCTAGCTAGCCAACATACAGATTAGCAGCCTGTTATGATAAGTTAGCAGTGGTGGTTAGCTGAAATGGTAACACCTCAACGTTGATGATCTCTGAACAAAATATCTCATGTTCCATGCAGAAAACTGTTACAAGAAGGATTTCTATATTCCTGTGTCCTTTCCATAGCACCTGGAAACTTCTCAGTCTTTAGTTTGGGGGGTTATGATGTATCATAGAGCTCTGCTGGAACCAGTACTTTGTCTTTGGACCTGGCTGAAGTTCTTCAGCTGGTGAACAGCAGAGAGGTTTTAGTGTCTGTTTAGTTACTGGTTTTCCAATCCCATCCCTCCCTGAGAGAAGAGTAGTCATTCTAGTAACATTTCCCAGGATTACCCGGACGGATCCCAGTTCAACAGCCACAGAGTTGAGTGTTGCAACTCTGTCAAGGGGACAAAACAAGTCATGGAGTGAAGGAAAAGGACATCTTAACTAGACAGATGGAGATCTTTTACTTGGGCAGAAAAAAGGGCTTCCTGTACCTAAATTAAACCCTGTGAGAACATTTTCAGAAAAAAAAAAAAATGTGATTTCTGTCATCTCAACAGGGACCTTAGTGTGCACAGTTCTGTACAAAACCACAACAGAATGACAGTCCTTGCTCTATACAGCTCCATACAGCTCATCTCAGAGCAGAGGCCAGTAGGAGAGGGTGATGAAAACAGCACAGTGACCAGTAAAGTTGCCTTCTTTCCAGGGATGGAAGAAAATTCAGATTTGGCTTCTTCTGTGCAGGCTGGAAGTTCCCCCAAAAGAACATACATGGTCATTTTTCAGAGGCTTCTCAGTTATTGAGAGGTTTAAGGGTATCACTGTTGAGTGAAAGGATTTTGGGCTGAGGCAAAAACCTTATTTGAGGGACTAAAGGAAATCCTTTTTTGATAAGGACGAGGATAGTTATTAGGGGCAGCTTTTTCACATCAAGCCCTACACTTGCTGGCCACATCATAGAGTCTTTTCAGAAATTACTCCTTCCTTATGAAAGATATTTATGATTGCAAAAGTTAACACTCATTTATTGAAATGAAGAGAGAAGAAAAACCTTCACATTTCTGAGCTTCCATTAAAAAAATAAAATGGAGTTTTTATAAGTAACTAAAACCTGATAATTGGGGGATTATAACAAAAACAGGAACATTTTTGTTAAAACAAACATTTCTTGCCAAAACAGTCATTTCAACCAAAAGTTTATTTCTTATTTATTTATCTTTGGATGAAGGGAAAAGATTCAATAGGAAATTTCTGCCAGACATACGCCAAGCTTTTCTCTGTCTCTATCCATAAGCAATGCAGTGGAAGCCCTTGGGGGTAATGGACTCTTGAAAATGCATTCCTCCACTTGGTGTCTGAAGAGGGGCTCAGCTCAACATAAAATATCCTTGGAAATTTGCCTCCATCTCTACATTCAAGAGAGCAGCTTATCGCCAAAGTAAGGGAAGCTGAGGAAAATGTTCCAGCCCAGCCAAAAGAAACCATTTGTTGCAGCAGATGTGGTAGCCCAAAGGGATGAGCAGGCAGAAGACAGGGAATTGTGCCAGAATTTCTTCCAGTTTTTCAAGGCCAGAGAAAATTCTCCACATAGTCTCAGCAAGCCATCAAAATCACAAGTATGAGCTCTCTTTTTTAACTTGAAAAAAAGAAGGGGGGGGGGGGGGGAACAAAAAAACCACCTATCTACCCTACCCCAAAAAGAAAGTTCTTGGAAATGCATTTTTGGGGACATTTTTTTCTATATCCAGGGGAGGTTTCTGTGGGTTTGGGGAAAACTAAACTACGCAGCTTGAGGGAAGAGCCCAGTCTCGGTAAATGGATGGCTCCTGGGATGGAGTCCATGTCACTCTTGTGTAAATTGGTACTTAAAAGGGGGCAAAGCTTTGTTCCCAAGGACCCTTCTGGAGAGGACCCCTGAGAGCTGGAACTGGCACACTGTACAGCGGGGATGGCGGTGTGAGGGGCAGAAATGACCTCCTGCCCTTACTGGTTGCTGCTGGGACTGTAGGGGCTGGTACCCAAATCTCAACCCATCCCTCTTGGGAGGAACAGGGCGGTCTCGATCAAGGGGCCTCCTTAGCAGCACTGGCTCCTCCTTTCATCTTCAGCCTCTTGACCCCAAACATTTGGTAGTATGTGGAGTGAAAACGCCCTGTGCCATGTCCTCTGATGTGTTCAGCAGCATCCCTTCCCAGCTGAGAGGAGGTGAAGATCAAACGCTGGACCATGGCACCTGGACAACACTCAGTACACAAGGCACGGGAGACATCATGATGTATGTACACGCATACATTTTTTAACTGAAAAAAAAAAACATTCCTGGTTGTCAGCGCTGCATTTTTCTATAGTTGTGTTTTAAAAATAGCCTTAAAGCAAGTGACATTTAAAAAGGCACTACAGCTCCTAGCTGTTTACTCACCCCGGGGCAAAAAGAAAGAGCCTTTGCAAAGTTTTTGGCCTGGACAATACCCCTGGACCAGACAGGCCTGGTTGGGGTCACCTGGCAGTGGTCTTCTCCAAACAGGCAGAGTTTCCCCTTCCCCATCCCTGGCAAAGAATCCTTCTCCAGGCTACTAATGTCAGGCTCACAGGGCCACGAAGGAGGAGATGCTTCTGTGCTCTCTGTGCTAGAAAAGCAAAGGAAAATGGGGAGAAATATGCAAATGCTTTATACCGGACATCTTCAGATATACTAAATGTTAAATGCTAAAATACATCATGCCGATACCAAATGTTTAGCTGTGTTTTCCTCCCATATCCACTGCTATAGGTTCCTCCCAGCATCTTCTGTCTGTACATCTTCCCAGCCCTTTGTCCCTCTCTTTTCCCTGCTATTCTCCTCTCCATATTCTTTTCTCCCTAGTTTATTCTTATGTATGTATGACTTTATTTATATATGGTCAGGCCCAATCCTCTGTGAGCTGCCAGGAGTACAAGCTTTTAGACTTCGAACAGATCATTTCAGGTAGCAGGGGATGCTCAAAATAGGAAGCAATAGTATTAAGCAAGCCAGTGTCACCTAGTCTCCCTGGGGACCACAGGGATCCAATGGCTCATCTAGCACATTTAATGAATGACAGTAGCTAAAAGCTGGGATCACCCCTTTTATGCAGAAGACAAAGTGTGGGTGAGTTGTACACCCTCAGCCAGACAAGAAGCAACAGGCAGAAGTAGGAGGAAAGTCGTCTCTTCCCCATAAAGGTCCTTGCTATTCCTACTCCACGGCAAATAGTCCAGGGAAAAAGGCAAAGTATGAGACATGCTCTCATGAGTTGTCTACTGGTCATCTCTGATGATCAAATGGGTCCAAAAGCTGTAATACTGGTCATCAAAGGAGCCAGATCTGTCTCATCTCTCTTATAAACATAAAGAGAAAGAGGTTTTCTGTCACCCACCCGAAGCCAAAATGTCCATGAACCAGTTCTGCCCTGATTTGGGTTTTGTCCCTTGAACTTTAGTCTTTGGATGTTTCCCATGGAGTGCCCCAGATAATATGGTCAAAAAGCTGAGCCTGCAAGGTCCCCTGAAATGGCTCGAAAGCCCGCGCCGTCTCCTCAGCCCACGGAGCAGGGAGCAGTGTTCAAGAACTATGGGTGCTGAGAGCAAGGAAGCCCCCGGCAGTCAAGTGCAGCCTTAGCATGTTTATATTAGCAGCGATCAGCTTAAGGAAATGGGTGGATACTGAGACCAGGGATATAAATAGGCACATGGCACTCTGCAGCCATGGGAATGCCCTGGATTTCACTTCTGGCTACTGCTGCTGTCTCACTCCGCTCTGCTGGGTGACTCATGCAGCTTCCCCCTGCCTCAGTTTCCCTGCAATTATGCCAATTACCTCTTTTTATGCTGCGGCACAGGGACCTTCCAGAAGTGTGCTAAACTTGAGGGGCATCCTGCTGCTCTGCAAAAAGCACCCATTTGGCTGTGCTATTTTACCTTGATTGAAGAATGGGTTCAGGGTCCTCGACCAGAGGAGCGTTAAGCTGGAGATGCAGAGACAGACCTGTGTTGTTAGAACATGGTCTAAGAGGAGAAAAATCTGGACCCATGCAAACAGTAGTGCCTGGGCTCCAGCCCCAGACCCCGAAGAGGAAATGGGAAAAGGAAAGCTACAGCTTTGCTCTTCGCTCCTTTTTCCCTGGGACTCTAGCGCTTGGGCAAGAGGCCCTGCGTTCTGTGATTCCTCGTGGCAGCAGGTGTTCAAAAGCATCTGTCCAGGAGAGACACCATAGTCCACAGCCTGTGGTGCTTTCTCAGGGGTCGTCAGCTGAAAAAAACCCTGCAGTGAGCAGGGGCATGCTTCTTGTACTTGCTGTCAGAGGTGCAAAGGCTCTGAAAAAGGTAAGCGCTGCCTGGTGAGATCGGAAGGAAACAGCCGCCGGTGATGGTGTAGACCTGGAGAGACCCGTCCCTCGAGGACGTGGTGATCTCAGCTCCTGCTCCGCTCCATCCCCTCCCTTTCCCAGACAGGGAATCTCCACATATTGATCCCAAGGAAACATTCACTCCTCAGTTCCTTCCTGCCGGTTTCTATTCTCAGGGAAAGCTGCAGCCCAGCCTCACCCTTTCCTGCAGCCCAGCACTAAGGAGAAGAGCATCACGGTTGCTCGTGGCTGGGCTGTAAATCCCTCCTTTCCTTGCAGTGCTAGAAATCTCGGGGAATTTTTTATTTTTATTGAACTCCTGTTCTGATGGCTTTGGTTTTCACATGAGAACAGACATGCAGAACAGAAGAGTTTTCCAGGATAGTGAAAGGACAGGACCCAAGTAATTTTAGGATAGAGTTTGAGCTATGTGACTGTCAGTAAGCACGAGTGGGGACAATGGGTTTAAATGTGGGTGCAGGGATTACTTTCACCTTTCTTTGCAAAGCATAGAGATGTACTGGTCAGAGATACAAAGCAGAAACACTGCTATGGTATTTGGGGTCCCAGAGTACCTGCAAAGTAAACGGGGAAGATCTGGGTTCTCCCATAGGTGTTTAACCACTGACGAAAGAAAAATTGCAGCAGGGACTTGTAGATGTCCTCCAAGCCTTTTGGACCAGACTGCTGCTAACTCCCTATATTTCTTGCAAACTACTATGTACCCACAATCAAGCATGAACTGAGCAACCCCTCGGGACAACACAGCTCCCAATATTGCAGCTTGGGAGCCTGAGGCAGTCTTGCAAATCCACACTTGCTAGGCCCAGTGAACATGCTATTTCCCACGCATAGAGGCTAAATTTGAGATTATTTTTGTCCTCTCTCACAGCTCTCTTTATGTTGCAGCACACGGGAGGCGGGAGATGTGTTCAAGTCCTTGGAAAAAAGACTCAGCTCAAGGATCCCACTTCCTTGGGCAAGTGGTCTAATCACTGATGAGTATAGATACCCCGTGCTCCCACTTCTGGATGTCTTTTCTGAGTGCTTGACCTGCTGTATATAAAAATGTTGATCAAATCCACCCTTGGCAGAAACACTGTTGGAGGAACACCTAGTCTGTGGGTTTTGGCAGGGCTTGTATATGATCTAATCAGCAACTACTCATCTCTGTCTTGGATAGGGCTCTCCATGGCTTCTTGTATCCAACCAGTAAGAAGAATTTCGCTAGCATAGAAAAAGAGATTTCTAAGGTAGGGAGAATGACAATTGTTAGGTAGAGCTGAACATGTGTTTCAAAGGCTGAAAGAAAGGGGATAGGGCACATATTGGGGTCTAGATCCTATGCAGAATTAGTCCCTCATCGTTGACTGGGGGTATTTTAATTGCTCATGTAACAGGCTTGGCTGCATCCTGGGCCAGTGAGAGCCATCAATTAACCTTGGAGTAGGTGTGCTAATGATTTTGCCCCTCTTTGTGAGGAAGAATATCTGGTGGTGGTGGGAATGGACCACAAGAAACTGTGATGACTGCAATGCTCATCACCAGACTAGCCACTGTGTTTGTGCCAGACTCCTGGCAAGCAATGGGGTTTGACTTTGTCAGCTTTGCCACCCCTTCATACGGCTCATCCCACCTCCGCTGCTTTGCTCATCTGCCCTGCAGGGGCAAACCTCTCTGCCTCTTCCCAAGGCTCTTTCGGACTAAAAGCTGTGATGTCTCAGCTCAGGAGTGGCTGCATTTCAGAGAGTGGAGGTTGTTGCCCAGAGAGTTTCCTGCAGTGCCGTAGCTTCAAAAGGCACTTTGCAGAGACGCCATCCCCAGTACCCACAAGCCCTGGACCCACGCACCAGGAGCAATCCGCCACGGAGCAGCCCTCCAAAAAACCTCCGACAGAAGCACCCCAGCGAATAGCTGAGCACAGCCCCAAATCACCGTCACTCCTGCAGCCCCTTGCATTTCCCAGGGCTGGTGGGAAACGAGCCATCCGCACACAACTAGTGCTTTTCGCCAGCTGCTGGGGGTGTCTCGGGTGCAGCCGTGCAGGGATGCGTCACCAGCGAAGCGGCTCTGACTTCGGTCTGTGGGGAGAGAAGTGATGCACATGCTCCCTGTAATAGCTCCTCCAGCCTGCTCGCTCCAATAATAGTCTCCGTGTGTGAAATTTCACCTGACCTGAACTTTCTCAAGTTTATCCAGCCTTCACCCTGACAGTTTAGAGCAGAACTGTTTTTATGCCTCACAGTCCAGACACCAAATTGGAGCCGAAGTGACGTTTATTGTTTCAACAGTGTTATTATACGAAGATTGAGCTCATTACAAACACGACCTGTTTTCGAGCCAGGACACATATTAATTTGGATAAAATACCAGCTGTGTCCTCTCTCCATATGGCCTTATCGGAAAACAAGCCGGGTTAAGTTTCATTCCAAAGAATGAAAATATAATTGAATACTTGCTTCATTTGAGGAAACTCAAATAATCATTATCATCACAATGTCTCTGCTAATCACGGTGGAGAGGGGGCAGAGGTGTTTATTTCTGTGTGTATCTAAAAATAAACCAAGGCACAATTCCTCCGAGGGGAACCTGAGGGCAACAGGGGGGAGACTTTCCTCTAGCACTGGGGGAAGCGGCAGGTCCTCACCCAACCTCTGCTGCGTTATGGCCCAGCGTGACACCGCCTGTTGTGGTTTTACAGTGGGTTTGTGGGGTTTTCCCCTTGAGGAGACGGGGATTATCTTGGGGAATGCATGGGGGTAGATGCACAGATGTCCCATGTCCTCCCCATCTGCAGCCTGAGTGTTGTGACGGTGGGCTGAGAGAGGCAGACGCTGCAACCCACCACTGCAGGCTGGCCAGGCTGGTCTCTGCTCACCAGTGCAATGAGGTGTGCTGGTCTCAGACATCCCCAGTGACACTCCAGAAGGGCAGGAGTTTAGAAGCAGTGGGTGCTACCTGTCCCCCCCAGCCTTGTGCATCTGTGTAGTGCTATGAATATGAAATAGAGCTTAGTGCTCCCAGTCCTGGGCTGATTTCTGACCTCAGCTGCACCTAACATAGCAAACTTAAAAATAAAATGAAAATCTGAAGCATGTGGATGGGGAACGGAGCCCAAGCTGCCACTGAAGACATCCCCTTGAAAGACTTTGTGGTGCTGGCTCCACTCTGCCTTGGGGAGAGCCGTGCAAGGAGACAGTGGGTTTATTTTCCTTCCACCATTCGGGGAGAAAAAGAGCTGGGCAGAAATCCCTGGATGCCCACAGCCATTTCTGGGTCTGGGATTTCTTCAGCCGGAGGTAGCAATTCGGTGTGTGCCAGATCTCAATAGATTTTCTTTTTTCTTCCAGTAATTTGAACCCTTCGAAGGGAGAGCCCTTCATGAGATAGAGCCGGGGGCTTTAGGAGGGTCCACTGTCTTTTGCAGCTCCAGAAGAAATGGCACACCCTTATGAAAGCAGAAGGCATGGGGGTACCAAGATGATGGGACAGCAGGGGATCAGTTTCACGGGACATAAGTGGGTTTCCTACAGAAGTGCAGAGAGCAGAAGGAAGACAGGATGGATGTACAAGAGGCACCATCCCAGATGATGGGCAGGACAAGGAGAATTGGTAACGAGATCCGTGCACAGCAGAGGAGGAAAAGGAGGCAACAGAAGCAAGCTGTGGACATAAACAACAGCTGGGTTTAGAGCTCTGGTTTTGTAACTGCTTGGGGAAAAGAGGGGACATTTCACCCATGCATCTGCATGAAAAATAAATATAGCAATGACCTTTTCCCAGTAGAAGTGTTTGGGCTGTGGTTTGGCTTTCATTTCAGAAACTAAGAGAAATGCTTTGCCATTTTCAAAAACCAGATTCTTTTTCTACCAAAACCAAGACTGCCTTTGGTTTTCAAACCAAACTCTTTGGTTACAAAGAAAAAAGTCAAGGTTTGAGGTTTTGTTTACGTTTCATTCTGTTTGCATTGTTGTTTTTTTTTAATAGAGACTGAAATCTTCAAATAGAAAGAAATCAAAAGTCCCCAGACCAAACAAGTCTACTGCCCTAAAGCTCATTTACTCTCTTAGAGACCAGAAAAGTACATATAGCACAACAACTGCATGAACTCACATCTCATCTGGAAATCCAATGAAGCAAGGGCAGATGAGTGACAGATTCGGGGACCTCCCTTTGGACTGAAAATGTCCGCATTCTGCTCAGGAGGAGGCAAGTTGGGCGTCTTTGTCAGTCTCCATGTCTCCATGGGGAGATGGTTTCCTAAGCTTTGGTTTTCCCTTTCCAGATCACTCTGAAGTCAACCTACACCTGCACCTGACTTGAAGCATAGACAGGTCCAGGTCCAGCAAAAGAGCTCTGGGGACAGGTGGCTTTGGTGATACTAAAACGCAGAGAACCTGAGGGCTTTGCAAGTGCTGAAATGTGAAGAAAAAAGGGAAGGGGGATGACGCTGAAACTATGGAGTAATTAAAAAGCTGAGGTAGACAGGAAAATCGGAGTCTTAGCACCACATTCATCAGCACGGCAGTGTGTTTTTCTGAACCGGAGAAAAGGCTTTAGATAAAGCCATACAATAACTCAATGTCCCAAAGCTTAGGAGGACAAAACCTAAACAGAAAACAAGTAACTCCCTAGTCTTGCCCTCTCCTTCCATGATAAGCTATGCAAATAATTAAGTAAACACAATTACAGAAAATAAGTATTTCTGAAATTTTCTGGGGGCCATCTGTAGGGTGGAGCCCATCTACTTTCCCTGAATCCAAGACAGTTGCTGCTATTACTGCTACAGGAAGGCAGCTGAGCAGAGGATGAGAAGCACGAGAGGGAAAGAAAGGCTGATCCGAGGACTAAGTCTTCAGGCTGTGACTCACTTTGCCGCTGCGTGACTTTGAAGAAGCTGCCAAGACCCGGAGCATCCGCCTTGGCATCTAAAATGGGACTTTGAATGGATTTTGGGCTCTTCATTCACAGGCTGTACTGGAGGCATCAATGTTTTCTCAGAGCTTGTATTTTGGCCTGCAGAGATCATCAGGTGGCCATGGAATTCCTTTCTGCAGATGCAAGCAAGTGCCTAGCTTCAGCACGGAGGTACTTTGCTCCTTCCTGTGTTTTTTGTTGTGAACCAAAGACCTTTCCAAATCAAGCTGAGGCTCCCAGGAGCCCCCAGCCATTAGATCTGTGTCAAACGAACCCTACTCAGTTGGAGGTTTGCTCTCAGGACTCCCCAGATCTCGTGTGGATACCCTCGTGCCATCACTCCGGCTCCAGAGGTGGGTCAGAGCTCAGACATCCCCCTGTCCCTGTGCTCCTGAGGGGCTGAATCCACTCAGCACCAAGGATTTCTGATCCAGACTGCAAAGCCATCCGACAGCAGTTGTTTTCTGCAGTGCATTTGGGTTTGGCTTCAAAAATGGCTAGAAATATATTTGAAAGAAATTACTCATACGTATGTGTAATGCAGAGGCTTTCATGATCCACCATCAAAATATCATCTCTGATGCATCAGGGTTTAATTAAGAAACACTGCTGGACCTGTCTCCATTACAACGTAATTAAAAACCTTTGGGATATCGGATATGGAGATGATGGGGCTTGTTTTTGCCTGAGTGAATGAAATGCCTTCTGATGAGGTATCTCTTCTCACCCAACCGAGCTGCTTCCTACTTGCAAGAAGCTCTGAAAGCCTTCAGACAATGAGGGCCTGACCCCAGTCTGGCTGAAATCAAGGAAGAGACTCAGGGCTGGAATGCTTTAGCTAAAAACCTCCTTTCACTGGGATTACAGAATGAACTATCTCACTGCTTATGTTTCTCCTTCGACCGCTTAAGTTTCCTGGGTAATATACTTAATTAGGAATTGGCATCAAACGTTTCTTGCTACCTGCTTCACGTCCTTCCATGATACGGTTGTAGACAGGATAACTGGAGCTAAATCCTCCACTTGTGCACTGGCAACACAGGCTAAAAAATCTGCGTTAGGTTGTAGCCTGCCTGGAGCCCAGTGCCTCGTGCTGGACGACAGCACGTCTTGCACAAAGGCATCCCGCCCTCATTTCAAGATGCCTCAAGTGGTGGATAATCCATCACTTTCCCTTCTCATTTACTCCATTGGTTAATCACCCTCTTCATTCAGACTCTGTGCTTTATTTTTAACTTATGTGTGTGCCGAAAGCTCTGTTTTCTTTTTCTCGCTGCATACCACTGCTTTCCCCTCCAAAGATGAAAGTCAGTGGCATTTCTGCATTATCCAGGTCACTTCCATCCATGGGATGCGGTTGTTTCTTTGAGGTGCATTTTTCCCTTCATGTGTCTAATAGTTCAGTAAACCATTACAAATACTCCTAAAGTGGAAGCATTCGCCTGCTTGCTCTTTTCAGATGTCAGCTTGGCAAGACAAAATCCCAATATTTCCTGCGTGGGCTTGGCTGGATTGAATCAGTGAGTGGTGCAATAAAACGAATACATCTCGCACAATGCAAAACAGGAAAACTATCCCCGTTTGGGGTGAACATCTCTATCAGCTTACCCCTTCCCTGAGAAAGGCTGACATTTGGTTTAAGGTAGAACACATTCCTGACACACAGGACTATGATCCGTTACAAAAGGGAGCCCGCTTCCTGGATTTAGGCTAAGGGACAGGGTTCAGGCAGGGGGCAAGCTATATATGTGTCAAAATGAGCAATGTCTTTTTGGGTCACATATACTTTTGACTTCAACACTGCTTTATGTAGGCTGTAAAATTAATAGGTGGGAACTAGATTTATTTGTCCCCCTGGCCTGGTAGTTGCTTGTTAGGTTAAACTCACTGATTTCCTGGTACAAAAGTGCTTGTTAAAATAATCTCCCTGAAAATATTCCTCTGGGACTACTTTATCTTCTGAAATCAAAAATTCCTAAATAATGAAATGTGCAAGATGTGACAGTCGGACTTGAGCAAAACAAAACAAAACCCCCAGAAAAGAAGAGCTCATTCCCATAAACACTCTTTGGGGAATTCAACTTGTTTCTGGTGTTTTGTAACGAATGCCAGCATCTGTGTTCCACGCAGAAATGCTCTTATGCAGGACTCACCTGTTTCTCTTTTATCCACAGGCCTCATTCTGCCCTCCCCATTGACCCAAGCTTCTCCATGGTGTAATTCCCATCAGGTTTACCTGGTTTGGCTCTGTCCTCAGTCACACAGCTTCCAAACCAGCCCACCGGGACTGTCCCAAACAGGCAGCAAGAAGATCAGTATGCTCAACAGCCCCCTTCTATCGTGCTGTCAGAGGGGCTGTTCCCAAAACTTCATTTACCCACATCCCTCACACCATCAGTAGGGACCCTGAACCCCTTCATTTGCTTATGTTTGCTGCTCAACTACAAATCTCACCCCATAAATGAGGACTCCGGCTCTATGTTTCCTTATCTCTCCCAGTATCCTACCAGCACCATCCTCAAAGCCAGCCCTCATCTACCTCCACCTTCATTTACTCCCCTCCTCTGCGGTCCCATTTTCCTCTGACATACCACAGCCCCCTCAGACTGAACTGAACCTCTGTCTTTTGCCACCAAAGACACTCCACATTGTCCCGATCTCCCTCCATCCTGCAGTTTTTGTTCTGTCCCCATGTCCGGAGCCAGACATGGCCCCGGGGATCCCAGTGGGGCAGATGGGACCTGAAGGAGCATGTCTGCACACAGCAGCAAAGGGCCTCCAACCAGGGAGACCTTGTGCAGTCAAGCCTGCCCCTCCGAATTAGGAAGCTGCCTCCAGAGGGTGCCCATTGAAGAGGATTCTCCTGCCCTCGCAGGTGGACACACTATCTGGGGAGCCCAGGTACGGCCAGCATGCAGATTTACTGCCATTCCCTCCTCCGTTGAGGCCAGCTTATTTAATCTCTTCATATTTAGCTGCTAAGGACTCCATCCATCAGCACATTGAAACGGGGAGCTGCAGAACAAGGACCTGAGTTAGCATCTCTGCATGGCCCTATGCAGTGCAGACTTTTCTGCACTTTTAATCTCTCTAGACCTTCTCGGTGGTTTCGTTGGGGTTTTTTTTTCTCCTTTTTTGTTTGTTTGCTTTCTCTCAGCATCTGAAGTGTGCGTGTAAGATGGGCAGAGACCACCCGGGCACTCTTGCTATGGCTGAGGCTGCACAAGCTCACCACACTGCAAAACTATGCCAGTGCCTCTCTGCCTTGCCTTCAGTCCCCCTCCCCTTCTCTTTCTCGTTGCAGCTCTGCGCAGGCTGTCAGTCTAATGTGGGGGCAGCCGCTCTCCACAACCCCGACACCCCTCCTACCTCCTCCAGGTGTAGGTACTTGACTGCAATCAAACACTCTCTCTCCAGTGAAAGGTGGTGGAGAGATTTCATTATGGGGCTGGAGCTGTGGTGCTGGGGGATCTGTTTGCACAATGCTCCCATTGTGTGGCTGCATGATTCTGGCTGCTGGAGTAAGAAGCCTGGAGTGCTGGAGGATGCTCGTGTGTGCCGGGAGCTCGTAGGTGAGAGTGCAAAGGGCACGTCCCTAACGTGACCGCGTGGAGGGCTGTGGAGAGGGGGAACGGAGCTCGTGTGTTCTCCAGGGACGGCCTGTCTTTACCTAATAACAGAGATTGAGGAGCTGGTTTGAGCTACCCAGACATTACATCAGCTCATGGCCTCCCTCCCATTGGTCCCCTTGCCTTAGCCCCTTTAATTCGGCAGCATATCCTTACAGTCACCTTAGTGTCCTGACTCATGAATCACGTTTGTGTCATTCCCCTAGAACTGGGGAAGGGCAAAACTGCTCAAGGAAAAGCTCAGCATCTCTTCTGTTTGGTGAGATGAATGTTGCAGGCAGAAGGAAGCCTTCTTTTTTGGGAGGGAGGGGGAAGTCAGTGCTTTCA
>JAVKLA010000053.1:46938363-46949449 GCA_034782735.1 Sagittarius serpentarius | reverse complement strand
CAAACCGCCAAGCCTCTGCTCACCTGGGATTAGATTCAGCTGCACTAAACGGGATCAAACTATGTGCCATGAAAGCACATGTGAAGGATAAACTGTGTCCCAAACAGCTCTTGCTCTACCCAGATAGAGGAACTGCATATCCTGCCCCTCCAGGGTAGGAACCAAACCCCAGAGAGATTCTTGCCTAGATTAAGGCATAATTTACAGCCCATACACAAGTAAGCAAATAAGCCAAGGGGTTGCCCCAGGGTCCTTCAGTGAGGAAAGAGATGGTCTGAATCATGTTCCAGCATTGCTGCCTTTCTCAGCAATGGGATTTCTAATTGAAGGACCTGACGGTGCCCCCCTAGATAGGATGACTGTGGTCTCGGTGAATACTTCAGGGTCACCCAGAGAGCTGGTAGGAATCCTCTTGAAGCCCAGGTCTCCACCCTCCCTCCGAGGGGATGATTCTCGTGATTTCTGGGCACCCTCTGCCCCCCCAAACTGTGCTCTCGGATCCCACAGTGCTGAAGGAGAACCAGCTTCTCTGGTTCCCATGGATCAGTTTCTATCAGTTGCAGCCATGGAAAAGAATTTGAAATTATTACCCAAGTGTGTTTTTAAGGTTTAAAATGTGAAGGCTAAGAAAAAGAAACAATTAAGAAAGTATAATCTTTCCCTAGGGCCCGGTGGCTTGGGAAGAAGAAGAGGGCTCACTTCAGTGCTTTGTCTTCTGGGTAGATCACTTTTTCCTGTCCTTTCCCCTCCTCCTTAAAAATAAAACAAGCATTTGCCTCCAGCTTGCTTCAAGGTATTCTTATTGTCCAGACACTCAGTGAGCATCCATCAGGCTTAGCTAATACTTGTCTTTACCAAAACACCCCCAAAACCCATAACCTTTTCACCCTAATATTTCAACACATGGAAATAAGATCTGTGTCTATTTTGGTGCCTAGGAATGGCGAACCTGGGATAGTTAGATGAGATTTGACATGGTGCACAAGAGCATTGAACTGAAACCCTGACTCTAATTTTTCTGATCAGTTCATCTTGGGCTGGGTCCTCCTTCTTCCAAGCTGGCCCAGCTCTGGCTGACCACTAAGGAAGATCTGCCCGTGATGCTTTAAAGCAACATGTTTGCAATGACGGTGTCTCCGGATCCAAACAACTCCTGATTACTTTCACGTTTCTGATATAGACAGAGCAGCTCAGAAGCTTTGGTCTTCAGGTTCCCAGAACATCTTCCTCAAAGGACATCATTTGGAGGTAATTGTAGGGCTGTTGTTGTAAACAGTCTCTCCGAAAGCTCCCAACAAAGCAAGCATCCCTTATTGAAAACACTCCACCCAGACAGCGTTGTTTGTCAGTGATGAGCTGCAGGGATGCTGGATCCCTGGCCCTTTTATAATCTTCAGCGGTCACGAACCAGGCTGCTTGGAAGGACCTGTTTGAATCGGGGGACTTCCAAGAGGAACCAAAAAAATCACGCCAGGAGTGCAGCCTGTTCCATTTATTCCACTTTCCCCTGCTAATGAGGGTGATCTGTGCAAAACATGAGGCCCCAGAAGGGGCTGACATACTGTCTTAGAGGCCAGCTTTTAAAAGGATTTGCAGGGCTGGACTTTCATTGCAGTGTGGGTTAAGGAAGGGCATGTATTAGAAAAGCAGCCGCTGCAGGTTTTTTTTTTCTTTAGCAAGAGAAGATATGAGAGCACCTTCAAAGCTGATCTGTTCTACCTGTTGTAGGATGGGATAATCTGCCCTAAAAAAGCAGCCAGAGCAAACAGGATTTTAACTTAGATACCCCTGTTAGGTGTCTGCCGTTAGCCAGGAGGATTCCGACCCCTGGCAATTACAAATGATTTTAAGGATCTGTCCTAAAACCAGCCAGCAGCTGGATCACACCAATTAACTTGTCCTGTGGACCAGCAATAAAAGAGGGGAGTAACCCCCCAGTGTTGCCAACTTTTATGATTTTATTGGACATCTTGCAGTTGTCAATGTTCTTTCCATAAAATCCCAGCTGTTGGGTTCAGGAGATTGTGTGAAGTACCTCAGGTTTTGTTCAACATCAAAAGAAAAAAAAAAAAAGTGTCTACCCCTTCTGATTGTAAAGCAAAGCTTAGAAATATGAAATTAAAAGCGTTCTGCAAGCTCAAAAGCTGGCAGATAAATAAAAAGGACCCAAACCTAGTAATTCTTAAGATAATCTCAGGACTTGCAAGCCAGCCTTACAGTTTTTGGTGGCCAGAGTCCTCGTAGGTTGACATGTGGGTTGGCATTTCAAGCTCCCTCTGTGGGGATACTTGGGGTTTAGGCAGAGGATCATAAGCAATGGAATTACAACATTTGTGGAAGTTACCACCTGTGAGCTGGACAACTGTAACCAATCATGTGCTGCTCTTACGTACTTCAATCAAAAGCCAAAATACTTTTTATTAAACCCTCATGAAGGGCAAGGACTGTGGAGTGGACAGAAGGAACAGGAAAATCCTTTAAGATTTTCTTCTTTTAAGATTTTGTGTGTGTGTGTGTGTGTATAGGCTAGAAAGACACACACTGTCAGCACAGCTCAGCTGACAAGCGATAACTCATCACACTGATGAGCTATCAGTCTGGAAAGAAAACTTGTCCTTCCAGCTCTGTCGGAAGAGTCTCCATTGCTTTGAGACTGAAGACCACCAAGGCTTGTAGAGTGGAGTTACACGACGCAGTACGTCCTGGTACCACGGCCAACTGAAACACCCAGGGGACCTCCAGAGCATGGAGGTATGGAAGACGCCAGGTCGATTCTCTTCCTGCCGATGCTGTTTGGGTTGGCAGGGTGGTGGGTGGCTGGGCCCCGGAAAGCCGCAGCACCCCGGGTGGAGCCAGAGGAGGGGTGCCGTGGGTTCAGCAGGTGGCGCTCCTCCCCTGACTAAATGCTGACAATTAGCAAATTAACTTAATTAGGCAGTGATTGGGACTGAGGTTTCCTCCGCCTGCTCACCCGGCTGCTGCCTGCATGTGTGTGGGCCTCTGTTGCCCAGCGAGCCAGAAGACAGTCTTTTGCGCTGAGCCGCGGAGGGGGGGGACGACGATGTGCTTGCAGGAGGGTGTGGGGAGGATGGGCCGATGTCAAATCAAAGCACGACAGGAAAGATGGGCCCTGTTGTACATTACTGCAAGGTGGGGATCAGTGAGGGGCAAGCAGCCAGGGGTCAGAGAGGGCTTGGGGTGCTGGTCAACTCATCGCTGTCACCCCAAGCAAAGGAACTGCCTCGGTTTCCCCATCCACACTGCCGAGCTCTGGGAACATCCAGCCCTTGGGGACCGTGAGGATATGTCCCTGTGTGCTTGGAACAGACTGCATGCAGTCACCATTGCCTTCTCCCCCGTGCTCATCTTCCTCCTTCACTCATATTTTGAGGCAAGCTCTCTAATGGCTTGCTCTTAATTAGGGTGAACTCTGAGTGCCCTGCTAGCACACCCTTTCCTTTGTCAGCTAATTGGCCAGGCTTTCTGATCTATTATGTAAATAGTCTAAGTCTCTGCGGCACAGTGTCGTAACGCAATGCATTCCTGGGAGCCTGGGCTTCTGTTTCATGGAATTGTGCTCCAGCCTCAGGCAAAAACAGCAGCAACAACAACAAAAACCAGGCAAGCCTTTGGCTCATTTTCTGGAGGCTCCATAAACGAGTTGCAGAAGAAAGTGTTCTGGGCAGCAGTTCAGGGCATGCAGATGGGGAGAAGGGTGCGTGATGAGGCTGAGGGCAGTGGGAAGAGTTAAAGGCTTTTCAACAGAGCTGGCCACTCTCGGTCTGGCAGGCTGGCCTGCAGAGAAGCCAGCATTGCCTCCTTCAGCCAGGGCTGTGCTCGAGTTCCCCGGCCCAGCGCTCCCAGTCTGTCACCCTGCGTGCGTGGGTAGGGCTGGGGTTGCGTCCAGAGGCTGTCCCATGTCACACATCCCCGGGGAGGAAGGGAGCACCTCCGCCCTTCTACTGCAAGGGGCTGTGCTGCTTCGCAGCAGACAAAGGGCTTTGCTATGTGAAGACCTTCTCCTTACGGCGTTGTGTCAGTTTTTCCTCCTGTCCTGGGACCAGTAAAGCTCCTCACCAAGTCACAGGGTGCCTCGTAGCATTATGCGTGGACGCTATAGATTTTTAAGAAAAGCTTGGACATTTAAGGAACTGGGGAGTCTGTGTGGCCGAGCAGTGTTTATGTGACAGATCTGCTCACCCAGACAGACAAGTCAAGGGGCTCTCCTTCCCATCCACCTTTTGGAGGTGCTTCAGCAGCAGAATGTACCATCCAGTACTAGCAGGCAGCAAGGGCCCGGTTGCTTCCTAAAACAGATCAACAGACCAGGTTTTTGCTGAAGTGGACAACCACACTGGGATGTGATTGGGGGGTTATTTGGTCTATTTGGGGGTTAGAGATGGTCTAAACGGGTATTCTGTAGCGTAGCATGTCCTGCAAACTGCGCTGCTTTCGCAGGTAGCTCTGGAGAGGTGCCCCAAAACCGGCTTGCCAAGCAGTCTCTGACCTCACTCCCCAGAATATCGGCCAGTATTTTCTAAGGGGTATGTATAAAGGGAGAAAAAGGGAGGGAGAAAAACTTCAAAACTATAATTATTCCACAGACAAGGAGAGCTATAAAATAAATGAGCAAAGTCCCTGCTCCGATAAATCCACTTAGAAATCCAAACCCAGTAGCAACACTGTAATTTATGTCCCACTGAAAGAGGTCCAGATGAAAATTGATGAAGTCTCTTATTTGTGTAATAAATCAGTTTCCATTAATGTAACCGATACGCATATTTATAAACACGGGCTGTACCCCAGGCTTGTTATTCAGGTCGTTGGAAGGGGGGCTGGGGAGAAAAGGGTGCTCTGAACTATAAAGTCCTTTCTGATAAATCCAGAAAGACAATCTGTGAAAAGATAGTGGACTCAATTTATGACACATGAAAAAGAGCCAAGCATGAGTAAATCTTCTGTTCCTGCAGAAATAAATCTGGTAAAGTCCTCTTCTTCACTCATGTCTCTGGAGGGGGCCGTAGAGCCAGTTAAAAATTCAAGATCATTTCAAACAGTGGTTTGCTTTGACCGCACACCTCCATGCCCCCACTCCCATAAATCCCATTGCCCATGTTGATGCCTGTTGCACACCATGAATGGCTTTCCCGTCACAGGACTTTCTGGGAAGCTGCAAGGTGGTTGGTTTTGGTGTTCGTCATTCAGTGCACAAGCTCATCTTCACACACGCAGTGAGGTGCGGAGGTTGCAAAGGACCGCTCTTGGTGGTCATGGGGCAGAAAGGGTGCAACGTGATTTGTTGCAGAGGATCATTTGTGCGTCAGAGTAAAGTATGAAAGGTTGTCACATCTGTGGTTTGATTTGTATTTCTGGTGGAGCCGCAGCCTGTCAGGATTGTTCAGAAGACGGACAGCATGTCTTTGCTGTGGTGTGCAAACTATTGAACTAATGCCAGCCTGACCTGGAATGGCAGAGCCCAGAGCAGAACCACAGAGATGCAGGACTAGGTCTGGGATCACATTAGAGTAAGACTGCACCCAGGGAGTTACGCTGGCACAATAAAAGGAATTATTACGCCAGCCATCCTCCCTGTCCTACGAGCAGTGAGCAAATCTTGCAATATTGCATCCAAGTTCTTGGAAAAGTACATGGGTTTGAACCTCCATGACTTTGGTTTCTATCAGTATAAACTGCAAAGGGCAGCAGGCATGGAGCAGGCACACCACCCGTACCACTGGTTTTGTAGGCAACCTCTGGTGAAAAGGCCGCAGCTCAGGCCTAAGGCTTGTCCCTTTGCAGAGTTGGTGAGCTAAACGCCCAAGGCTAAGTCTATACTAATAAATGAAACAGGGCCAGGATATGGGCTCACCCAAGCACTTGATTGTCAGCACTGTGTCCAGTTTTGTCCTTGCTAGTCAGCAGCTTCCTAAAAAAAAAGGTCTGGACACATTTCAAAGAACAGAAGAGGCTGTTCCCAGAACTCTTTTGCTGTTTTTTTGGGGGGGAAGGAGAGCCCAGGCACGTGGGCAAAGGCAAAAAGCAAAGCTGCGAACCTGAGATGCAATAATCCCAAAAGGTCCCTTGGTGCCGGAGCTCCATCATTCAAGGTTTTGAGATCTTGACTGGACAAGCTTGTGAGCAACCTCCTTGGTCTTTGAAGTCAGGCCTCCTGTAAGAGAATATTTGGAATTAAGACATCCAAAAGTCCCTTCCAGACTCAGTTAATCAGTATTCCTGTGCCATGTGCATGTGCTTGTCCTAGGGGCCTTCTCAAAGAGACCCTGTCTTGGCTTATTTATGAGGACAGACTTAGCAAGTGTGACCCAGCTGCCTGTTTGTGATTCCAGGGAGGGCTTGATGGCAGACAGTTGGGTGACCACAGAATCGTAGATTGTTGGTTGGAAAAGACCCTTAAGATCATCGAGTCCAACTGTAAACCTAGCACTGCCAAGTCCACCACCAAACCATGTCCCTAAGCACCACATCTACACATCTTTTAAGTACCTCCAGGGATGGTGACTCAACTACTTCCCTGGGCAGCCTGTTCTGGCGCTTGATAACCCTTTTGGTGAGGGAATGTTTCCTAATATCCAACCTAAACTGCCCCATGCTGCACCTGTACTCTGGTCGTCCATACTCACAACCCAGACCTGTATAGGTCTGCAGGAGATTGCATGCCACTGTTGTTAATCTGTCTAAGGGGTAGATGGCTGCTTTCCTTCCTGCACAGTTTGCACAAACCCGAAGCACACAGCACTGAGGTGCCAGAGAGACCAGGTGCATTTCAGCCCCTTCCAGCACCAGCTCCTGTTGCCACGTGGGCTGGGGTGCCTGGAGGGGGAAGAGGTGAGCCTGGTGGCACGTGTGGCTTCACATGAGTGTGGAAGGCACAAGACGTGGCTAAGGAGTGCCCAGCGTGGGTGTCGCAGCTGGCTGGGGAGTGCCTTCTCATGCCGGCCCAGGGACAAGAGCGGTGCTGGGAAGGTGCTCCAACCCCTCCTTGGCACCTGGTGGGAGAGTTCATGGGAGCTGCCTGGGGAGAGGAATGCATACTGGGAACGCTGAGAGCCAGGAGGCAAACACTGGGGTTATCACAGGTACCATCGTGAGACTCAGGCTTGTGGTCTAACGAAGCTGAGTGATCTCAGCAGCACCTAATCACCCAGAGAGCTGGGGTGAGGTTCTGGAGATGTTTACCAAAGGAGATGCAGGATGATTTCAATCAAAGGCATGAGGCTGTAGGAAGAGCTGGGCTCTGGGTCAACAACCAGCAAACACCAGGAGGGAACTGGAGACTGGGAGAAAAGGATGTGTCCTACGAAGCTGGGTCATGGGAGGCCTGAAACCCTCCTATCAGCCTGACTTCCACATGTGTATTTCATGTTGCTGGCTGAAGCAAGGAATCGGGCAAGTGACTCTAGACAGGCAAGGTCCATGCCATGGTGGTCCTCTTGACAGCTAGGCAAGGACACAGGAAGACTTAGCTGAAGGTCACAGGGTAGATGGTCAGGTCTCCCGAGGTTTCTACCCAGTGCTGCTTTGCTGGGATAGCCACCTTCAGGGACCTTTACGTTTCCTAAATGTGGAGAGAAACTTTCACTGCATTCCAATGGGCAAGTTAGTTATTGAGCTTTGGCTTAAGGTTGCGCAAAACAGACTAAGACTGTAGGAAGTCCTAATTCAGATGCTAGTTGCATGGCTTCCGTTCATGTTTCGTTTTCTTGCCACGAGCTTCTCCTCTCACCTGGTGCACAGGATGGACCCGGTGCGCTTACTCCCCCGATGTCATTCACACTGTCCTTAGACTTGCCTGGAGCAGCAGCTGTAAGAGGAGTTTACACTAAAATCCCTGGAATGAATTGGTCTTCCCCCAGTCAAAACTGAGGTCCAGATGTGTCCTCAGCTCAACAGGCTCCAAGAGAATTGGAGGCTTTTAAAACGAAAAACCAAAAGAAAACCACCAACAGCACAAATGGAGAGCAGTTCGATGGTGTCCCACCTCAGCGGTCCACGTTGCCTTCCTGGGACCCCCAGCACCCCAGACACCTGCCCCAAACCCAAGGGTGCAACTCCAGGGCTGCGTCCCTGGCCTGGCAGCAACCAGAGCTGAGTTAGATCTCCATTTCACTTTTGAGACCTCAGGCAAGTCACCCAGTCATGCTGCACTGTGGTTCCTCTCCTATAAATCTGGCTGTACCTCCTCTGCCACGACTATTCACTCTGTAAACTGTTTGGGGCAGGGAGTGCCCTTTGCTGTGTGTGTTTACACAGCATCCAGGCATAATGGGACTAGCATTCAGGCTGGGCCCTGGGGACATCGGTATAATTCCTTATTGTGGAGTATTTTTGGCCTTGCCAGCACAGGGCACTCTGGGAAATGACCCCATTCTGCTCAGTTTGCTTGTTCTTTCCCTGTTTTGGCAGCGGGATCTGTGCTGTGTACGTACGGGTGTGGGGCAGGTTCCAGAAACAGCAGCAAACAGCTGTGGGTTCATAAATCTTTCTGCTTCCATAGGTGTGCAGGGAACCTTGCCTCACGTATTCATGTGCTAATTAAAAAGGGAATCAGTGTAGCTCATCAGCACGGGCAGGGCTTAAACAGCTTGTTTACAGAATTATATAATTTGCAGGCCAAAATGACACTATTTTTTTCTCTTTCACACTACACATATTCCAATTACTTTTTTTTCCCATGCTCTTTGGGGGGGGGCTCACTGACACGAACACTGATGGTTTGATTGACAAAGCTGTCTGTGGTGCGTCTCAAGGGATGCCCCATGTCTGCAAACCACGGCAGTTTCAGCCTGCTTGACACAAAGTATTGACTTGCAAAACCTTAGCTTTCTCTCCAGAGGCAAAAGACCAAAATGAAGAACCTTCTACGATTTTCTTTTCCTCTCTCTTTAGCCATCAATGGGCCACCAAACCAGTGGTGCACTAAATCTGGCCTCTCCAGGCTACTGCGGACTTTTTGAATCCAGTTCTTCTTGCTGGGGTCCCCAGCTTGCCATTTTCATCCCCCAAAGTCTGGGACATGACTCACCCAGGAGTGTGACCCCTGTGAAGTTGCAGAAGAGCATTGCATCAGCCCACACAGAAGTATAAATGATGGGATCCCCATGAAATTCAGCAGCTGTTCAGATCTTCACAATATGGATGCTTCTGTGAACCTCTGGATTTGCAGGTACAGCCAAGTCCCATTACTCTAACCCTAACAGCTTGAATCAACCCCCAGTGCTCAAGCCCACCCCAGTTTGTGGGAGCCCTGAATTAACCAGCTTCCACTACCAGCTATGGGTTTCAGTAGTTCCTATGTCAGATTTGCTGGCCCTGCATGGATGTGTCAGTTGCTCCAGTACCTCTCAAGGAATACAAGGTAACTCAATGCGAGCAACTGAGTCAGGCCCTAGATGTTGTCTTTAAGCAAAAAATCTTTCTGCATGTGGCTGATGGTGTCAGCCTGTTCTCCATGATTACACTGGGGTGCTTAAGACTTCATGCAGAAACATCTACAGATACCTGATTTAGGGGTCTGCAGTATGGAGATGAATCTCCCCTCAAAGTCTGAGACCTACTCAACCACAACTTCTTGTTTGAAGGCAGCGTGCTTGGGTCAGCTCTCAGGACTGTCTCGTACCCTGGAGGTATGCCATTTTCTCTGTTTCCTATGTCTGGGAAGTTACTGACGTGTGCACCTCGGTCCCTATTAAGCACAGTACAAGATCATCTGTATTTTCAGGTGTGTGCAGTGTCCACTACTGATAAACCCAGTATGTCAAAATCAGACAGAGTCTTTTCTAAAACATGAGTAACAATTAAATCATAGGTGGTTGTCACTGTATAGCTGGGAAAGATGCTAGTAATAAAAAATCTTTACAACTGCTCTGCACTTTTGAAGTACCTCCAGCCTAAACAGACACTGAAGGCTCATGACTTCACACTGCACTGCAAAACATCTGCAGTTCCTTCTGCTTTGCAAACAAGAAAATGGAGTTTCCAAAACATAAAGCAAATACCTCACCACCATGTCGTACCTTGGCAAAGTTTAGGAGAGGACCCAAATTCCCTGACTTCTGCCTCGTGCCTTACTTGCAAGGCTGCTTGGAGCAGGGGCTGTTATTTATTAGGTGTTTGTACAGCACCTAGCTCTATTGGACCCTGACCTAGGGAAGAGCCTCCAGCTCTAGTTTTAAAAATAATCATTAAGCAACTTCTCTGAAGGCGTTAAGCAGGGCAAGAAGCTTTTGTTGTGCTTTCTTTGGAACAAGAGCTCCCATCCATGGGGGCACAGGAACCTCCCTCTGCCAACTGGCAGCTCCAGACAGATTCCCTACTGCTTGCTAAACGTAGCCTAAACCAGAGCGCCTATGTAACTTGTCAAGTGTTAGTTGGGGCTAATCATTCACATTATGCAACCGAGTCACATGCATGCATGCGGCCTACATCAAGCAAGCCTCTGCCCCGGTTGCAGCAACAGCCCTACCTCCAGCTGAGTAGTAATTATTGTTACCCTGCAAGATGAAGGAGGTAAAAGGCTTCAGCTACCACTCCCTGCTGCGCTTAGAGCTTTAGGGTAACCTCAAGCTGGGGAAGGAACCAGTTGCAACTTCTTTTTAACCCCATCCCATCTCTGCCTCCACACAGGACCACCCTCCTGGCTGCAGAGCTTTGGGTGCAGGTCAGTTGGCCTGGCAAGGGGTGAGGGCTGGGGCCTCTGTTCTGCCGTCACAGCCTTCCTTGCAGAGAGGGTGCTTGAGTGTTGATAGTCAATCACAGAATCATGGAACGGCTTGGGTTGGAAGGGACCATCAAAGGCCATCAAGTCCAACCCCCCTGCCATGAGCAGGGCCATCTTGAACTCGATCAGGCTGCTCAGAGCCCCGTCCAGCCTGGCCCTGAATGCTCCCAGGGATGGGCCATCTACCACCTCTCTGGGCAACCTGTGCCAGTGCCTCACCACCCTCATTGTAAAACATTTCTTCCTTATATCCAATCTAAATCTGCCCTTGTTTAGTTTAAAGCCATTTCCCCTAGTCCTGTTGCTACAGGCCCTGCTGAAAAGTTTTTCCCCATCTTTCTTATAGGC
>JAVKLA010000053.1:46903574-46938263 GCA_034782735.1 Sagittarius serpentarius | reverse complement strand
AGAATCCCCTCCCTCGACCTGCTGGCATCCCTTGATGCAGCCCAGGATCTGGCTGGCCTTCCGGGCTGCGAGCGCACGTTGCCGGCTCATGTCCAGCTTTTCGTCCACCAGCACCCCCAGGTCCTTCTCCGCTGGGCCGCTCTCAATCCCCCCATCCCCCAGCCTGTATTGATGCTGGGGGTTGCCCCGGCCCAGGTGCAGGACCTTTGTGCCTTCTCACAGTTCCCCTGTCCACAAAAGAAGTGAGATGATTCACGGGGAAAGGTCCACGATACATCAACTTCACATAACGCAGGGGCGTTTGACCACAGGCCATCTTCAGCACCACGACTGCTTACACCAAGGCTGGGCCAGCCCACGAGTTCCCCGTTGGGCAGCTGTCACCTGTGTTCATTTCTCAGTGAAGACATATACAAAAACGACTGACATAATCTTTAGCTTCTAAGTGTCAGGGACACTTTGACCTTCCCAGAAATTCCCTTTTCCTTGCATTTCTGAAGGACAGCACTTTAACCTTGTCGTCATCGAAAACAATAATCTGTTTTCTCTCTAGCAATGGGGATTTGTCTTTGTGTGTCACAACAATAAATAGAGTGGAAATGGTCTCAGAACCCCCCCTCGCTCTGCTCTGTCACCCATAACTATTGGGAGACCCAAGAATCAGGGTGGGTAACCCATGCGACTACCCTGAATTGCAAGTAGCACACCCAGATCTCTCTCTCGCTCCTTTCCGTGAGCCATCCCTCAATCTAGTGTGAGATCTAAAGCAAATTCCTAGGAGGTGATGGAAGATGCATGGGTTGTGTCTGCGTGCAAGAGACGGAGCTGCCTGCTGAGTGCAAACGTTGACCTGCCTTTGGGTCTGCTCAGAGCAGACAGCGGGCTCTGACGCTGGGCAGGATCTTGGTCTGGGCACCCTGCCAGGGTGCTGATGAGATGCTGAGCTTGCCCAGGTGTGAGGCTACGGAGTTTGTTATCCCTCCTTCCTCCCGATCTCCAGGGAGCTGATGCTAAATGTGCTCCTCTGCTTTATTCCAGTCCTTCACTGCAATGGGTCATTTGTACAGGGTTCCTGAAGGCATTACTCCCCTGTTCTCCCCAAAATTATATCCCCACCTGCCTAGCGCACCAGGTACCTCTTAAAAAAAATCATGCAGACTCAAGTATGATTGTGCATGAGTGAGTTAAGTGATGGCCAGTCCATCTTCAGTGGAGATACAGCCCTTCTGTCCTTCCTGGTGCAAATGCAAACCCACGAGTGCAAAGCATCGGTCGCACTGAATGGCGAGGGGAGAGGTTTGAACCCATTTAGCTCCATTGTAAATCCTTGCCCATTACCCACAACTCCCGTTACCCTGTATGTAGCAAGAGGCCACAGGTCTGTCGGACCCAAGAGGAGATATTCTACCAGTTAACAGCAAAGAGGGAATATTGCATGAAGAGATGCTGCAGGGTTTGACATATAATCTACAAAGGCAACCTGAAAACACTCCACAGTTTTCAATGGGTGTTAGAGCACATGAAGAAATGTTTTTGGCCTCAGACGCAAATTCAGTTACAACTTGACTGGAGTTTAATCCTGACAGTTAGTTATGCAGCACAGGGGATCATCTTCTGTTTTCCCCCAGGGGCAATAAAGTTCCTGTCTTTGTTACTGGACACCGTACTTTGGTACACTAAAGGCAAATTGCGCTAAAAGACAGCTGAGTAATCCTCTAAAGTGGGGGAGATTGATAGCGATGACTAAGATTTAAAATCTACTTACTTTGTACAAGAATTTCATCACCAAGTCGCTGCCTTTCCCAGTGAGCTTAAAATCCATACAGGATTGCAAGAAATGCTTTGATGAGATGCTCTTAATTGTTTTTGTAGTTCTAGATGCATTACCTTACATACAGGTTAAGTGAATTGCACAAAGGGGTCATCATAATAATTAATTGGAACTGAAATCTGGCTCTTCTTTTTCACTTACCCATAACTTTTTGTAGCTATTTCTCTTTGCGTTAAAATTTCCCTTACACTAACTACCTCTGCAAAGGTGGATATGTTTTGGGAGAGGTGTGGTTAAATTTTAATAAAATCATGCTAAAAATTTTAGTGTAAACACATACCAATGAAAAAGAGAGAAGCTAATAAAGGAAAGAAATAATGGGGAAAATACAGCACACTTCTCCAGATATTCCCAATTACAATTCTTGGACACATAAAAATTAAAAATAGCTTGAGCTATTCTTCACACTTGGCTTGTTTTGTGGATTTCTAAGGTATCTCTAAGTTTCTTTGTCTTTTTGGAAGGAATTGGCTCAATGGTTTAAAGTCATAGGACATTTTTGCTGACATTTGTCATCTTTGAAAACAGGAAATTTTGCACCTGCGTCATAGTATTTCCTATGAACTTTTCTTGGTCTGAGTTTTATCATTGTTTGGGAGCTAGATTACTTTAAATATAAGTGGGAAGACTTTTAAAGGCTTTAGGTTTGTGTCCATATATAGGTGTGCATATGTTGCAGGGTCTGCATTAGGTAGAAAACAAAGTCTTTCATCTTACAGTACAGTCTGGGACCTTTTCCCTTCTCAAACAGAATGCAGAAAAAATGAAATTTCCTGTAAAACTAAAACGAGAAGGAAAAGAGCAAAGGGATGGGACTTGTTCACTGAAGGATTTTCCCACACAGTTAAAGCTTTTCTTTTGCATTCTACCGTTTTAATGCCTTACAAGTTGAAACAAAAATATTTTGTGGTGGAATATGGTCCACGTGATAACCTAGAATTTTGTTTTCAGTTCCTTATTATTTTTCAGCATAAAAGCATGAATTTGAGAACCAGCCAGCCAGTAAGACCCAGTGTGTGCATATAGGGGTAGCTATGCTGAGATAGCAGGGCGCAGCCCCAGGGCGTAAGACCCACTCAGGTCCAGGGTATGTATAGCCTGTTTTGGAAAAGCTCTGTCATGGAAATAGTCAAATTCCCAAATGTGCCACGCCCAGACATTAATATCTCAGAAACTCACCCTCCAGATGGTCTACAACTCAGAAAAAAAAGAGGGCTTTTAAGTGACACGGGATCAGGCAAATACCAACTTGCCGTTCCACTTCTCACAGCTTGCAGGTAGCCCAGCTCCGCCAACACAGAATCCAGGTTTTCAACAATAATCTGGGCTCTTAATTATTGCATTTTAAAGGCTGTCATGTGAAAAGTCTTAATATCGATTTAATCTCGTGTACTTTGAGAACAGAAGCACGAAGGCTTGTTAACAACTTGCTGCAGACCAGGGAGGGGTAGCGGGTAGTGAACTGCTTCCATCTGGCCGCAAGTGCTAAAATACAAGGGTTTGGATGCTAATTCATGGGGCCCAAAGTTCATTTGCAAACACTGAAAAGCACATCCAAGGACACAGTCAGAGAGGTGTAAGGAGAAAGCTTGAGGCGGCTTTAGTGAAAGCTGACTTTGTTTTAGGTCAGCCGTCTTCATGATGGTAGATTTCAGGAGAGGCCAAGGAATAGCCAAAATATTTATGATTTCCTTTGGCAGTCTGCAAAAGCAGCTTATATTGCAGGCAAATAACAAAGTTTAATGAAATGGAAAAGTTGAGAAATCAAATGCTCAGAAATTAAGAAATGCAGAATTAAGAATGTAAATTTATCCTCAAAGCCACAGTCAACTCTTTATTCCTTAAGAGACTTTCATGTCATATCTCTTAGACAACCAAGTAACAAAGCAGATATCTTTCACAGCTACTTAAATGCGAAAGAGGCGTTTTCTTCTGCATAGCTTGTGTGTTAAGAAATAATTTAAAAATACCTACTTTTTCAATAGATCAGTGCCTTTTTCTGCTCGTTATTCATCACGCACTGAGAAGAGGTCAATTAAAGCTGCAGCAAAACATTGCTTCTGAGAGGACTTTAAATGCTCTGCTGTGAAGCAACCATGGTTTCTGCGAGGAGATACTAGGCCTGATTATTTGAAGGTTATACAAAGCCAAATTCTAATGTGGCAATACTTTCTATCCACTTTGGAGGGATATAAATGACTGTATCACAGAGAAATGACTTTGCAGTATAGCGAGTGCAACATTATTCAAATGTCAAGGTTTCACAGCCTTCTTCAGCTCACCCATGCACTGCTTCCCCTCCTGCATTTCCCAGCGTTCCCACTTCCCACCGGCTCCCCAGTTCATCTAAAAGCCAGCGCTCGTTTCCTGTTGTTGAGCCAGTTTTCAGTAAATCACCCAGAACCATCTGATGGCCAGAACCAATTCGGAGATATCGGCGGGGTCATCCGGCCAGGTGCAGGCAGAGGGCACGGCCGCCCTTTTCGGCAGCTCCAGCTTAAGAGCAGCCTCAGCCAACTGTGAAATTTCACCTGTCGTTTCTTTGGGTTGCAGGCACCAAGCAAGGCCACTGCCCCACCACTCTCAGTGCGCGGAGGTAGGAGGTCAGAAAGTACCAGAGACCTCCCCGAGGTTGCGTGGGAGCTCAGGAGCCCAGGGAGGATCTCCTGGCTCCCTGTCCTGCACCGTACGAGCAAAGCCGGCAGTGACCAAGATTTTATACACTCCTGCAACTAGAAGTGGGTCTGTCCTATGCAAGCCACGTCCTCATGGCGTAGGAGGGGTTTCAGGTCCCTTGGAGAAGGTGCTAAGCAAAGCGTGGGAGCAGGCTGCCTGCAAAGGGGGGCTGGGTGGGTTGTCCTGGGGAGGGGACTAAACACAGTCAATGGGTCCTCAAGCAACGTGATGAAGCAAGTCAACTGCTTTGGGGTGGCAACCCACCCCTGGCTGTGTCCCAGCAGCAAGCCACGCTTTGCCTTGAGCCGAGGCCAAGGCAGAGGATCTCCGTGGCCCCGGGGCAGCCTCAGGCTTTGCTGCTTCGGCAGGTACATGCAGAGCAGCGGCTTCCAGGGTTTCCAGAGCATGGATCAGCACTGTCGTGGAGCTGCTTCAGAAGTGATAAAGCAGGTCAGGGTACGGCCTGGGCCTGTGTTAGTTCTGTCCCTGCTAACCCCAGATCTGGAAGAGCCGGGAACTGCGGTTCGGAGACACAGGAGCTGCCTGGATCAGGACCAGCTGAAGGCTGGAGGATGTCCAGCTGTCGCAGCCCAGGGGTAATAAACCCTTCTAAGCAAGAGCACAGCGGCCTTAGGCTCATATCATCAGGATAGATCTGGGCCTGAGCTAGTCAGTCTGCACTGCAAGGGGTGAACTCAGATGTCACGGGCTGCGTTTCATGGAAGCGGCCTCCCCAGAGCATCTCCTGCCTCTTCGTTCAAGGGGGCATCTTTCCGCAAGGCACATCATGTCCAGCACATCCCAGCAAGATTTAGCAATTGATGGGGTGTTTCTATTGTTTCGTTTTGTTTTCTTATTTAAAATACAGAGTATTGCAGGGAAAAAAAAAAAAAGAAAGAAAAAAGCAAGGAATCAATTTATTTTATTTTATTGTTCTCTCTCATGGAACAATCTCCAGGGAAATAAAGGAGGTTACAAAGAGAGGAACAATATCCATGCAGGGACTGTGGGTTCCTGTAAAATAACTTTGTAAGGAGGGGACGGGAAAGAAAAAAAGGACTAAGCTCCTGATAAATGAGTGCTGGGCTTGTGAATGCCAGAAATGCGCAATGGAGTGTTTCTTGCAGGACCCCCTTTGAGGGGAGGGGAAGGCGGAGAGAGGAGGCTTTTGGAAGGTGACTGTCCTCAGTTCATGGCTGAGGACCGCAGGAAAGGGAAATGAATGCAGCCACACAGATGAGGTAGGCATGAAAAACAGGGTGATAGTGTTACGGCACGTGGAAGGTAGCAGGGTTAGACATGGTTTGCAGTAGCCCTGCCCAACCCAAGGGTGTGGAGGGGAGGACGCCAACACTCTGGAAGTGGAAGGGGTCCTGGCTTGGTCTAGAAAGTGGAGTTCTGCTCTGCCATCCTCTTCCAGGGGCCTTCCCCAGAGAAGGCATCACTCACCCTGGGCTTTTTGTAGAAAAGCCCCATCCCTTCCCAGTTCTCAGGTACATGGCTGTGGCCCCCATCACTCCCTTGCAACAGCCCATTGAGGGGAAACCAGTTCAATGGCTCTGCTTCACATTTCGGCAGTGCACTCTGTTCCCATCTCTGTACCCCGTGCACAGCCCCATACGCACATCCCTCTGTATGCACATTCCCCAAGTGCAGGAGTGGATCTGGGAGAGCTGCTTGGGCTCCCCACCTTGCATGGGCCCTGGGGGGCTGGAGACAACTCCTTTGCATCTGTTTTAGGCTCTGCCTGTGCACACCAGGGAAGCAAGTGAGGGGGTATGGCATGCCTGGCCTGCAGCCCACAGCGTTTCCTTCCACATGCCTGACTGCTTGCCCAGGTATTGCTCACCGCTGATGGGGCTATGGGGTTTGGGAAGAGCCAGCTTGGGCACCTGGAGGCTGGACAGGGCTGCAGCGATGCTCAGTCCTTTCCCACCTGTAGCAAGAGCCCTTCCAGCACTGTCCCCACCCCGCAAGTTCTGCACTCCTGCAGAGATTATTTATTTTTAATTAATTTATTATCACCTGGTTTCCTACATGGCCACAGGGTCTGTCTTTTCTCCTCCACCAAATACTGAACAAGCAGATCAGCCACAACCAGCTTTGAAAGCAGAGTAGAAGTCTTAAAAGTACGCAGCACCTACAAGTGTCATGAAAATGGGGAGAGAAGTAGGCTTTCACAGTGCTTCACTGAGGGACATGCTTCAGCACAAATTCATTAGACTCTATAGAGAATCCAGTGATGTGGACACATGTCCTTAAGCAGTCAGTCATTTTTCACTTGGCGTTTCTCTGCTATCTGTTTGCACACACAAGCACAGTCCTTGCACCAGGCACGACTGACAGCTCCGCAGAGCAAGCCCTCCTTCCCCTAGCATTAGTACAAATTTTCTCCTGTGTTTCCCCAGCCTCACTTGAAAGCCACGTGCAAACCATGAGATTTTTGAGGCTCTGGAGCTCCCAGCCTTTCTGCTGCGAGTCCTAGCAAGACAGCCCAGTGGAGGATCTCTCCACTAAGAGGAACAGGATCCTTTGTGTTAATTCATGTGTCCTTAAATGACATGAGCTTTAGGCCTGTAATCTTCATGGGCTGGGCTGGCAGCAGATTTCCAAAGTCCTCTGTCTCCTGGTTCCTTGCTCAAACCAGAACAGCACTTGCTAGGTCTAACTCTGTTCTAATGATTAGCCTACTATAAACCAACCTGAATCTGAGGAAAATGCTTAAAAGCCAGATTTGCCAAAACAGCTGGAGGGAGTTTGGGGGAGGGTTGGGTTTTCTTTAGTTTGCTTTCGCTGTGAACTTGTCTTTGAGCAACGAAGAAAGTGCTGAACAAAATCCCTAACTGCTTTGGGAAAAAGAAAACAGAAGAAAAACGGTAGTTCAGGATACTTTCTGATTCTATCACGCAATCTTTTGAGAGAAATCTCTCCCTCTTTCTTGCCCTAGTGAGGAATCCCACAGCTAAGAAAAGAAAGACATTTGGTCAAATCTTGGTTTGGAAAAAACAACAAAAACCAAAAAACATAAAAGTGTCGTTATCAATGAGCTTCTAACAAGCAGAAAATGAGCAGAACAAGCCTTTCTCATCAAGTGTAATGAACTCCTCAGATTGTAGAACTGGTCTCACATTCAGTTGTCTGAAGAAAATAAGACCGAGGAAAGAAAAGATTAGTGTCAGGCTAGAAGTATTAGATGATTAGCATTGTTTTAGGAAGCAATCTAAGATGTCATCTGGAGATATGCTACCGATCCATCTGGGGCAGAAAGGAAAGAAGACAGAGGAAAGAGAGGGAAAAAAACCCAACCAACAACCCTGTTTTGTTTCTCATTACTGCTCTAATTCTGGTGTAATTGAAAACGGACTGAATGTGTTTAGGAACATGTAGGACATCTGTTTCTCATTGGAAGAGCTCCGCTTTTTCGAGTGGCGCCTTCCATCTTCATCACAGTCCAAAGATTCCCACATCACGACTTGTCCTCTTTCTTTCTCTACTTTTTTTTTCCTTTCCAGAAAATGTGGGGTTGAACTTTCGACTCCATGTAAAACAGTTGGAGAGAAACCATGATAAGTCCTGGGGGACTCGTTGAGCCTTTCTTCCCATTATCCTACTTGATTCTTTGCAGCTTCTCAGTTCTTTAAATACAGCCTTGAGCTATTTAATGCTGGTGGCATGAAGAAAAAGGGGAAGGGACAAGAGGAGGGGAAAGAAAATTAAAAAAAAAAAAGAAGAAGAACAATTTGTAAGGTCAGACATCAAAATGGAGAAACAAAGACAACTAGACTGAAAGCTGTCCTTAAGCTGGGCCAGGACATTGTGCTTCGCCAAAGGCATAGATCTACACAAATACTGGTTCATGCAGTTCTGGCTCTCCTATGTGTATGAAACAGCGAGGAAGGAGCCTGACATCCAAGAAGATTTACTTGTGGGCTAAACCAAAGGGCAATATCCTAATTCTCCTCTTGGACCCACACACTATGTCTCCAGTGTTCATTTTGGTTTGGACGACTATAGAATTGTCTCTCATAGGAAATTCTGGAGGCCCCATTGCTTAGAGAGCGATTACAACTTGAGCAGACAATAAAGAGATTGTGGGAAACATCACTACCTTGGCAGGGAGATGGGCTGCACGGTCTGATAACTCATAATTCTCCACCATTTGGAGAAGATCTGCCTTTAGCAAGAGGGAGCAAAGCAGCAAGATTCATGACCGCAAGCTAGAAATGTGTCTTGATTTCATAAATGTCTCCATTCTGCTTTAATAGCATTTTCCATCAACAAGCTTAATTCACAACCATCAGCCCATGCGAGACGATGACTTGTCTTTCCCTGCAATGCCAGCCCCACCGCCCTCACCTCCACTTGATGGAGAAAGCCGGTGTCTCTGGTTGTGGTGCACGAAGAAACACAGCCACAGTGAGATCTAGGAAGGACCTTGGGAATGCCAGCCAGAAACACCACCAAGGAGAGCCCTTGCCATGACCTTGGGTCATGAGTAACTCTGGGCCGGCAGGAGAACTTCTTAAATGAATATAAGAGCCCATGGGGTGTCCGCCTGGCCAGTGTCACCACAAAATCAGCAGGTCTGATTCTCTTGGGCTGCAGATCTACGCCCTTCTGACAGTGAAAATGAGCTTCAGCATGGAGGAAATATTCTTCCGCTTCTAAGCCTGCTCAGCTGACCAAGGTGAAAAAGTTCCTCCTTGGAAATCGAAGGCAGATGCCACTTTTTTTATCAGTCTTGCTCAGGATTTTGTCTTTACAGCAAAGTAGCTGGGACTGGAATATGTTCTGTCTGAGGAGTCTGAGGTAGAATTTGTAAGAACTGGAATATTAATGAAATTACAGCAAATAGTTAAAAGAAACTCTCTCTTCCTCAAAAGGGACTGCAGAAAGAAATCAAGCTAGATCAGAAAATGTTGATGAAGGTATCTTGCCATTAGAGAATGCCATTTTATTAAGAGTCAAGTGTTTTGTTGGAATTTTTAACAGGAAACCTTAAGGGTTTTTTTCCTTCCTTTTTTTGACAGGAAAGCATTAAATGATTTATTTGGATAATATTTCAGTAGCCCCATTTTGACATGTATTCCATATAATTTTGACATGTATTCATGTTAATATCATGTATTTGTAGATAAGCTTCACGTTTTTGCAAGCTAAATATTAAAATATTTTGTTTTGATATTATCAAAATCGAATGTCATCACTTCTTGGAACGAAGTGTTTCTGTATCATCAAAATTGTACATATCCATTATTTGGATTTTTTTTTTTAATCTGCCTGATCAGAAGACATTGACTGGTTGATTTTTTTCTCCATCTAGTTTGAAAAATGTTCAAGATTTCAGAATTTTCCCAGAAATGAGGAAGTCAAACTGTTTTTCTCCAATCAGTTTTAGGAAGCTGATTCAGTGCCCATTTTTTTCCCTACTGCAGGGCACAGTTTCTGAGGTGCAATTCAAAGGACATTCAGACTGAATTAGTCTGTTAGAGGAGTGAGCTCCTTGGCCAGAAAAAGTGTTGAGTGCTCTGAAAAAGATCAGGTCATGCTTTTTAAAAAAAAAAAATCAGCTTGAGGTTCTTTGAGTCTTGGTCATTTGGTCAACAGAAGCAGCTGTAGGACTATCAAAATCTCTCGTTCTTGAGTCTGGAATTTTAGCTGCAGCTAGAACATGTATTTCTCTTAGGAAGGACCCAGTTCAATGCTTAGTACTATGCAACATGGTGGTCTTACACTCACAATTATTCAAGAAAAAATCAAAACAAAAGTAAGTTTCTGAATTCATTAATCGCTTTGTTGGCCAAGGTGGTCAATCATTACACATGTGATAATGTTCATATGGTTTAGTGCTTCATATGGAAAATAAAGATAGGCATGACAGAGTTACACAACAAGAAAAACACATCATGTTTTAGGAAAAGTTGTATTTAAAGAACCTGGGAATAGGCCAAAAAAAAAAAAAGAAAATAAAGACATTCATGCATGGAAAACTGTTCATTACTAGGAATCTTTCCAGAGTAGGTGGAAAAGCAGCTTTAACCACTTCCTTAGTAGAGGGCATCAAACTCCTATTGTATGCAAAAATAGATGGTTATTATTTAGCACTGATATTAGAGCCAAGGAGCAAACCTGAGGTGGGACAGAGTACAAAGTTCAAGGGCATCTTTGTGTTAAAAGCCTCCAACTGTTAAGTTCACGAGATAGGTGAGCGCAACAGCCAGACTAAACAGTACATTTGAACCTGTTTGCCACAAGATGATTGCAGCGGCAAAAAAGTGAGGTAGATTCCCCGCCCCCGCAACAAGGTCCTTCATGCAGATAACAGTAGAAATAGTAACAGATAAAGATGGATTTTAGAAAGTTAGCTAAAGTGTGCCTGTTCCCTATTTGCTGGTCCCACCATTGTCATCCCTGATCTTACGCAGATCTGGGTATTCTCTGTTCATGGGTATGAGGATACTACCTTCCTGAGACCATCCCAAAGGTGTCTGAACAGCAATAGAGGACTCCTGTGAAAGGAAACATCTTTTCTATCCTGATTTTTAAGCTTAGCTCATCCTAGCATTGCTTTTTTTAGAAATTACTTCTGCTTTGAAAGAGAACATGGTAAAATTTTAGTTAAATTGTAGTCAAAGTTAAGTTAATTAGTTAAATGGTAGTCAAAGTTGAGTTCATCACCACTGAATGTGATATTCATCCAACTGTACATTTTTCTCCTTATTTAGGTATACATTTGCATTATTCTGTCTCCCATTAGCATCACATTATTAAAGTTTGTGGGAAAAAAAAAAAAGGCTTGGCTTAGCTTGACTTAGCTTGGCTTGGCTTGGCTTTCTTCCTTTTCTCTTGGAAAATGTTTATTTCTGTACAAATTTCTGACTGAATTTCTGGAAGAAACCTGAAAGTGATGGATGAGCAATTTCCTCAAGGTAATTTTATATTGTAAGACCAGTGAATGCTAATCATTACCAAACCGTGAGGCACTCAGAAGAAAGAGGACGTAACCAGGGCTGGCTACAGCCACCATGAGAAGATGGAAGTTCCACAGAGGTCCCACCTCTCTTCCTGACATGACTTAAAAGCTTCTCCAAAATGCACTGCTGGAGAGATGGCCTTGTAGGATGCAGCCTCTCCTCCCAGCCAATGAGGTCTTCTCATTGCTATTGCCACAGCGTGATCCAAACATGAACCAGATGTCTCAGCTTCTCTAAATTGAACTCAGCAGCTAAACCATGGGCTTCGAAGCGCAGCCACCCTTCTCGATGGCACGCAAGCTTTCCCCAGCAGATCCCGGGGTTCTGCAAGTGGTGGCCCTGGGTATTTCAAGGGCAAGAAGTTGTAGCTGGGCAGATGGTCTTTATCCATCATCTTTAGCCACTGCAAGAAAAGGAACTTCAGCAGGAGCAAGAAGAGACTGATGCTCACACGTTCCCATTTTCCCAGGAACTTCTACTGTTTTCACTTGGAATCAGAACAAAACCAAATACTTTTGAAACCGCCTGGATGAGGGAATTTTCACTCCAAAAACATAGTTCAAGAAATTCTTTGGTTATTTTATGGGTTTTTAATGGTATTTTATTATATTTATATTATCTATTCCTATGTTATGGCAGGTACTCCTGGCATGCCATAATGACCAAAAATTGTTTAAATATTCTATTTTTATTTTCTTTTCAAAATCATTATGAGCAGCTGCTACTTAGCAGTGAGTGAAATACCTTATCTTCCCTTCCAGATCAAAGTATCTCCTGTTTGTATTGTAATTAAGGTGTTTCATTACTTATTAATTACAACACAAACAGGAGACACTTTGATCTAGAAAGGAAGATAAGATATTTCAGTCAGTGCTAAATAGTATTTGCCTTAAATGATTTGAAAAGGCAAACAAAAGAAAATAAGAGAATATTTCCACGACTATATTATGACATACTGATAGTCACATTGCCTAATGAATCCCTTACCGCTGACACACCATGGAAAATTGTAAAAATGACCACCCCAGAGCAAAGATAACACAAGTAAAATGAAGCTCCAGAACTCTAAAAGATTATTCAGAAGTGGGGTTTTTTTTTTTTCTTCTTTTCTGAAATTCATCTTCTTACACTGATGTTCTTTCTGCGGGATCTTTCACTGAAATCTCTATGCTTCCATGAAAAAGGCTGTGGAGGTGGCGGGGGGAGTGGGACTCAGCTGTGTCCAAAAAATACTGTTCTCAGTTAAAAATTATTTTGGCAGATGTTTTCTAACCATCTCTCACAGCCAGGCCTGGGGCCAGCTGCCCGTAATATAGTGCTGTGAGGGCGCTTGTGTGGTAAATCAGCTGTCTTCACGACAGATTCCTCCTGCTTTAATCTTCTTGTTGTCCCTTGCATGGCAGACCCTGCCCAAAAATCATGACAACAGTGTACCCCTTCGCCCAAGACACCTTTATTTAATGACACCTAGAACAGTGAAGTATTAAGGGCTCTTTTTACTTCTGCACTGACCAAATAAAGAAGGGGAAAAAAAGGTTAACAGAGTCCAGATGCTTAAAACAATTAAAACAGAGGTTGGAGCAGAGGCTAAAGCCCACAGTAGGGAGAGAACAGGCTACAGACTGTTTAGATAAGTTGGATGCACTGGGGTGGGCAGGTCCTGCAGCAGTCAAGAGCCAAGCCAGAGCCATCTCTGACCCATTAGCGATTATCTGGGACAACTTATGCCCTTAACACAAAGTATGAGTGCATCTCTATTTGCTGGGCAGGGCTTTTTAAATATCCCTTTAATCTTCCAGCCTACAGGTTTCTAATGTGCCCGTCACTGTGGAATCTAGGCACCAATCAATCAATTTTTTCTCTACTTGCCAGGAGCATCCAAGCTCATAAGGTGGTCAGTGACCACCCAGATGGCTAAGGATGCAAAGTCGTTCTTCACAGGCCTTTCTTCTTCAGTCTTAACCTGGGAGGACAGAGAGATAAAGTACAACATTGTAGTTTTGCCCTTAACTCCTGCCTTCTGGACACTGGGATCCTACACACTCCATCTGGAGTTCAACAAGGAGTGGTAGAAGATAAGTGTGCACAAGCACATGAGAATTCAAGAAGTTGTGGGAAAGGTTGTCATAAACTCAGCCTTCAAAAAGGTGGAGGGAAGAGGCAGGGAAGAAAGCTCCAAGTGATTGTAGAGTTGTCACCTTAACTTCAACGTCAACAGAGATACCGGAATAGCTGATT
Organism: Sagittarius serpentarius; assembly: GCA_034782735.1. Classification (NCBI taxonomy): domain Eukaryota; kingdom Metazoa; phylum Chordata; class Aves; order Accipitriformes; family Sagittariidae; genus Sagittarius; species Sagittarius serpentarius. Next base: position 46,924,544 of record JAVKLA010000053.1, on the reverse strand, counting down.
GAATATACCCTGTTCAACCCTGGAGGATAAGGAAGTGATAAGAAATAGATTTCCTAAGAACAAATCACGTCAAACCAGTCTAATTTCCAAATCTGGAAGGTTACCAAGCCTTGTAGATAAAGCGGAAGCAATAGCAGCAATATCCTGACTTTAGTGAGCCTTGTGGATCCCTCCCAGGCGGTGGTTTCACAAGACACTAAAGGAAAGAATTATCTAAATGGCATTTCCACAGAGCGCAGCACATCCCATTGAAAGATCACACTCAGAGAATCGCTATCAGGTGTTTAGGATAGGATTCAGACCACAGATCACCACACCCGTATTTGGGTGCCTGCACGTGGATGTCTCCCTGTCCGCTAAGTGCACAAGCTCCCAGCACACTTAGAGGGGGACTAATCAATGTGGTCTAAAGAGCAATGCAGTAGGTTGTCTACAGCAATGCAAGAGGGGAGACAAGTAGCTCTTCATTGAAAAGATTGACCTGGGATGCCTTTGGTTGTCCACACAGCCGTGTGGTGCTATTTTAGCCACGGTGGGATATTCCACCTGGCCTCCAACGGCTGCTCCAGACGGACAAAGTCTCCAGCAGGTCCTGTGCCAGCCCCATGCAGGCATCTCACGTACCTTAGAGTATCTCAGCTAGCACCACACACCTATGTGCAAATTACCAACAGAGCCCTAGATCCCTGTATATTCAAAGGAGAAACCTTACACACCTGGCTTATGTAAAGGTGCCTACGCACAGACTCCTAAATTTAGATATTTTAGTTTCCATATTAATCCCACTTTTAGGATGGGATTCAGTTGCCCAAACATAGACATCTGCTACTATTTCATGCATCATAGCTTATCTGAGAAATTCACATGGGACTGGTGGATACAACACTACTTACAGGAGACTTACTTTTTCTGGAAAAGGAGCTGGAGGCAGGATGCCCTGCAATGCCTGATATGACACTGGACGTCTCTGTGGGCAAGTGAATCTGACCTTTACTGGCAAGGTGGGAGGACAGCCCCAGTGAATTTGAGTACAGGTTTGTCGTGCACCTATAGTACCCAAAGGCTGGACTAGATGTATGGAGAGCCGTACGCCATTTTCAGGTGGTGCTAGAGCATGAGAAGGTTTGCGCACAAGGAGCCCCATTCACCTCTCAGACTGAAACATCTCATCAATTAAAGTATTTTCTTTCCTGACATTCTGCTCTAGATGCAATTTAGGCTCATTAGAGCAACCAGTTGGCTCCTGTAACTTCTATCTAGCTGGGACCTGTGTCACAGGTATTTAAGTTCTCTTCCAAAAATATCCTGGTAGCTCATCTTCCTTTTGAACTGTCACCTACTAAAAGTTCACTCTACCACATTTTCTTTCAGGGCCTGGTGTCCTCCCCGCTGAGAGCGTGTTTCACCCAATGGAGACGCACTTTCAGGTTCATTGCCTCAGCGCTGTTTGTGCAACTGCTTGGCAGAGTTTCTAATCATTTGTAATTTTTTATCTCACTGTTTTGATATGGAGAATAGCTCAAAGGCACTGTTTATTAAATTTCTCCACCCTTGGCGTTACCTTGAATGCGTCCTTTGCTGCATCCACAAGCAAGTGGAAATCGCTGCAACAATTCCAGGCCTTTGGTCTTCTGTCTGACAGTATCCTGGATCCAGAGCTAGATAGGGTGAAACCTGGGAGAAGATGAAAACTTACATTCCCCTAGGGACTGAGCAAGGGTTTGCCTTGCCTAGACATGGGACTTGTACTGCATCCAGATTCTCCATGGCTGGAATATTGCTTTTACACTTACATTTTTCTCATGTCCATTGCACCTTTTGCTGTCTCTGCCTCTGTGCTCGCATGCTGCCAAACTGGAAACTACGAGAGCAATGAAAGAAAATTTGCATCACACCTCTCACCCCTGGCACAAGAACATTTTCTAGTAGTACCTCTCATTTTTCTGAAACCTTAGCACAGAGCAAGACCAGGAGCTGGAATCAATGCCACAGAGAGACCTTCCTTGCAAATTATTCCTTTGATTTTGGCCCTGCTGCTTAGTCTCTCTTTACCTCCATTTCCCATCTGCTGATGGGGCAAACTGAATCCAAGCCATAAGGAAAGTGCATGAAAAAGTGAGCAGCTCCAACGCTATAAGCCAAGAGCTCAGTATCTCAAAGAGGAATGGTTTTCAGTGCAGTTTTGTGGTACTCACCTCTGGAAAGTAGTCATTAAATAAGCTGCTTTTTGGTTTTGCACGAGGGATTTGATATTGCTTTGTAAAAAGTCATATCAATAGCCACTGTACGGACGGTACTCCTCTTTGCCTTCTGACTGCTGAGCAGCAAAACCGAGATGTCCCTGGAAAACTGAACTGTGTTGCAAAGTGCAGAGCTGTATATGGATTTTCAAGTGGGAAGCTTTCAACCCCTTAGAAATAGGCAGGTGCAAATTCTGAACATTTACCCCTACCCCTTTCCTTCCCTCAACCTTTGTCTCCCCAGGAATTTTTGGTTCAAGCCCATAACTTGCTTTCTAGGCTCATGAACCTCTTGCAAGTGTGTGATGGAGATCAGGTTATAGGATTGTCATTGGTATTCTCACTAATTCTAGAGAGATTTACCAGGCCTTTTCATGGCATATTTTGCTTTCCTTTAAAGATGCAGTTCCTGGAACTAAATGATTTTTTGAGAATATTTCTGCTTTCTTTTCTTTTTCACTAACTTCACAGTGACTGTGATCAAAATGTCCCCTTCTTATCTCAGACACCAGAGAAGAAAACAAAACCCAAAGATGTTCTTCGGGGAAGCAGCAAGGAAGCCGGGAATACAATACTCTTCTTTTTTAGCATTTGACAATTCTCTAACAGTCTCTTCTGGACTTAATACCTAGAAAAACATTTATTTGGCCTGCCTCTTTGCCTGAATCAGCAGAAGCAGGGTTAAAAAAAGATAGGACTCATGCACACTGACTTGGCACAGACTTCCAAGGGCCTTGAGGCTAAACCAAAACAAACCAAAAAAATGAGAAAAACAAGTTTTGTTTCCAAATAAACAAGTTTCCTCTCCCCTCAGGTATGGGGCTCGCTCAATTAAATTACCCTCATCTGCCAAGGCCTGTGCACCATGTGGATTCAGTTACTGTCTCTGCAAGAATTTGTGTGATGCTCCAGGCCCCGAGGAAGGTGAAGGCTGACCCCACCCCTCCCCTCCAATGCCCTTCTCCACGCAATCTGCATTTTCTCCTATAATGCTAGGGGTTTTTTTGTTGTTCTGTTGTTGTTTTTTCTAGGCCCAGCCCAGCCCCACTTGAGCTCTGCATCTGGATCTGGGCTGGATTTTAATTGCTCACAGTTAGGTACGACGTGTCTGTGTTCGCACAAAGGCTCACTTGGCGAAGGAGGGGAAGGTGGGGTGGTGGCTGTCAAATAGCAGCTCTTGTTAATGGGAGCTTTATTGGACCCATACTCTGACAAGGTTATACCATGGATGGTGCCTAAACTTCCGCCTGCCACGTGTAGTCTGGCTGCAGTCTTGCTGCTTCCTTTCCCGTTCTGATCCGCTGTGCAAAATCGCTGCACTTGTTTAATTTTATTTTGACCCCAAATCACCTCTGTTTTAATTCTTGGGCGATCATCAGCTTTGACCGTCTTCCCCAGAAATGCATTTCTGAGACAGGATATCAATAAAATAGGGTCAAATCTTTTTCTTGGACCAATACTGCCCCTGTTCAAGTCCATCTAACGTCAGATTATCAGTACAAAACTCTAAAGGTCTGGGGACTTTTAGCACCTGAGCGCCTCAGTAAACGGAAAATATATTTGTACTATCCTCTGAAGGAATAAATACCCCTGATATTTTGGGTCTTGTTTAAACCAGCTATGTTCATTACCTGGTGAACCTCAGATGTCACTTACTGCAAAGACATGCAAACTTCCCTTGAGCTGAGGCAGACTGGAGGATGTTTGTGAGTCTTGTCCTTGAATAGTTGTGTCTATCTTCACAGCCAGTATAGGAGACTCTGGTTTTCACTTGCTGCCAACTGGCTCTTCACAACTGTGATTTCTCCCATGTTCTTTCTTCAGGAGAGGAGAGGAAAATACCACTTGCAATGGCTAAGTGAAGATACCATCCCTTCTACGACAATGGGGCAGATCATCTTCATCAGGCTGGTGTTTCAGCATCGCTGGAGTCTTGGAGTTTTATCTCCAGAGCTCTTACCTCTGTCACATTTTTTGAAAGCTTTCTGCTAATTTGTCTTAGTAAAATGATTCTTATAACTTCTTCCAGATTGACTGGTTTCACTTCTAGTGGGGAAGGGGACAGGAATCTTGAAGATACCAGCTGTCTACAAATTTTGTGAAAAACAATAGCTAGGTGGAAAAGACAGACATAAATTAGTGCACCCTCAAAGAAAGTTCAGGACCTTTTCTAGCCTCAGTTATCAGCCAGGTGGCCAGTCAGTAGGTACTGGCCAACTTAATCAGCATGAGGACCCATCCTCAGAGCACGTCCCCTTTCCTTCATGTCTATGGCCTCAGAGGAAAGAAATCACCAGGCCACACAAATGCGAAACTCCAAGCTCTGGAAATACCTGCAAACCGTCATCGTCTCTGCCATGTGCCCGCAGTCAGGTAGGATGGACCTGTTGCCTCAGTCCATTTTGTATTTGGGAAGGAAACCGGGCCTTGCACATTTGACCTTTCCTCTGTTTTTATTCTCTCCTTGCTAGGGAAACCCCTGTTGACATTAATAATATTATTTGCAGGTGAAGGGTAGGTAATAGCTGAGTAAGGACCTTTAGGCTGGGTTCAGGATGAGTAAGTGGAAAATCCCTGAATTTAAGCCTGGCTGTGTGATTTGTTCATCTTTCATGAGAGGAGTTCCTGCCAGCTCAATTTTCCTGGCTGTATAATGGAGTGGCAAGACAATTCCAGCTCCCTGCAGCAAGATAATTAATAATGGAAAGGTGCTTTGGCTATTGTGATCACCGCAGATGATTCAACACATTTTATAGATCTTAACTAATTAATTGACACAAGCTGCCCACCTAATAGGTCAGTTTGGTGTATCTGTGTGGAAGCTGAGGCTGAGAGATGACACAACATGTCCTCAGCTGGACGGCTCTGCTCCAGAAAGGGAGCTGAGGTGCCACCACTTCATTGAAGTGCTCTCCTGCGATGCTACAGCAGGTACCAGCAGCTGGGAGCTGAAGGATCTGGACCAGGCTGGGATCTGGCATATTTTGATTTGCTGCGTGACCCAAGAAAAAAATTGTTTTGCTTAAACTGGAAAACCTTTGGGGCAGCAACTGTGTCTTTCTGTCTTCCTCTAGCACACCTATCCCAGAGGTGTGCCCAGCTGGCTTAGTACTAGTACCCAACAAATGAAGAATTATAAATGGGCCACCCCTGCTAAAGAGACAAGTCGTCTGTTTTTCGGGGGTGTTTGCAGAAGTGGGAAGGGATTTCAGTGCTGATAGGGACCAAGACACATGTCAAGGCAGAGAAGGTGAAGTAAGAGGTGTCCCAAAGTGGTGATAGGACATGCAGATAGCAAATAACATGGAGAAAGGGGTGGAAAACAAGGTGAGTTCAAGGCACCGACTGGGGAAGGAGCCCAGGGAGGTGGAGCAGGTGTGGGATTGTGTTGAAAGGGGTGTGGAGGCACGGGGTGTGGTAGGCAAAGTGATTCCAGAGGCCTCAGAGAGTTTGGCAATCTGTGGGTAAGAAAGGGCAGGACAAATTGTGACAGGGTCAAGGACAACATCTGTCCTCTGCAGAGTGCTCCAAGGCAGCGCAGTCGGGAGAGCAGAGGAGCAGCCAGCAGGAGAGCTGCAATATCACACCCTTTCCCATGCCTCGCTGCAAGGAATCAGCCAGGGAATGCAAAATGGAAAGTGGGGCTGGGAGCCTGAACCGAGAAACAAAGATGGTCAAGGTAAAGAGGCCACAGAAATCCTGCAGGATCCTTTCTCTAATGCTGGGCCACTCTGTTACTCTCAGGGAATAGATTACTTGCCACAAAATAAAATAAATACATATGTGTATATTAAATTCAGGTCCATTATTTGAGCTGCCTTTGGTAACTGATTACATATTTTTTTAAGAGTCAGAGGAATGAACCAAAGACCAAATGAAATGGCTTAACTTGCCCATCTGAAATTTTGTTCTCCTTCTGAAATTTAATTGGGGGAATACGTTTCTAGACAATAACCACTGTAGTTTGTCTTGGTCAGAGGATGCAATGCGTTCATCCTGAAAGAGAATTCTAGTAGCTTGTACGGTTGAGAAACTCAGGTTTTTTCTTGTGTTTTGTTAAAAACGATCCTCTTTTTTGTTTAGCTCCCAAATCAACAACTCATGTATTTAAGTGCACAGTCCCATTGTGATGACCAGAGACATGTCTGGATGAAACGCTAAGCCTCATTTTTTTATTTAAGAGCTCAGCAAGTTTCATCTTGCCTAAATTATGGTTATTATGGCCCATCTACAATGACCATCCTGCTTCAGATTATCTTTAATATATTCTTAGGAGGGACTGTCTCCATCAGTGGCTCAGCACCTGCACGCAATGACCTTCCTAAACAATGTCAGACTTGGTTGATGCAACTGCAGCCTCCGCAAAAGCAGATGGGGTACGTTTAAGCAGGTCCTTCAAGGCATGCTCCTCCATTCTAATACAGTGAACTAAGAAGGAAAGAGAGGTTTTGTCTAAAGCACTACTAATGGCTCAGATTCAGAGAAAGAATAAGACTGGACAACAGGAAGGAGATATTTGGGATTTATGCTATTTCATAAAGAGCTGGAAATCCCTGAAATGTATTAAGGGCAAGAAGGCAGTTTAAGAAATTCTAAATCTCCTGCTGTGTTGCCCCAGAAAGAGTTAAATAAGGCACCCTTTTATATGCAACCAAATGGCAAGCCCTGTGACCACCGCCAAGGGAGGATAGCTGTATGCAACTGCAGGGCCCAGAAAGTCAAAGTCTGGTTTCTGAGATAAGTGAGTTGTGGAGCCCAACAACCCAAAGAATGGCAGGAAAACCATGTGTGACTGCTCAGGAGACTCAGAACTAGACTCAGCTGTCACCCTAAGGCTGAGTATACACTGCAAAGCCAAACAACCTGAATTCACCATGTCTCTGCTCACAAGAAAAACAGAAACCTGGTGAAAAACCTTAGAGTCACCTGGAGGCTCAGTAGACTCCATTATAAATACCTAACAGCTTTTCTGGGAACTGGTCTGACACCCCCCCAACACACACACACAATCAGTGACTCCAACCCCAAACTTCTCTGATCAACAAGATTCACCATTACACAGATTTACATGCTGGGGAAAAAAAAGATAAAGAGATCTTCCTATCTCATGTCCACAACTCGCTCGCATCAGTGTCTCTCTCTGGGATGAAGCTGGTGGCTCAAGACCTTCTTCCTAGAGTCAGAGGAGTTCAGACAAAGACTGACTGAGGGGCTGCTCATTACCATCAGTCCAAAACACCCACCTGGGAAAGGCCTTGCTTTGGATCCTCTCCAAAGCCAACTCAAACATGCCCAGCATGCTAGAGGTAACACCACAAAACAAGCGAGGAAGCCCAGGGCAGACCCTTCAGAGGTCTTGGACGGACCCCTGGGGAGAGCTGGCTTCTCCTGCGGAGGAAGAATTGTTTCATATAATTTCTTCCAAGGCAGCTCTGATAGCGTCTGAGAAGGAGGATATCAGTCTTGGTTTTGGAGACGGGCTCCACAGGATTAAGTTAGCAGGGACCTGTCTTGTTTGCTAGGCGCTTCCTGAGGTTCAGTCCTGTCTGCAGGAGGTGGGTTATTTCAGAGGGCTCCTGGGAAAAGCCATGCTAAAGCAAAGTCATTTGACACTGCCAGTCTTTCCCAGGGCCTTCATTCCGCACTTGGACAGCCTTGGCCATATGGTCACCACCAAGTGCTCCATTTCAGCACATCCAGGGGTGGGCCATGAACCGAGTCTCTGCAGCCTGGTGCTTTGTCTGGCTTCTGCAGGTCATTGCAAGACTTCAGGTGAGGAGTGTATGGGGGGGGGAGGCCGGCATAAGGGGTTGCTCTTTGCCTGCAGAGTAGGGAGAGCAAAAGGCCTCTGCCATAGGTGACTAACCATCTTCAGCTTTCGCCAGGGGAAATCCCATGACATTTGACAACCAATGCCTCATGTTTGAGGCCAGTGCCTTAGAGGTCTGGACTGCTCCATCCTTCACAATGCACACAGATACAAAGACAAGGTTGCCTCTTCTCCTTCTCCCCTTTCTCTCCTTGGATCTCCCCTTGTGTGCCCATGACGGTCAATTGGGTCTGAAGGCTTCCTCCAAGGGTGAGGGCATCACATCTTGGATAAGAAAGCAGAGATGGTAGCAGGAGCCCTGAAATCTTGGGGGATAAGGAAGGGCTGCGCAGGCATCCAGACAGGCTGAGCCTGTGGGGGCAGGTACTGTCCGCCCTGCCCTATGAGGGCTGCCAGGTATGGGTGCAGACAGGCCTTGAGGGAGTGGTGGTCAGAAGAGGCAAATCAAGTGTGGGGAAGTTTTAACAAGGCAAGGTTTATAAGGAGGGTGTGAGCATGTGTCTGTGTGCACGCAGATCTACATTAGCTGGCCTAATAAAAGATGCATCACCTCACTCTACAGGCCTGGCTTCACCTGCCTTCATCGTGAAGGCTACAGCAGCACCATTAGGAAGGAATATGAGGAAATGAGTACAGAACCTCACCGAAAAAAAGAAAGATAATATATAATTCCACAGGGAACCCCCAGCTTGGCTACAGTGTGCACTTCTAGTGTCCTGATTCAGAAAGTATAGAGCAGAAAGGGAAAGCATCATCATACCTAAGGTGATAGGTGTGATCAAAGGTCTGAATAGCTTTGGGGTGAAGGTAGAGTGAGCACTTAGAAAGCAAACCTGACTCAGAAGAAGGGGAATGGAACAGAGGTCTGAACAAAGCTGACCTGGAGAAGGCGAATGAGGAATGACCACTCTCATCATCTCCTGTCACATCCCCCAGTTCTTCTGTTATCAGCTTTAAAATAAAAGGAATTGCTTTTCATCACAGTGCATGAGTATAGTGATCTCATTGTCCCAAAAGAATGCATGGGTTCAGAAAGAGATCGGATGCACTACCAAAGGGCAGATCCATCACGGGCTGTGAAAACACCAGGGTGAAAAACAACCCAGCGATGTCCTGGCTCCCATACTTGCAGCTTTCTCAGCCTAAATTCAGCCCCCAATGAAATCTTGAGCAACAGCAAGGGACCTCTGGTATCATTCACTGCTCAGGTCAATGGTCCACATGTGCTCTTAGTGACTTTTCAGACACTCTGGGTTTTCCGAGACGACCACGAGGAGCTGGCAAACAAAGGACCAACTGTTCGCCTGCAGTGAGAGCTGGGGGCAAGTGGGCAATGCTGCACTGGCCACATCTGTGTGGTCAACTGATTCACACCCTCGACTGACCGGAGTGACTGCATCACCACCAACTGCAATGGGAGTTTAGGTCCACAGCGCGGCAAATAAACACTTATATGCAAACACCTACACTGAGGATTCTGCTGAACCCCATCAGACATCTCACACCAGGCAAGATGAGTCTTGGTCTTAAAGCTGATGGAAGTTACAGCGATGGAAGGGTTGAGAGGCGCTGAAGCAGGACTTCAGCGCACTTGGGTTGATATTTGCAGTGAGGTTTGGAGACTGGGGATGTCCTCAACTACGTCCATCTTTCAGAAGCTCTTGGGTGAACTCTTAATCAGAACTGCTGGAGCCCAGTGCCTCTCCAGTAGCTCCAAACTTGCAATGAGGAGACAAGCGACAGAGGATGAAAGGCAAGAGAAGAGCTCCCAGTGGAGGCTGAAGAGATGAACCTTTATCATTAATAAGCTGCATGCATGACGAGGCATGCCTGACCCTCAATTTAGGAGGAAATGGGGGTACATGAAGTCAGGCATTCTCCAGGGAGAACAAAAAAGGAGAAAAGCTAGATAAGGAACCCAGGGAGAAGAAATCCAACTGGACACAAGATTTGCGTGAGCACAAATAGACCCCTTGCTTCTATAGATCCCCTGTATCTCTAACAACTTCATTAGACCCCTTGCACTTTGTATACAGCTGCCCTGTCAAATAACATCAGGACTGAGGCTGCAGTTGAATACCAGCCTTGACTGCCAGCTGCACCCACCAAAAGGGAGCGTTGTCTCCTGAGTTCACTGGAGTTGAGCCCTGAAAGCCTGATGACCTTTGTGAAGGAGCTTCACAGCTGGACTGTGAAATACCGCTTCGAGGTGAGAAGCATACAGGGCTAGGTGACCACCGGCAAACCCTAGGCTCACGCTGCAGCAGTTTCTCTTTCCTCCGTCCTTTCTGAAGCGGACCATGATTTCTACCCCTTTCCAGCAGCAGAAGTCAGGAGTAATTCCCCCAGTGAAACTGCAGGAGGGAATTTCAAGTAGGCAGAAGGTAATTACCCAGCCTGGAATTTCTCCAGGCCGTCCGCTTAACATGCAAGACAAGGAGAAAACAGAAAAATGCAAGGGGCTCTTTGACCACAAGCAGTCCCAGGAAGCTGGCCTGAGCACACTCCCTTTATTTGTTTGAGCACCTCAATTGACACTTTGAGCAGTTCACAGATTTGAGTCAGAGAGCAACTGTGGTGTGCCTATGCTGCAGAAAGCCTTTCTTCCCCAGCCTGCTATTCCTCTGGGAGAAGACACACCTCTGATAGGAAGGCAGGTGCCTGGGGTAATGGGGGTGGGGAGAAGAGTGCATGTCAGGGTTTAATAAAATAACATGTCCACCCAACCCATGATTTTCTTTGGAAGCCCAAACAGGGAATTTTCCAACCACCTGGCAATCAGTTTTCATTTCGCATTAGCCTCGGTGATGCACCCTGTACCGTGCTCATCTCCCCAGCATGAGAAATGAGCGGGAGACGAGATGGAGACGCCTCTCAAGCCAAGTCCCTGCCTTCCTACCTCTGCAGCTGCAGGTCCTCAAATGCCCCCTGCTCAGTCACCGCACTCCGGGCTCTGTGCTCAGGCAATAGCTGTGCTGGTGAGTCAAGACCAGAGGCAGTAAGTGAGGCTCTGAGGTCAGGCACAAAGGTGAGCGCCCAGTGACCACCGCGTAGCCAAGACAAGCATTGCCCAAGAGGAGGAGATTGGTCCCAGCTCTTGCCTCCTGGCTACCTGCTCACTTCTAGGTGAAAATTTAAGGTTTAACTGGAACCACCTTCAGCGCTCAGGTTGGGTTTTGGAAGCCCCATCAGAACAGCTGAACTGGGAGACTTGTCTGTTGTCCTTTGCCAGGCTGTCCCTGCTAAGAGCTGTTTACTATGCTGCAGCCCTCATCACCTCATGGGTGTCTGAGTGCTTTTATCCCCTTGCCTTGACACCTCTACAACGTGCATCATTTCACCAATAAAAAAAGCAAGTTATAGGGAAAATACAGTGCAGCTCCCCAAAGGGAATAAGATCTTCCCTTACTCAGAAACCTCCTCTTTAAGAAGGTCCAGGCATTTCTTAGGGTTACCAAAGAGGATATTTTAGTTAAGATTCCTAGTCCGCATCTGCTGACCAGCAGGTACAAGGAGAGAAGGTGAGCACACAGAGGCTTTGGAGTGTCTCAGCTGAACGCTCCAGGTCCTGTAAGTCACGTCAGCAAGGCTGAGAAGCCAAGACCCAGCCTCCCATGTCTCACATTAACATGTTCTCCTTAGAACACCAAGTCGCAGCTATCACCCAGTCTCCTGAGCCGTCGCCCAGTCTATCTACCTGCCCCAAAGCAGGAAGAACAAAACCTTTCCTATCAGATGTTCACTGAACCCGCGCTCAAAGCCCCCCCGAGGCCAGAGCTGCCACCCCCTCCTCAGGCAGCTGATTCTTGCTGTTCATTATCCTCACCACTGTGGTTGTTCCCTTTTTCTCTTTTCTTAATCTAAATATTCCTTACCATGATTTCTTCTGCCCACTATAGATACAGAGAGCAACTTATAGCCTTCCTCTTTGCAGACTTTTACATCCCTAAGAGCAGTATCATTTTCTTCTCCAAAATAAACAGCATCATTTTCTGTCCCCAGGCCATCTTTTTCCCCCAGATAAGTCTATAACTATATGCTGTACATAATATTGTTTATTTTATTTTATTTTATTTTATTTTATTTTATTTTATTATTTTTATCTTTTTTATTTTATTATTATTAATTTATTTATCATAATATTGTTTTACAGCCACCACAGGACACTAAAGGCTTCCCTTCCTCTACATAAGGAGAGAGTCCCTCTCCTGCTGTATTATTTGCTCAGCTAGAAACAAGAAATAATTTCCTATTTAAAGACGTGATATTCCCAGATGAACTTAGTTCTCTCACAGAGCAAAGGCTTATCCCAGCAAAAGACGAAGCACTCCCAACCCAGATGCTGCAGCGCTCCTGCCCTCAGCATGAGGGTGGAAGGCAAACCTCATATTAAGGCACCTGGTCCCTTTCCATGGGACTGCACTCAAGGCAAAATACCCACACGCTGTGCAGGGGTTGCTCAGAGAGAACCTGCTTGAGCATAGAGGATGCATCCGACTTCTCGGGACATCATGCACGAGACTAAAGGACCCTTTCAGCCCAAACCTGGGACTTTTCACCGAGTGCCAGCACCCAAAAGCACTTTTTGGAAGAGCAGAGGAGGCGGAACTGGATGCGATGCTTCATCACACCTTTCTGCTGAGTGCTAGTGGTCGGCTCACTCACCCGGAAAGCAGGAGACCTGCGTTCACACTCGGTTCACATCGCAGGGAGGTCACACAGTCCTGCTGTGAATTTCTTCCCTTTCATCTTCCAGATTTTTTTTTTCTGCTGTTCTGTGGCACTTAGCAGTTGCAGAGGCAGAAGGAGCATTTAAATGAATATAGCTGATAACAGTGTTCTCCTAGGAGGACAAGGCAGCAGCTTTAAACCCTCTCCATGCGAGATCTGAGCCCAGGATTCTCCTGCCTCAGTGAAAAGTCCAGCTACTGAATAAGAGCTGGGTGATAGCAAGCCCACTGGCACTTTCTTTGAGGGATGCATCCTACCCCTGAGTGGCGGAGAGGGTCAGGCAGCGTACCTGTGACCTGAGCTCCTCAAAGGAGGCTCCTTTCAGCTTACTTTGGACATCAGCAGGGCCTGGGTGGGAGTTTTGTGCAAAACTGGCTGCACAGGGTGTTTCTGGGCTTGCACAAGCCAAGAGCTCCAGGCAAATAGAGGTGTTTTGCAGAGGTGACTGTGTGCACCCACGGGTCGGGTGAGGGTCAGATGGAGGGGAGGGGAGCGAACAAGGTGAGGCTGCAGCACCGTTGGGGCTCAGGATGTCTCCATCCTGTCTTCGTCATCCTGGGAGCCGTTCTGAGCCCATCACCTGGGGTAAGTCACTTCGCTTCTCTATGACTCAGGTTCCTATGAAGTGGGACTGATGCTTCCCTGCCTCAGAGGAGTAAGGCAAAGGTAGATGTAAAAGTCTAAGAGAGTTTTATAAGCTCCCAGACAGTTTTATAATGCAACTTGCCTTGGCCCCAGCCGGGTTCGTCTGGCTGCGGTAGGACGTTTCCCAGAGATGGAGTGGTTTGTTGCTTCCAGAGGCTGCAAGGAGGGCACAACGCATCATCTCAGTCTCCAAAACTTTGCCTTACGATGTCACAGCGCTGGACAAACTAAAAGTCAATGGACATCTCTCTGGCTGCTTGCAGGAAAAAAAGGCACAGGATTAGTTTGGATCTACACTAAGAAATGACTTTCAACAGAGTATAGAAAAAATATTTTTAGCTATGGCACACATACTTTCAAGAGACACTGCAGAAAGTTCCAAATACCCAAACAATCCTGCTTAACATTTCCCAGGACTTTGTATAATGGGAGCAGCAGTCAGAGGAGGGAGAGTCCTTGCTCTCCAACTTATAATTGTTTAAGGAGTGTCCCCTAATATAATTAACAAGGGTGCTTTAATTAAGAGCCCAGAGTAATGATGCTCAAAACAACTCCATCTGCTGTGGGGGAAAAAAAAAAAACAAAACATATATAAATATATATGTTATATACATTATATATGTGGAAATAAATGAGGCTGTGGTAGTGGATGCTAGTTCCAAAGGGTGAGGATGTTAGCCTGGTCTGTGTCCTATCATTATGTACTGTGAAATCACCCAACATCAAAGCAGCATGAAAGGAATGCGGTGAATGCCGCTTCACCATAATTGTCTGGAAAATTAAAGTTCAGTTGTGCCAGCCATTGTGTGTTAAATATCCTTAGGCAGGAAGGTCGATCCTGGAACAAGTAGGTGTGTCTAGCAGCCAGGCAAGGCAGCATTTCTAAACAACTGGCACTTGCCAGCTGATTGCCTCCTGTCCCGCTCGGACACTGGGTTTCATTCCCATATTGGCAAAGGGTCGCCCTGGGGCTCAGATCACAAAGATGGAGCCTAAGGAACTTACTCATCCTCCGTCCAGCCTTACCCGGGTCAAAAAAAAAAAATCTATTGGAGTTTCCTTGAGTTAAGAAATGTGTAAACAGCCACTGAAGCCAGGGAGAGTTTAGCCAAGGGAAGGCTTAGGGAGAACGTGAGGATTTGTCCTGCAAAGGGCCAGGCCGGAGTTTTGCTCGGGTGAATTTGGGGCTAAGGAGAGGGGCTGAGCGAACAGCAACACCTTGCATTTGCTGGCTCGGTGCACTTGGCCCCGTGTACTATCCCAGAGGCCTAAAAGGGTGAGCAACACTGCATAGGCGCAGAGGCTGGGTTAAAAAAGCCCTTTTCCTTCCCCCAGCACCAGCCAATGCTTTCCAAACCCAGTGGTCCCTTGCACAAAGCACCCCGGGTTGAACGAGTGCGCCGTTGCCAGACGCGGGTCAGGATGGCTCATCCGCCTCCTGCACAAAGCAACACGGGATGGTTTTCTATTCTTGAATCCACTTTTCCAGCCCTGGTCTAAATGATTCAAGCAACAGTGCATCCACAGCTTCCTGTGTGGCGAGCCTTTTTCTTCTCACCGCAGATCTCAAATGCTAGCCCTTCTTTCCTGACCCGAAATGACCTCTGTCAGAGCAATGCTAATTCCAAACTCGTTTTCGCCACTCCAGGGACATAAGTGCCGAGCTGCACACGCATCCTCAGACCCGCGTGGTCTCTCTGCAGCTGGCAGTATTTGCAGTCCCGTGCTGCTTTGCCAGCGCCGCAGCCACCGAACCCCCGTCGTTTATAGGTGTGGGGTCCGAAGAGGAGACTTACAGCAAGAGCAACAGGCAGAAGCTAACGCTCGTGCTGGCAGAGGCAGAGCTGCTCCCTCCAAGTCTACACACACCGGTGGCCCAGCGCCGTGCTGTGCTTTTAAAAACCTGCGCAACAGGCGCCGGAGATGCCGTGGCATTTTTTGCAAGAGGAACATTACTGTGCTGCCCTGGCTGGGCTTCAGCTCCTCTGTCTACTCCCGCTTGCTTTTGCAGTTTCGTTTGGAGATGTTCCTTACCTCCCCTGGGATGTTTAAAACTAGTCTGGACAAAGTACAGGACAGAGGAACAAGCACGTAGGGGTAGAGGGATGGAGTAAATTACTTAATGAGTTTTTTCCCAGCCCTAACGCCTGTGATCGTATGACTTCACCTCTTAAACAAGCTCTTGCTTAACACCGCTGGCACAGGAGGGCTGCTGCGTTCCACCCCAGAGATGACTGCGTTTCAATGGGAGGTGAGCAGGCCCCCCCTCTATTTATGGCCAGCAAAATGATTTATGATCTATTGGAATGAAAAGTGCAATATGAATGTCAGGTATTATAAACTGTTATTACGCTTCTGCTTCTGAAAATGCTCCCCTTTGAGTTTTTGAACTGTTTAATGGCAAGATAATATCCACAGCAACAACCCAAATTACAGGCTCCTTTAGGCAACTCATTAATATTGTTTTATAAATGAACATAATATTCCCGGGCAAAAGTTGAAAGTGCTTAAACCCTCTTCTTTTATTTTTTAATGGCAAAATACCCAGAAACAATTTTCAACATCCAATAATTATGATTATTAATAACTCACATTTATGTAGTACCTTTGATCATAAAGCATATTACAAACAATTGTGTATATATGCAAGTACACACACACGTGCAGAACCAGTATCACAGCATAGCACCAGGCTATCAATCCTCCTATCACACACAGCAGCAGATCCCAGAAAATGTTGTATAATGCTGCGATATTTGCCCACATCAGCTTATATCATTAACACCGGGATAATAACCTTGTCCACTCCTAAAAAATCAGCCCTGTGCAATAGCTTTGAAAGACTATCGTACGCAACCAAAACTGCAGCAGGAGTGTTTTGGGTTTGGTTGTTTTGATTTGGGGTTTCTTTTTTCTAGGCTGCAATATGATTAGCAAAGCTGGAACCGAGCCAGGGATAACACACTTACTCTTGCAAAATCTCCGTGGGGACTTTGAATGATTACAGAAGTGGCCAAACGCTTGGTTTTTCCATCTCATCCAGGGATGCTGCTTGCCTCAGTATCACCCGAGAAGGGCCACTGTTGCTGCTTCAGGAGAAGCAATCCAGGGGGAAAATGGGCAGAGAAAGGATGCGAGACTCTCATGCAGGACACAGCCTGAAGTCAACGCAATTAAACTGAACAGTTTAGATGAGGTGACGCTTCTTTATTGGGTTTTTCTTAGCCACACAGGTCTCAACATCCCTTGACAACTCTGCGTGGGCTAAGAGGGACTTTGGTACAGGAAGCAAAACCTCCACCTTCAGCCCTGTCTGTAAGCAACAGCAGGATTGGGATGGTGATGTTTCTGGAATGGGTTTTGCAGTCAAGTCCCTGGTGGTTGCTGCTTATTTACCTCCTCTTGGCAAGGCTCTATTGGAGAAAGCGTTGGAGGTCCTGATCCACACATGCATTAGGTATTTCTGACAGACGTCCAGTACCTAAACTTGGTGCTTACCTGGCTCTTGATACCCTTACGACTCCCCAGTCCAGCCAAGATTTAAATTCATGCTTAATTTGACCTCTAAGCATGGGCAGTATCTGACTCACAGGGGCCAACAAGCAGAGATTAAGGCAGGAGCCCTGGACCTCCTCCCACCCACACCCTGGATGAGTTACACTGATATTTATCTCAGCCTCGTGGGGCTCCTTTAGCCTCAGAAAATTACCCTTGTGGCTCACCCCTAAAAGAAGCTCAATGATAGCCCTCCCCAAGAGAAACTGGAACAGCGGGTCTGAAGGAAACGAGGGAGTGAGGATGCTTGTAGGACGCTGCCCTTGGGCAGAAGGGATGGACGGTGCGAGAGGAGGAGGCGAAGAAGTGGGGAGGCAGATGCTGAACAGGAGAGGGGTGAGCCGAGCAGGAGACAGCGGTATCTGCCTGTACGCATGGTGATGATGTGCCAACTCGTCACAGAGAGGTGTGTGCGGGAGTACAGCCTGCAGATGAAGTAACCTGTCCCCTGAAGGCCACCCTGGTGGAACCTCAAAGTGTGCTGGGACATTTCCATGAGGATGAGGAGCAACTGAAGAAAATCCTGATTCGGGTGGAGGGGAAAAGCATTAGCCCAGAAGACGCGGACAACATGGGAAGAGTGAAGGAAACACGGATGGTCTGTCTAGGAAAGGCAATGGGCGAGAGATGAGAATCTGCTCCTGTGAGGAAGAAGATAATCTAATCGCTGTGCCCTTGGTGGTTAGGACGAGGAGTCCTGAATTTAAATTTCAGCAAAAGAGATTGATGTGAGACACTAGGGAAAACATAGATAAGGAAAGAGAAGTACCAGAATAGATTGTCAGGAAGGGGGTGAAATAGCCATCACTAGAGGTTTTCAGGAACAATTTAGACAATATCTGTCAGGAATGACGTGGGTAAAGCTCATCGTGCCCCGGGGCAAGGAGGTGGACTGCACGACCTCTGGACTTCCCTCCCACTCCTGGTTTCTATGGTTTGGTGACTTCTTGGTGCTGTCTAAGCCCTTCATCTCAGCAAGACCCTGGCCCACGCAGGACCATAGACCCAAGCAAGGGACAACCCACCAGGGCAGAGGGACGGCAAGACATGGATATGCAGCAGACCCATGAGCCCACCAGGGTTTTTTTTTCTGGGAGTGGTGTTCACGTGTGAATGTTCCACGGCTCAGGGCGTTCCCATAGGAATTAATGTCTCCCTGGTGCGGTGGATCACAGGGTAACAGGACACCAAGACCTTCAAAACCATATAACCCCCAGCAAGATGTCCCATGTGCCCCCACCTGTCCCCCACTACCTCTGACCCATTTTACATAGAAATGGCAACGGCCACAGCACAAACTTGGAGGAAGAAACTGTCCCTGTTCAGGAAAGATACTGCGGAAACCTGCACTGTTGGGGTTTTTTGTATTCCATGTTATTTACAGGGATCCTTTTTTTCTCCTAAATTCATTATTTGCCTTTATATATATATATATATATTTGTACTACTATTTTAAAAGGACCGGCGCCGGAGAGGAACTAGACAGATAAGCAGTGGGAAGCTGCTTTCCTGACCTCGTGGGCCAGGTTTTCTAGTGTGGCGCAAGCCCAACTCCCTCCATTGTACTCCTTCCAAGGAGACCAATTTTCACCCACTGAGGATAATAGAGCCAGGCTCATTTACACCAGCTGATGAGCTGCCTCATGGCTGTCCAAGATCCCAGATGTGCATTTCACAACAGCAGAGCCCTGGTATCCTGGCCAAAATCTAATTTGAGTTAATTATGTTCTGTCTCCCTAAATTCCCCCTAAGGTTTCAATTGGATTCCTCTTCACTTCCTGCCCTAACCTGTTGTGTAGCGTTGATGTGCAGAGTTCAACAGCTGCTTTCTTCCATCCCACAGCTAATAGCTCCCCAGACAGCCATGGCTCTGAAAATAAATTTGAAATTGTTTCCTCATTATCAGGAAGGTGCATTTCCAGAGCTACCTAAAAAAAAAAAAAAAAAAAAAAAAAGAAAAAGAAAAAAAAAGCAGATTCCCCATTGATAAACCCGCGCAGAAAACAGCCCTGGCTTCAGAAGCGCGTGCCGGTTGATGCTGCCTGGCCGCACAGCCCACTGACTTACTGAGACCACAGCAGCTCCTGCCGGCGGTGGATCTGCTGGCTTCCAATGGAGCTTCCATCAATCAGGACATAAATCCTAGATTTTAGCAGAAAGGGGTCAATTTATCCTTCACCAGACTTCACCAGACCCAATTCACACAGGCAAAGGCTACAACTTCCATCCTGCCTACAGTTTAATGATATAAATGTGTATTTTTTTATGAAATAAATATGTAATTTAGTGCTAGAGAGACATCTTAAATCATCTAATCCACCTATCTGCCAAAGTCTATGCAGGTATTTCCCTGCACTATATGTTTTAGATTTAGCCATCCCCAGTTCAGTAGCAAGTTAAACATTTCAGACCCTTGCAAGTCCAGTCCCTTGTGCACAGAGCAAACAATGCTGGCTGAATTATTCAGTGTGAACTATTTGTCAGATTCTCTTCTCTTTCCTCCTCTCTTTATGAACTGTCAGAGAACACACTATGATTTTTACCCATTTATTCCCAATTCTCAGTGGCTTATTTTTAGCCCAGAGGTTCCTTGCCAACTTTGTGCAGCGAGTCCTCAGTTAATTACTCAATGTGTCAAATTTGCGCTTCCAGATGTGTGAATAGGAATTAAGGAAAGGTTTAAAAATAAGCACAGGCTCAGTACTTTCCTGAATTAGAGTCGTAAACCCTCATGCTTCAGGGCAGTCTGTAATGATGTGGACTAGGAACTTACAAACTTCTTATTTCATAATCTGGATGCTTCCTGCACCTTCCAAGCCATGCATGCAAACTAAACCTGGTCTGGAAGATTCTCCATGTGTCTACACCACAGCACCTAATTGGATGAGACAGATTTCCCCTGATACTGGTCTCACTCTTCAGTATGATGTCAGGAGATTTTGTGATCGACCTCAAAACATGCTGTTGCAGGGGGTTACTCTACACAAGCGACAAGATGGGCTGCGTTTGGCAAGTCTCCTTACAGCTATCTGGTGGGGTTTTTTCCTTAAAAGATGCGGCTCTTTCCTTGTTTGCAGACTTTTGGATCCTCACCCTCCGCATCTGGGAGAGGAAGGAGTGAGAGGAAAACCAAAGATGACTACAATGATTTCTCCAGAAGGAGCTTCTTTTCAACCTTTTTTCCTCTGCCAGAGATGGTAGTGACACTGGAGATGAAATAGCACCTCTGTTTCTTCTCATATGTCTCAGTGGAGGACTGGGCAGACATGAAAGCATAAATAGGCCAACTTCTGTTCTACTTACACTGGAGTGTACACTGGAGTGTACACTGGAGTAAATCTAAGTTTTACTCCCAGTTTAGGCACTCTTAATTTACATCAGATACACCAGGCAATTTAGTATTAAACTCCTACTTATTATTCCTGGTTCTGGTCCATAAGGAAAGTAACAGTCCCTCCAGATTAAGTCTCCCCAAATTCAGAGAAAAAAACAAGTCCAGCATTCGGTACTGTATGCTTTGGGCATGAGCATCCATAGTCTGTCAAGTACACGGCAATGGCTGTAACATCAGAGAAGGGAGGAGGCACCTCTGCAGCTGAGCCAGCACCACACGCTCCGAGGAGAAGAATAGTCCCCAAGTAAGAGGTTTCCTGAGTGTCATTATTTAGAAGTGGAGGACTTCCCCAGAGAAGAAGTACTACATTCACTACAAAAAAATAGAGTAGTTCCAAAACTACCATAAAGCATCACAGCTGCCAGTGAAAGCCATAGTGATGCACCCATTTGCAAAACGATTCAACCTTCACATTTATTAATTTAAGACTTTCCTACCACATTCAGGCAGCATCGTTACTTGTATTAGACATCCAGCCATCTATCTATCTATCTATCTATCTTTCTTTCTTTCTTTCTTTCTTTCTTTCTTTCTTTCTTTCTTTCTTTCTTTCTTTCTTTCTTTCTTTCTTTCTT
>JAVKLA010000053.1:46807099-46903474 GCA_034782735.1 Sagittarius serpentarius | reverse complement strand
CTTCCTTCCTTCCTTCCTTCCTTCCTTCTTTCTTCTTTTCTTCCTTTCTTCCTTTCTTCCTTTCCTTTCATTCTTTCGTTCTTTCTTTTCTTTCTTCCTTTCTTCCTTTCCTTTCATTCTTTCGTTCTTTCTTTTCTTTCCTTCTCACTTCTTCCTTTCTTTCTTTTGTTCTTTCTTTTCTTTCTTTCTTTCGTTCTTTCTTTTCTTTCCTTCTCACTTCTTTCTTTCTCACTTACTTTTTACTTTCTTTCTCCTTCTCTTTCTTCCTCCTTTTGTCTTTCTCTCTCTTCATCCTTTTAAATCGGGCTAACTCCTGGCTTCAGGGACAGCCTGTGCAACAGCTCATTATCTGGGCACTGCATGAAAACCCTGATTCTCTCAAGCACACTCAGCTCTTCAGGGGGATTTTTCTGAGAAAAACACAAAGATAAGAAGCCAGCGGGTAGCACCTGAAGAAAAACTCTCCTGTTATAGCAAAGGCAATGCGGGCTTGAGGTAAAACTGAAGAAAGCCAGAGAAGTGCTTTAAGCAAGGCTCCAATGCCCACCAGGTCCCTGCCTGGTACAACTAGAGGACCAGCTCTTCCACATGTGAAGCTTAGCCTCCCTCCATCAGCTCCAGTGACGCTGCACTGGCTTCCACTGGGTGAAGGTGCTGGCTCAGTATCCGCCTTCTTTGGTGACTGAGAAGAAAGCCTGAGAAAGGCAATGGGTGAGGGTTTGTGGTGTACTGGTGAGCTTGAAAGGACAGCACAGAAAGAGGCATGGTTGCGCAGCGTCTCCTGATGCATCAAGACACTTTGCTCTGCCCTCTGCCAGAGGCAAAACCCCCAGTCCCCTGGTGAACCCACACCACCCCTCAGCAGCCTGCCCCATTCCCCATGGGGTGGGGGTGGACACTTTCACAGTCTCCGTATCAAGGGGCTTTGCTGGCTGAGGTGCTTTCAGAACAGAGGAAAGGAGAACTTCTGTCCCTTGACAAGAGCGTCCCCACCAGCCAGACCCACTCAGCCCAGCGAGATTGCCCCTGCTGAAAGGGGGGTCAGGCAGGATCCAGCCCCTGCACCCAAGGCTGCCTCCCCACTTCCAGCTGCACCAGGACGCCAGTGATCCCAGACATGCCCAGAAAACAAAGGCATGGGGAAGGCAGGGAAGGATTAGAAACAAAGCAGGATCAGCTGAGAAAGTCACCAGGACACATCAGCAGGCCAGTGCATCGGGCTGTGATCTCGCACTGGAAAGGCAACGCTGAAATCAGTCCATGCCCTTGAAGTCAACCAGAGTTTGCCTGAGTAAGGATCGAGCCAAGAGGCTTTGCAGGAATAAAACCCCCAGGCATGGTGAACTACGAGAGGAATAGAGTTAATCTAAGGGAGGCTGGTGGGGGATGGGCAAGGGGAACAGATGTGACTGGAATTTGGAAAGTCCTAATTAC
Source organism: Sagittarius serpentarius (assembly GCA_034782735.1). Lineage (NCBI taxonomy): Eukaryota > Metazoa > Chordata > Aves > Accipitriformes > Sagittariidae > Sagittarius > Sagittarius serpentarius. The sequence goes on along the minus strand of JAVKLA010000053.1, from coordinate 46,902,040 downwards.
ACCAGCAAGTTGTGTTGACTTGATTAAGCCAAAGCCCAGCTGCTTCCAAGGCTCTGGGTGAGTGGGAGGGTTTCCAAAAACTCGGAAGCAGGGTGGGGCCAGGACAGGGTGAAGCTCCTGCCTCGTGCTGCCAGTGTGAAAGGGGGAGGTAGAGAGGGAACAAGACGGGCTGGGGGGAAAGAGGAGAGGCAGGAGGGGGAGGCACATGTCGTATGGCGTCTCTGAAGCTGGGTATTAGTGAATGCAATGGGTTTCTGTCCTCTCTTCTGCCTCCCATGCTGCAATACAAGGCAGTGGCCTGCATCCTGAATATACTTGCCACCTCCAAGCAGAAATGGGATCTCAAATGACCAGACCTGTTACCCAGAGCGGTGAGCATCCCCAGAGAGAGGAGAGAGAAAACAACACCAGCACGCTTGGCAACCGATGGACTACCACCATTCAGCATTTGCTACACTTCTCACGTTGGAGAGAAGGGGGAAAACTGATTCTCCGAGCGGTCATCCCAGGCTGAGTGTTCAGGCTGCCAGCAAAGACTGAACTGGGCATTCACTGAGGTTTAGCAGTGGGTTTAGTTACATGTCCCCACCTCTTCTGCATAGCTCACACTAGCATGGGATTGCAGCCGAGGCTAGATGCAAGCTGCTCCTCACATCCACTCAGGACAGAACAAGAACACATAGATCAAATTGCACCAGGCAAAAGGGATTAAGATCAAGCACAGCGAGAAATTTTCCAGCAGGGAGGAGAAGTGAATTTTCTAGGGAGGTTCTGGAATCACCAACACTGGAGGGTTCTTGTCCATCTTTTTCCTAAGAAAGACTAGAGAGACATCTGTCAGAGGTGGATTAGGTAGAGCTGATCCTGCCTTGGGGCAGCAGAAGAACCAGCATAATCTCCAGCGGTCCCCCCAGCCCATTTTCCATCACTGAATCAGTCACAGGCGCAAGACAGATACTGGCACCGCTTGTGAGTGGGTGATGTGGCATTACACCAATGCTTGGTCCACAGGGAGGGTGAAGGACCTGCCTCTACAAGTGCTCCCTGCAGGAAGGGCAGCTCTCCTCCAACCCAGGCCAGCGTTTCAACTCAGGACTCATTTATTACTGAGCATGGGAGCACGTGATGGCCAAAGTCTCTGAGACTAAGGCAAGCTGTGACCTGACACAGACTCTCATCGGAGATAGAAAGTCAGAGATGTCGGGAGTGAGAACCCGAAAGACACAAGCATGAGTGAAATAGCAAAACACAGACTATGAGATATTTCCCTAAGAGGTAAGAAAGTATTCCTTAGATATTTGCTAAGATGAGGGTCCCATTCCTGTGGCAGCAGCAGGATGGCTGTTGGCCCCAGTCAAGAAGGTTCCAGAGGATCCATCCTGGCTGTAGGCATCTGCATAGCCAACCCATGTCCATATGGGGGAGTGAAGGCCACTGGCTGCCCTTGGTGGCAACAGGCTGTCAATTTGGCCACCACAGCCTCTCTTCAGGTGTAAGGTGGGTCTGGGAAAACAACCAGTTGAGTATCTAGGAGTGACTCTCATCTCTCCACATTCTTCTTCCTCTCCCAGTCTCCTCCTTTGCTCACCTCCTCCTCTCCATCGCGGCCCATTTTGCCAGCAAGGTCACCAAAATGAGCAGCCACTCTGGAGGCACAGTGGCAGCAGAGTCTGTACCACGAGAAGCTGGGAGCTCCAAAGGCTTTCCTCACTTACCCTTTCCTGGGGCACACCAGCCGCAGCCTCCGCTCCTGCTCCAAAATCAAAATCAGGTCTCTGGAAAGCCTGTAACATGGTACTCTGCTATACCAGAGCAAGAAGGGAGTGGGCTGTTTTATTTGGTGCTGGTTTATGTCCTGTATTGAATGGACTGGGGAAGTGATTAAAGCAAGCACGCCGGCCTGAAAAACACAAGAGCCGTTTGCCAAAGCTACCTGAGCTTGTGCCGCGCAGGCGTCACAGATTGCAGGCAGAGCTCACGTTAACAGGGCAAATCTCGGAAAAGGGATCTGGAAAAAGACAGGAGCGAAGGCAGTGGAAAGACTCCCCTGGTTTACAGCTGTTCCCAAGAGTGGAGGACAGTGTGGATGAACCACCCGGGTCTGAGCACATTCCTGAGTGATACCTGTAGGAGAATTAATATGTACTGGAGAAGGGCCAAAACATAAAGGATCAGTGTGTACTAGTCACATACTGCTTGCACTGGAAACAGCCTGACTCCTAAAGAATGGAGCAGGGAATTAAAACAGGTCCCAGTACGGCCTGATTTGCCAGCGGTGGAAATGGGTGAGGGAGTGGGGTGTTCAAGGGCACCTGAGTTGCTCCAGCACTGCTTTTACCCATGGTTTTCTTGGTCCACAGACAAGGTAGCCCAAAGCTATTCTGTGACACGACAAGACCTGAAATGGCCACTTCTAAAAGTCACTTCAAAATTAAGCCTAAAAACTGTCAGAGGAGAGGTCCTTGAAGCTCCAATTTGTTTCAATGCTTTTACATTAAAACTCCTTCTTAGGTGTTGAGGGAAAGAAAAGCAAACACAAAGGTTGTATCACTCATAATGTTCTTTGCAGAGTGCTTGTCTATGGGAAGATACGCCCCTAAAGCTTTAAGACCTCCTGGGCTTTACGCTGCTCGCTTCTCCCAAGGACGGCACAAGTTTTGACAGGGTCCTGTTGTCTCACAGAACCCCTTTTTATTGCATGCAAATTACCTAAAACCAGAATCTCAGACATAAGTCCTTTCTGGCTGCCAAATCCAACTTGCAAATTTGTTAGAGACAAAAAACAACTGTAAATTCCATCTCTTCCTTCAAAAAGGGTGAAATTCAAACCTCTGTTTGCCATACTGTGGAAATCTCAAAGTTCAAATGCAAACAGCATATTTCAGAGCACTTCTAAGAGGGTTTTGAGTTTGACACTGGTGCTAGCCAAAATGCCGGGCTGAAGTCTCCTTCTCTGTCACTGCGGCAACAAGTTCTACAGAGGCACTGCATGGAGAAGGTGGCCTTAAAGCCTGAGCTGGATGGATAGATGGCAGATTCATAAGCCTCCACTAAGCCTGTGCACCTGAGCTGAGCTCCACTGTTAGTCTACTGCAGGTGCAAGATAAGACTGTTTTACTTAGCCCATTTCAACACAATAGTGTCTTGAGGTTCTTTCCAAGTGTAGTCTACGTATGACCTGCTGGCACTAAATCCCAAGCAAATAACATCAAATAAATTAAATTAATAGGTAAGGTTCAAAATTGACCAGAAAACAAAACAGGAAAAAAAAACCAAAAGAAACCCCAACCAGGCAGCTTTTGACCCAGCCTTTTAATTTTGAAATGCACTTCTTTGTCACCACTAAGTCTCCCAGAAGAGAGCAACAGCTGGGCTGGTGGCCAGTCCCATGCCCTCTACCACGTGTGAGGCACATACACCCTTCCCGTGTCAATACAGTGTAGCCTGCACAGAAACATGTCGAGAGATGCTCAAGGTCAGTGTCATAGCATATGTGACCAGGCAAAGCCTCAAGCCTGCACCACTCAGTGTGGGCCCATATATGTATCTCCATTCTTATGGAGAGCAAGACAGCCTTGGAGCAGTCCGTCTGCTGACAGCGATGTCATACCCGCATGGTGTCAGCCACTATCCTTCCAAGAAAAGTCCCAGTTTCATGACCCCAAGGGCAGACAGGACAGAGCCCAAAGCAGACGGGTTACTCTGGTAAAACATGAATGCCATCAACTTTAGCCACGGGCTTCCTATAGGCAGCAGAGTGGAAGCACAGGTCAAGGTCACACAGAGCACCAGCCGCTCTCCTGCAGACAGGGTCAACTCAACCAATGCACCTCCTCTCAGAAATACAAACCAGCAACAAACTTTTAGTGTTAAAGCAGCAAACATAGTGGCAGATCCCCCAGCAAAGGACACAGCTCTCACTAACTCGTAGCAGCCAGCGAAGCAAGAGGAGAAACACAGTACACATTTTTGTGAACGGAGTAGCAGCCAATACCATCACTCCTCGTCTCACAATCTTGGCTCTGTCACAAAGTGGGATGAACCTGGAGTCATAAATTACTATTCAGATTTGGGTTAGCTTTGGGTTTTTGTTTTTTTAAGGCAGGGATTACAAACTCATTGAGATAAACACCTTTTCTTTTTTTTCTTTTTTTCTTTTTCTAAAGAATGCCTCCAGGGACAGGAGAGCTCTAGCATAAAATAGAGATACAATCTATTACAACACAGAAGCCATCTGTCACTGAGATAAGCACACAGACTATTTATTACCCAGCTACAGCAACCAAAAAAATTAGTCAGAGATTCAACCAATATAATCTTTCATTAAAAAAGTGGTTAATGAGCTTCTCAAGAATGATAAGAAATGTGTTGAAACCTGACAAAAAGGAGTTTATTACTGCTTCTTCTGCAGAACAAGGCAGAGCCGGTTTGGTCTGTAAGGAAGCTGGGTAACTGAGTTTTTTAAAGGGCTTCATCCAGTCACTTGGTAGCTCTAAGTCCTCACTGCAAAGAAATGAAAACCAGCAGTATCATTTCCATGGCGGCCGGTTTAGCCCTTTGCATCTTGAAAGCAAGAGGCAAAACATACCACTAGTACGGCATCCATGACATACTGCTCAAAAAAGCCCTGAATAGCTTGTGGAAATACCTTGAGAACGGCTGTCAATGAGTTCTCAGGTCAAAATTTTCAAATTCCATGTGGTCTTCAAACTCCACCTCGATGTGTCTGCAAAGCAGCACCCAGCACTCCTGGATGCTTTTATAGAGTGAGCTACCTGCAGCACCCTAGCCAAGAACTAAGAGGGAGTATTGGCTCCCAGCAAAGATGTTGGGAGGCCAGCTGTTGCCAGCTGTGGGTACTTCTGCGTATCTGCACAGCACTGGTGGCATGGAAGAGGCCAATTTCTTTCCATCGGGCATCTCTGAGGACAACTGTTCAGTCTGGGAGGTCTACGGGCCCAGCTGGCCTTGCACACTTCCAGTTTGAATCCTTTGGGGTCACGATGCAAGTGTCTGTACGTGCAGGCATAGACAGTGGGAAATCTGCCTTGGTGGGCTTAGAGGAGCCAGAACCCAAGTCCATAACGAAACCTTGGGTTCACCCCGTTCAACTTACAGTGTCCCCACAAGACCTCTGCCAGTGCCCACACTTCTCCATGGCCACACCACGCCAGGCAGCCAAAGCCATCACTTCTGTGATAGAGCGTCAGGTACCAGGTGCCAGGAGGATTTCATTCTGCCACTGCAATTTGCATGCTCCCCTGCTCCTGGTTCTGCCTTTGCCAAACCTGCTCTGCTGCCTTCACACCCTTGGTGCAAATGAGGGGCCAGATGTCTCTTGAGCACTGGAGGAGGTGCAACAGCCCCCTGGAAGCACAACCAAACCTCAGCTCGAGGGACTCAGAAGAAAGGAGGTCTCCTTATTGCCACTGCTGAAGCAAGAGGGCAAGGAGCAGGGTGGCACGTGTGAGCCAATATTTAATGGCATTGCTGCAGGGAGCCTTCCTGCCATACCGATGCCTCGTACTGCAGTGCGCCTTAGGGACCGCTGTAAAGGGCCATAAGCAAGGTCATAGCCCAGCCCAAAGGCATCACCAGAGCCTTGTCCCAAGGTGCTTTCAGTGGCCAAGATCAAGGGCGGCATGGAGATGTCATTGCTGGAAGGCCATGGACTCAACACACTGGCACAGGTCTGGCACTGAGGACTGCAGGCTTGCTCCCCGCTGGGCTGCTACGTCTGTAGCGCAACCACAGGCACGGCATTATTTTATTTTTTTTATCTCTGTTTTTTAATCTTCCTGTTCGCAATTCCCCCACCCTCTCCCTCTGCTAGATCAAAAGAACAATACAGCTCTGCAGTGCCAGGAGCTGAGTGGATGTTTATACAGTGCTTTGAGATCCCCCAGGTAAAAGGTGTTAAGTGCAAAGCACTGTCATTACAATGACATGACTGCCAGCCAGTCTGTCAAACCTCCGCCCCCGAGCTCATTAAGAAACAGGAATAGGGAGCCACATTCCTGCCTGTTCTCAACTGCTGTTCCCATTTACGGAAGGAAAAAGTAAAAGTTTAATTGCTTTGTTTATCTCAAATGCCACCTGCAGCTGGGTCCTTACTTACCCACCCTCCTGCTCCTTCTTCACAATGAAACCGGGCCCGTCTTGGCCAAACGACACCAAAAGCATACAGAAAGGTGGATTCAGGGACCGACAGCTTGGATTCACCTTTCCTCTCTGCCTCGGTGCAAGCGGCGGGGGCAAATTTCCCAGAGAGGTGGGCTAAGGGGGCTGTAGCTCCCCTCCCCTCTTCCCTGACATCCCCAACCAGCACCTTGGGTACGTCCTGCCACAGCAACGGGTCCTCTGCCACTGGACACCTCTTCTGCCGCTCCGCTACACCCCTGCTCCTCGCACCCCTTCGCTGTCACAGCTGCCTCCAGCCCCAAAGCGCATTCAGGTTCGTGCTGCAGAGCAGAGGGTCAGGCCTCAGATCCGTAACTTCTGTGGCTGGTGCAGCAGTGCAGCGCAGAGCAAAACAACGCAGCGCGCGTCGGCGCATTGCTGTGCTATCTACGGGCAGACTTGCTGGCACCATCAGCTCCAGGGGGTCGTGCCCCCCATATCATAAGCACCAGTCTGCAGGGAGCCCAAGGTGACGCCCTCTACCCTTCTCCTCCAGCAACACATGAAATTGGGATCCCTTTGGTCCATTTTCTCTGCTGCTGTAAATCTGCACAGCTGCCAGGTTACTCTGGCTGAGGATCTGGCCTTCCTGTCCTCTTTAGTTTCTTTGCACTGCTGGAATCCCAAGTACATCTCTGTCTTATTCTTTTGCTCCCTGCATGGGTACCACTGTGGTGGCAGGGATTGCAGGCTACGTGTCTCCAGCTGTGCACCATCAGAAAGGAAACCAAATGTTTTCAAGATGCTTTTCAGGGAAAGGAAGAGCTTTATGACAGGGAGGCATAGTCTTCCCGGGCGTAAAAACTGCAGTGTCCTGACAGAGTGGCATTTTGCACAAGCAAGGAACTTTGGCCCACTGTCTCCTATGTGACCCTTAGCAAACCTCAAAATTTGCTTGCACTTGCTTACAGGAGGCTGGTTACACCTACATCATCTACTGTGACTTGCAAATCTGATGTTGCTTGGTCTTTCTCTACCAATGCATAAAAGATTTATGGCAGGGTGTAGCCATCCGGATGTCTTAATTCTTTTCCTTTGCTGAAAGACACCCATAAAACCTACCTGTCTGCTGTATTTTTCAACACAAATGCAAGAAGAAAAAAATCATAGCAATGAGGAGAATATTCTTGGCACACCTCTGCTGAGCCACAAATGGAATCAGGCCTGGATTATTTTTTTTTATTATTATTCACTGCCGCAAAGTGAAGGTAGAAGCTGCCTCTGAAGTCAATCAGCTGAATAGTTACATGAGCTTAAGCAAGAGAAGTGTCATCATCACTAGCCCCGAAGTACAAGAGCAACTCCACTAACGCCTAGTCTGGGAGTCCTTTGAAAGATCTTCTGAAGATCTTGGTATTTGCAAGGTGAATGGGGGTGGAGGCTTCAACCTGCACAAAAGCAAAGGAAACTCTTTGCTTGCCTTTTGCTCAGAGAAGCCTGAAATTGGGAGGTTTGAGGACAAGCCCCAGTTGTAATATCAGAACAGAAGCATCAGGCTGACCCTTCAACCTGGACCGCTCATGGTTTTTGTCCCAGCTGCCCAGTGGTGATGGTCTGACCACCTGCAGCCAGTCCACGGTGTCACTGCAGCTGAGAAAGGATGTCCCACAGCAAATTTCTCTCCTGCAAGGAGCTGCACTGGAAGACAGCTTCCCTAGCTGCCTCTTTTTGGCTGAACTCCTCTAAGCCGCGCAAACATGAGCCAAACGCACATAGACTGTGTGACACATGCCAAACACATACTTGTGTTGCATAACTCAACACAGGAGATGACTTTTACGCATCACAGGGAAAAAACTTTAGAGGTGCACTAACATCACCATTTAGACTGTGGCCAATAATAACGTATGCTGCAGGAAGGGTTTGCAAGAAACCATCAAATGAAGAAAATACTGGAAAAAAAAAAAAAGCCTACGAAAGCCATCACCTTGAACTTCTCCCCTCACCTTCTTTCCTCTGAGGTCAGCTGTTGCATCAGATTTTTATCTTATGTCTCCTAATTCTTTCTATCTAATGCATCTGAGGGTGGGTCTCATCCTCACTCCACCGGCCTAAGATCTGACGAGTTCATGGACTCAGCATTTCCTCGAGGCAATTAGGTCTACAGGCCCAAGGTCAAAGGCACGTTCATACACGATGCCCAGGTTATGCTAAAAGATCACACAGGCAGCAAGGCCCAGCTCTCAGAGATTCAGCAGTACCCAAATTAAGCTACCACTGTCACCTCCATCCAGCTCCCGTGAGCCTTTTCAGCTACAGTGAGGTCCTTAATCACTGGGGGTGTCTAGCCTCCCAGACTCTATGACTCTCTCAAACCGCATTTCTGCCTGGCCAGGCTCCTCCTGCAGCTGGAGGAGACGACTAGAAGCCCCACTGCCCCTAATGCTGCATCCTCCAGCAGCAGAGCTGGGTCTGATGGGCAAGAGGACTTGGAAGGCAAGGTCATCTGCAGGCAGGTGTCTGACCTCCAGGTAGGATGCAATCACTCCAGCCCAGTTTGTGCAACACCTGGAGCGAGTAGAGCTTCACTCCGGTCGTCTTGTGCATGATGAGCCAGCAGACACACAGTGCAGGACACATGCTAAGAAGTCCTGGGGCCGCGCCGGGCTCGGTGCAGAACCAGCTTGGCATTTTCCAGAGCCTGTTCTCTGCCTTCCTAGGCTTTGCCAAAGCCCTGTTAGCCCCAGTTTAGCTGCAACGACCCCGCTCAGACGAGCTGTGCTTTGCAGTGCACCAGGTAGCACAGCCAGAGGTAGGGGAGCATGGATTGCCCCCCAAGCCCTGCCTCATTTCCTCCCCTTGATGAATGGCGCTCGCCACACGAGCAGCTAATCAGCACTTTGTTTCTCCCGAGGCCATATGTCGAGCACGTTCTTCAAGCCCTGCTTTGACAGCAAAAGTCAGTCTCTCCCTTCTGCTGCTCACAGGCTCATCAGCGAGACTAGGGGACAGGAGCACTGAAGCCAAATGTTGGTCACGTGGAGGCAGTACTGCAAATACTGGTGTGAGAAACACCAGCCATTTCTCTCTCCAGCTTTTCACTCTCTTCCCTGCTCCATCTCCTCCTCCTTTGTACCAGCACCAGCAGGGATTCCTGATAGCTTTTTAACCTCAGATGAGTTCCTGGGTCCCAGTTCCAGGACCAAGTTGTTGATTTTTGAACCCTGATCTAGATTCTTCCCCACTGAAAGTCTGGAGGAGAGAAAGCAAACTACATGACCTCTCTTACAGCCTAGCCCAGTTTCATACGCAAATGTCTGAGACACAAATGAGTCAGATGCACAGCTAATTTAAATTCAAAAGGCTCATGGAAAAGCAGTGAAGATTTGTCCAAAAATCATTAAATCTGAATCAGCTGGATTTTTTTTTTTTTCTTTTTTTAGAAAAAGCAGAACTTGTGCTGTGTGGTACAGGGACTCTTCTCAGACTATGGTGGTTCATGAACAAGAACTGTAATAAGTTCAACAAGTCCTTTCCTACCTGTCCTACAAGACCGATCAATGTCTCCATCACAAGAGAAGAGGGTACCATGTGCATGGAGGTAAAACCCTGCAAATCCCACTCTGGTGTTTTTATGGAATAATATTCCTGATGGGCGGATTACCTGCGCTCCCATGGACACTACCGTGAAAGAGTCACAGTGGAGAAGACCGTGGTGAACCTGACTCAAGTTTTGCACAGAGCCAGCGTGGTGTGAGACAGCATTTACTCCACACGGATTGGAAGTAAGAGCCCCCTCAGTATCAAGTCATCCTAGCATTAACTCAAGACTTCCAGAGATCTGGCTTGAGACGCAACTACAGCCGAAACACCCCTCACCACTTCCACCCTCTTTCTCAAAGGAGTGCTTAGTATTAGTTAGTGATTTATCGTAGCCAGGCAAAGCACAGGGCTTTCTAAGTCATTAACCTGCAGGGGAGTTTTGCCAATGACACACTCATGATCCAGCTGCAAGGAGGGGAAAGCAAAGATTCCCATCTTACTCCGATAACTCACCTGCTTATGTGATTCAGCGTAGCAGATGGATCTAAGCAAGCTTCAAACGTGACATGCAAACCTGCACACACATGCAGGTTCATGGGCTACAGCTCTGAGACTCGTAAGCCTCTTCTGTTTGCGTTTACACTTCAGCCTAAAACTCAGTATCCTGCAAAAATCAAAGCGCTCTTATGCAGAAGCCTCCATCACAAATTACAGAGTCTCACTCCGTATCTGCATGCCTTGCCCCACACAGTGGCAGATCTGGACCCCACAGAGGTGCTCCCTTTTGTTCCCATGGGATTCCACTCAGTTTTCCACCAGTGGCAACCACGTGGTTTCACATGGCCCTCAGCCAAACTCAGGGATAGTTTCTGTTGCACATCAGTAAGTAGGCAAAAAGAGAATCTAACTAAGCCAAAGGGCCTGTTTCTAAAATCTAGCACCACCAAAGTCATCCTCCACTTCCTGAAGGGAAAACGAGATGGAAAATCCTACCACTAGCTCGGGAACCACGCAAGGAAGCTCTTGACAAAGCATGAAGTGAGCCAAAGAACCTGCACCCCCAACTTAACCACAGAGATAATTGCCCCTATCTATCTCAAGTGTCTCTTGGGAACTACTCAATGTACATGGCTGTGTTTTGGTTGAATGCAGCCCAGGAGTGAACCACTGTCCCATTCTCTGCCATGTCCACACATTCCCCAGTGGTCAGGAAAACTCCAGGTCCTCTTTTCAATGGTTAATGCTAGTATATAAGCTTCTTCCAAACTAAGAAAAGATGGCGCACACGCGCCTGTCCCCCCCTCCCCAAACCTTTGTAGATTAGACCCCAGCTAGATGCAAAGATAACTAATTTAGCAGCTGGCTGTGGTGGCTTTCATGCAGCCAAAGTTAACTCTTGCACTTAAGAATTAAGTTAACCACTGCACTTTTAGACCAATGGACCACCATGGTCCATTGTTAGTCCATCTACCCTCACTCCCTGCTCAATCACTGTGATGGAGCATGATCCAGGAAAGAGTATACGCAAGGATAACGTAGCAAGGACAAGCACAGAACAAGCATTCCCTTGGTGTGTTTGCCTAGTTCTTGGCAATCAACAGCTCAAGGATTCCTGATGGAGAGTTTGCAGAGGGACCGGTGTCTGATAGCTCCGGTGGACCTCTCCGTTCAACTGTCCTGCCTCTGCTGACTGCAGGGATTTTACACCTGTTTGGTGTTGGACAGTAGACTAAAATAGACTGCAAGTCTGGGCTAGACTGGGAATTTCTACGTCCCAGACAAGTAAAGAAGCAGCAGCCAACAATGCTGACATCACGATGTACAAGGGAGGGTTGAAACAGGTAAAAGGAGGGAAAAGTCCCAAGAGACACAGCAGAGAAAAAAGAAAGTTTTCCATCTTCTATTTAGGTGAATAACCAGAGGATGCCAAAAAAAGGGCAGGTTTTCTACATTTTAACCCCTTCAAAGTATCATGGGGATCTCAGCTTCACTGCAAAAGGATCGCACAAACCTAATCACATATTGTGAAATTCAGTCATGCAGCCCAGTACAGGTCTGGGTCCTAACTGGCAGCTTGAGAAACTGATTCTTCAACTCTGTAGCCAAAAAAATTAGAAAAAAACACAGCCCAAATTCTTTGATTTTTCAGGTAGAAAAATCAGTACAGCAAAATAATTTCTTAGAGGACACAGACTCAAGTTGGAGTAAATCCTTTGTTCCATTTTGTGTAATTAAACATTTACAAAACATCAGAATTATGTTTAAACTAAAAATGCCATTGAAAAATCAAACAGGAAAAAGTTTATTTGGAGAAGACAACAAGAGAAGTATAATTTATTTCATTTTATTTTCCAAATGAAGCTGTTTCAAATTTTGAACCCATAATCACAAGTATTCTTGATCCAAGTTGGTATTTGGGGTAAAACCATTTTTAGACAAAAATATTTTTTACCAAAAATACTCAACTCAGTTCTCTTCATTGCCATTGCCCTAAATTCCAGGGTCTTGGTTCAAAAGCAAGGGGGAGACCAGGTGTTTTTGTCAGGCTCAGGATAAATGACACTAAAATCTCTCAAAGGTGTTCCCATGAGCCTTTAAGCAGCTGAGATATCAGTTTTTTCTTCTCACTTGGGACACTTCCAGACCTGGAAAAACTTGTTCCAAGTGAAAAACAAAAAGGGTGTAGCGGTTGCCAGGAAAACACAAGCGCCGCAGCCCAACCAAGAATTTCACAGAGGGGCTTCAGACCCCAGATTCCCCTGCAGGCCCATCTCAAGTCTCTAATGAGGAATTATTTTGATTCGCCTTCGTGCAGAGTTACGTTTCTCACTGCCAGTACTGGGATTCTCCATCTGATACCTACTGTGGGTCTCAGCTCCCTTCCCCAGGGTGGAAATGAGCACATCAAGAGAAGCAGAGTACTGGAGTTGACAACTGTCACCTTCTCTGCGGAGGAAAGTTTTGCCCCAGGTAAAGATGTTCAGATTGGGCTGGGCTGCATGTTTTTCAGTGGGTTCCAGTCCCTATCAGCTTCACCCATTTAGTAGGCTGGTGTTAAACAAATTCAGAGGCAGGTGTGGCCCCTGTAAGGAATTTCTTTGGCTGTGGGAAACTTGCACTGAGAAACAGTTTTTGTAATGCTTGTCCGGGCATGTAGGAAGCCTGTCCCCAAGGTCCCATGGAAGCTTTGGTGGTAGATAGAACATTGCCTAATACAGAGCACACCCAGAGAGAAAAAACTGGTGGTACCCAGAGAAAGCTCTGATACTACAGAAGACCAGCCAATGGATTGGTATAAATTAGAAGACTCATTAGTAAGGAGATGATAGGAGATTCTTACGTGGTATAGACTGCAGCCATGGGAGGCTCAAGGTCTTACTGTTTCAGAGCCTTCCGCACCTCTTTTTCTTACAGGTGGGACTGTCCAGCAGAGCCAGTCTTCCAGGACAAACCCCAGCCAGTTCCCGCAACTTCAGAGGGGCAGAAGAACCCAAGAACTCAGCCTTCCCAGATTCACAATGTCCTCCCTCGTACATACATGCTCGTGCCATCCAGGTGCCAAACGTAAGAAGAAAGCCTCTGCCAGGACCATCTTTCCCGGACACCCAGCACCAATGCAGGGCTCAGGGAACCTGAACAGGTCTGGTTGCCCTCATCCGGAGGGACCTGCCTCTGGATTACAGCATATTGTGATATCCAACCCATTCTTCACAAACACATACAGACTCCTCCATCCCTCAAGCTGAAATGACTGGATATTGCAAAGCCTGAGACACTTCCCACCTGAGAAAGGGGGTCCACAATCCAGCCTTTGTCTGTTTTGTCCCTCTATGGATTACAAACACCTCAGGCCAAGCAGGGTGTGTCTGTACAGTGCCAAGCACAATTTGGCCATGATCTTTGATGGAACCTCCAGGTACTTCTGAAATACAGATCAAATGTTTAATGATGTCCTTTCAGTGCTTGAACAGCTGTGCTGACAGCATTCCAGAACAACCATCCCCCAGATCATCTTGTCCATCCACCGTGGGTAGCCTTCCTTGGCCCCAGAACCGATGCTTCACACTGACAACTGTTGCAGACAAGGCTGGTATGGCCAGGAATATAATTTGGTCACGGCAAAGCATTAGACCCCACAGGCATTTATTTCTGCTTGCTGAGAGTGTGAGACAAACTACCCTTTAAACCTAATTACACCTGGAAGAAGAAATCATCTGGTGGCCAAGGGTCCATTTGGTGTAAAAAAGTACAACTCGCCATGAATCTACAGCGTAATATTCACCAAGTACAGAAAAAATCTGGGTGACTTCCACAGCCTCGTTGGCTACGTGCATCACATGAGGACCTGGCACCCCTTTTCTACCTCTTGTGCTTATGCCTTATGAGATCGCCAAACTAGTTTCTCAGCAATTATTAGTGCTCCTTGGTTATGCATACCTGCTGCTTTGATGTCCTCAATTCTCTGCACTCAGCACCAATGTCCTGATCAGAGCTGCAGCAGAATAATGCTTGGAGGTGGGTTTCTCACCTGAGGTTTTGCAATTAGCTTTCTTTTGCCATTTAAGCTCTTTTGTGTTCTCCACTAAGCCTGATTAGCATCTACAGCCACTTTGCTGTACACTGCTCCTCCCCAGGCTCAAAGGCGGTTCTTTTTCTATACACTAAATTATAGGTGTTTAACATGCAACCTGAAAGATTTTTCTAATCATCTCTTCAGCACTCCTTCCTCCTGGTAAGCAGAGGGGATGCCATGATAGGTAACCTCCCTCTACTACAAGAACAAGCTCCATGTCTTTCCCTTGACCCTTTAGAGCTATAATAGATGCTTTAGAGCTAGCACTGCTAGTTGATCCCCACTCCCAGAAACCAATCGAATCCCCTTTCTCAGAAATACCTGTTATTATAGAGTTTTCCTCCTCGTGTTCCAGCTATCTGCAGTGATACAGGGGCACTACTCGGTATGGGTGTCAGAGGAAAGATTTCAAAAAGCCAAGTTCTCTGCTTTTGGAGGAAAGACTCCTTTTTGCCTAAGGCAGATGGAGAACCCCTCATGTGCAAACGACAAGTGGGTAGGTACCCTACCCTACAATTTAAAACCAGGTTCTATTTTAAAGACTTTACGACAGCCAGCCCAGCTGAAGAAAACCCGCTGCTGCAAGAAAAATTCTCAAAGGCTGAGGGCATGAAGCAGAGCAAGGGCGGGGGGGTGTGGGGGGCAACGTCACTCCATCAGCTTCGGGAGAAGAAGTGATGGATTGCCCATCGCCGGCTTGGGAGCCGGGATGGTCCCCGCGAGTGGTGGCCCCCGGGTGGGGGACAGCACCGTCCCACCGCTGTCCATGGTACCGCCGTGCCGCGGGGGCTGCCCGGCTCTCCCCGCGGAGCCCCTCGGGGCTGGCTGTCAGGCTGTCTCCTTGCTTCCAAAAGCCAGAGAGAAGGAGAGGATTGATGTCACCGTTTGGAAGCACCCAGACTCCCAGAATTTCCCTAAGTGCTTGGCTCTCAGGAGACCATAATCTCTCATCAGAATCTGCTCTGGGGGCCTTAAAAGTCAAATACATTTAAGAAACAATCCAAAGCATAAAATGCATCATGAAGAGCATTGTTTCGTGAACAAAGGTAAGTCAGCTTTTCTGGAAAAGCCTGACAAAGTTACCGTTCCAACTTGATGACCATACTCGCCCCGCACGGACAGCTGAGCTGCTCTTGAAATGCTCCTGAGCCTCTGCAGAATTTTTAAAGTTATAAACTAGTATAGATTTGGACGGAGATTGATCATGCCATAAAATAGCAGAGGTTTCTGAGCACGCCAGCCATCCATGCGGCAAGGGAAGGCGGAGGGTAGCAGTCCCCAAAGACGGCGTCTCTTGTCCCTCAAAGAAGGGCCATTGGTGATCAGGACTCACCAGCTCTGCCTATCCCAGGTGAGCAAGCCTGGGATTCCCCCACCACAAAGGAACAGACCAAAGGGAGATACCCAAAGGACAAGGAGAGGCAAGAGTAGAAAAAGAGCTGATCTGAAGACACCTGCATTTTTCCCCCACTTTTGTACACTTCCTATTTCGGACATGATGGAGGAGACTGCAGGAAAATAAAGGGTCCTGAGGAAGCTCTACCCCCCACCAGCCCTAGACAGCATGGGACATGCTCCCGTTTCACATGGCTCCATCTCAGCAGTTTGTTGCCACAGCCTTCCACCTCCTTATGCAGAACAGGGGTGTGCCTACCCCTGCTTCACTGTGAGTTTCAGATAACATTTTCTGACGTGTTTCCTGAACCAATTCCTCTCATTTTCAGCAAGTGCCCTCTGCTCTTCCCCTCCCAGCGCCAACGGCACACCTGTGTAATGCAGGAATCAAAAGCAGGAGGTCAGTGAGTATCTCACAGTATCTCATTCACTATTTGGTTTCCTTGGCTGTGAAAAAACCCTAACACTGACTGACAGATTAAGAAAGATGTACCCTCATTCCATCCAGGATGATGAATGCATAGCTAAAATCCAACCTAAAGAATTAAATGAAATTTCTGGTGGCATGCATTGCTACCTGCAGACTACTACACAAGTGCAGTTTCAAAATGCATCTTCAGGAATCAGTTACTTCCTTTCCAAAAATTAGAATGAAAACATAGCTGCATAAACGTTTCACATGAAGATTTGTGAGGATTTACATTTTCAACAAACAGAAGTAGTTCACTGAAAACTTCCTCAGTAATGGCCAAAGCTCCATAGAACTAAGCGTTGAGTAAAAATACATAGCAGGAGGAATCTATGGAAGTGCTGCTTGTGATCCATATCAGATAACATGGGAAGGATGATTGAGCCTTCTGAGAGGACTGATCCTTCTGAGAGGCTGAGAGAGTTCATGTTATTTAGCCCAGAGAAGAGAAGGCGCCGGGCAGACCTTATAGAGGCCTTCCAGTACTTGAAGGGGGTCTACAGGAAAGCTGGGGAGGGACGTTTTATCAGGGACTGTAGTAATAGGACAAGGGGTAATGGGTTTAAACTGAAAGTGGGTAGATTTAGATTAGATATTAGGAAGAAATTCTTCCATGTGAGGGTGATGAGACACTGGACCAGGTTGCCCAGAGAGGCTGTGGATGCCCCATCCCTGGCAGTGTTCAAGGCCAGGCTGGATGAGGCTTTGAGCAACCTGGTCTAGTGGAAGGTGTCCCTGCCCATGGCAGGGGGGTTGGAACGAGATATCTTTAAGGTCCCTTCCAACCCAAACCATGCTATGATTCTATTACCCTGTGATCCCACTCTACAGGTAAGAAACATGCTCCGGTCGCATAGCAAACCTATGGAGAGCTGGACATGTACCCCACTTCTTCTGGGTCTCAAAATTCAGTAAATTAGCCTAAAATCTTCCCTTCTTTATGCTTGCCACAGCCAGCCCAACCAACTTCTCCGAGCAGCTCCCAGTCAGCTGCAAATTGGTCCAACAATCAGATTCAACGTGTTTCTAAATTTTTCTGGAGTCTGAAGAGAGAATGGTCATTGCTTTCTGATGCTCCCTGCCCACAGCCAGTTTCAAGCACCGTGTCCACCACCCATCTCGGGCACAATTTGCCCCCCAAAGCCCCCTCAAACCAAACCACAGCTCTCCTAATGCTGACATTGTTCAGGCACGTTCCCCAAAAAGCCCACCTGACTGTGGAGCTTGGGGTTTCCTAATTATATTCCCCAGGGATGAAGGGGTGGGAAAGCAAAAAAATTTCTTTCCACAATCTCTTTAGTCATGCTTGTTTCTAAAGTTACAGGAAAACAGAAAGCCACTGAATACCACCCCACCACATCCGGACCCAGGAACGGTTTTCAGTGATTAGGATGGACAGCTTTTCTTGATCTGACTTCCTTGTGATTTTGCAATGTGCTCCTTTGCTTTTATCTAGTGCCTCATTTAAAAGAAACAACAACAAAAAAAACCAAACCCAAGCAAACAAAAAAAAAAAATCCCTAACCACCTCCCTACCACAGTTCACCTAACTGAAGGCACTTAGATGTAAAGGTGTTTCCTAGGAATCCATTGCCCTGTGTGCAGCCATTTGGAGGGTGAAGACCTGACTCCCGTTCTCTGTAAGTGCCTTTTTCCTGCTACCTAATACAGAGGCGCATCCCGTTCCCAGGCATGGAGATATCAGTCCCATGTGTGCCCCATCGCAGGTTCTCAGAAATTGCCTGTCCATGTCCTTCCAAGTAGCCACCAACATGAACAAGACTCCCAAAATCATAACGAACTTGATTCATCCCCAGTGTATTCTTTCTATTTTTCTAAAAATGAATGTACAGAATCCAGGTAATGCTTTACCATATCATCTACAATCCACAGTCACTGAGCAAGACATTGCTGTGTAAAGCTCTGTACAAATGCAGCGGGTATTTGTACAGCTCATTTTCTGCACTTAAGTTTTTAACAGAAGATTCACAGCAAGACATAAGACAATATTCTCTCGAAATCTGCAAGTTATGATCATGAGCCAGAAATTTGGGGGAAATGACTTGCTACCGTATTTTTTGTAGGACTCCTCTCAGGGTAGAGAAAGTTCAGGTCCTTGATTACAACATACCTGACAAAATCAGACACCGCTATCCCTCACGAAAACTCTTCAGAGAATAAGAAAGCTGAAGAGAAGTGAGGGTGGAGGAGAAAATCCTCAGTTTTCCCGCCTTTCAATTTAATCTCAGATTTGTGAAGAATTTCTTTTTTTTACTCGAAAATAAAAAAATACGTGGACGCTTCTACACTTGGCAGAGAAACAACAATGGAGGAACTTTTGTTTTTCAAGTTTGCAGCATTGTTTCATTCTTTTTCTATTAATAATGTTGTTATTTTTATTGACAGCTGAACCACATCAGCTCTGTGTCGTTTGACTGCCCATACAGACACACAGACCTTTGGCTGGCACACAACGACGTACCCATCCTGAACTTTCCCAGGTGAGCTGTAGTGAGTGACAGCAAATGCGTGATACTGCAGGGGAAACATCACCAAACAGGGCTAAATCCAAAACCACCTGCCTAAACCAGGAACTCGGGCATCTAAAATGTGACTAGAATATAAGTAGTGCTTCTGCTACCATCTGCTAACCCTGTAAAGGAAAAGGATTTCCCATAAGTGGGAGATATGGGATGTGCTGGGCTTCGGGCATCCCGTATCT
The DNA here is from genome assembly GCA_034782735.1 of Sagittarius serpentarius. Classification (NCBI taxonomy): domain Eukaryota; kingdom Metazoa; phylum Chordata; class Aves; order Accipitriformes; family Sagittariidae; genus Sagittarius; species Sagittarius serpentarius. The sequence continues at coordinate 46,883,218 of JAVKLA010000053.1, read as the reverse complement.
CCTCCTCTCTGCCACTGAGAGCTTGTGTAGAGACACCAGCCCAAGTTAGGGGTGAGTTTAGTCCAGCCTAAGTCAACCCAGTCCGACAGGCTATGGGAAGCCTTCTCTTTAAACCCACTAAGCTAAAGCAAGCTTAAATTGATACAAATGGGCTAAAGTGAAAACAAGAAAAGCCACTGTGAAAATGAGGTAAGTGTCCACAGTGTGTCTTCCACCTGTTTTACTAAATTGGCACATGTTTCCCACGTAGACAAGCCTAATTTACTTGACCCTGGGCAAATCCCACAACCTTCTTCTGCTTTATGTTTCCCACTTTGTAAAATGAGGGTAACACTGTACCCGCTTTTGTGAAGTGCTCAGAGATTTATGGAGGAGGAGTGCTACATTAAACTGAATAAGCAGGAATTATTTTACCTTGACATATCAAAAAAAAAAGTGCTCCAAGTCCAGTTCTCCACTATTTTACTGGCATTTTGTGACTTAGCAGAAGCAAGAGTTTAGGGAACAATAAAAACAAAGTTAAAGCGTTCTCAGCTCATTACACATTTTCTCAATGTCTTTTCAGACGCAATTAAACCAAAGAACCCTGAAATTAACTGGTTTCCAGCCTGAGTAACACTGGAAACATTTATTTCCTACCCTACATGTCTAATTAGTGCCGTTTAGTCAAAAGGGAGCAAAACTCCAATTTGTAAGTGAAACTAGACGTATATTAAAAACACACTCTGTAATAATGCCCCAGTGCTTCTGTAATGCTTCATGCCTTCAAAGGGCTGAGCAAGTATGATCTCATTAATTCTCACAGGTAGGTAATTTGGTGTTATTAGCCTTGTTTTACAGCCAGATCTTAGAGAGGTGGAAGTGATTTGCCCACAGGCACAGACTCCACGCTTGAGACTGAACTAGAACTTGGGAGACCGACGTCGTAACCGGAGCTGGGGACCCTCCGTGCCTCCCCGAGGGGAGCTCAGCGCCTTGCCGGGCCAGGAGACAGCTCCTGCGGGATTTAGGGGTCTGCTATGAAGACCATTAAAAAGCCAGAGGGAAAGCTGGGGAACATGGGAGCACCAAGCTCAATGGCAGCTGTGCAAGGGCCTTTCTCCTTGCTCTTCATCCTTAATGCCAGCAATATCAAAGCTTTCCTGTTTACGGCCTCGCTGTGACTTTTGCTGCCAGGCTTTAGACCATGCTGCTTTCCAAGGGGCCCCACTGAAGGCTTGCTGCCATTGGAGACTGCAAGAGCTTCGCTCAGGATAAATCAACAATAAGAACACTCTCCCACAAGGGTCTATACAGCCAAATCCAGCATGTTTTAGCCACTGACATCCAAGATTTCATTCTCACATCCTTGCTCACCTGCCATGTCACCCTGGGGGCATTGCAGTCCATGAAAAAAAACTCCATTTCTACAGTGAAGGTCCCTAGCCCAAAAGCACGGCACCGGGACGTGCTCTGAAGTGTCTCGGTCCATGCAGGCCATGCCTGGCCAACGCATCGTCCCTCCCTCGTGTCACCACCAAAGCCTGGCCTGTAGGTGTTTCCATCACATGCCTACCACATCACACACCATGCGGCACCGCCAGCTGCCCATAATACACAGGAGTAGGAGTCAAAACTCATGCACTCCCCTCCCAATTAATAACTGAAAGGTTAGTGAGCTTTCCCCGGGTCTGGGAAACCTTAGCCCAGCTCCCTCTGATGCTGGAAGGAGAAATCCTCCAAATCCTGCCTGCCGTGGGCAGTGCCCCTGCCCGACAGCAGAGCTGGAGAGGGGCTCACACACCCCCTTTCTGGAGAAACTACTCAGCAGGAAAATAAATAAATAAATAAAATCAAAACCTGAAGCTCCAGAGGGCAAGAGTGAGCATGACTCCGCAGCCCTGGGATCGGGGCACTCCCCTGGGAGTGGGGAGACCTGAATTCCAGTTACCAGCACCATGGGTTGTTTAATTTTAAAACACATAAACAGTCCTTGGAGCAGGAGCTGGATCTCCGGCCGCCCCGCTCCCAGGTGAATTTCCCCAAGCGCTAACACAGACAGCCTTGCTTGTTCTTTCTTGCTGACCCACTGAATCTGGTGTTTCCCTGCTGCAAGGTGGAACAGCTTTCCCCAAATGGGGGGGAAGAGGGAGCAAAGAGGCACCTGCCACCTCCCCACATCGCCCCAGGAGGGTGGTAGGAGAATGCGGTGGGAGATGTGGCTTGGACCCTTCCTGATGGAAAAGGGACCTGAGCCACATCTCCCCTGTTGCGAACGCATGTTGGGGCTAGTGAGGCGAAGAACTGCTGATGCAGGAGGAGAAGCCCGATCCCCTTGCAGTGATGCCAGCACACATATGGTTTTGGATAAAAAGGGTTTACATGCTGTACGTGCTGTCCATGCATTTTAGTCCAGGGACACAGCTCCAAAGAGCATGCAGCAATTGCATTGGCTTTAGCAGCGCAGTGTTGACTCTGGAAGGGGAAAAAAATAAAGCCCATCACAGCAACGTAAAAATTAGGACAACTTCAGTCTTCTACGGGAGTCTGTGAAGTCACCTACAGCCTAGCCCTGACCCCATGGGTCTCTAACCGTACCTCTTCCATGGTCCTCAGGGAGCGCAATGGGCCGTGGTGGAGGAGATGAAGGAGATGTTGCATTTCTCCATCTCTCGGCAGCTGCAAAAGCCCTGGCAAGAGGAGGCTGTTGGAGTGAGGAGTAGGTGTTGGGCTCCCCTAGACCTCCCTCTGCGCCTCCCCGGACCTCCAGCACACCTCGCTGCATCCAGCACAGCTGCATTAGCCAGCATGAGCTGCTTAAAATGCATTACAAGGCATAGCTAGGAAACCCATCTCCTCCAAGTGTCCACAGACTGTGTAACTTTTCAAGACGGGTTGATTTTTTCGGGAACTGGGGCCTGTTTGAACACTGCAGTGCTCCAAAAAGGTTTTCAAAGTGTGGGGATGGAAATGCATGCACACTCTCACACACACCTCACGCCCACACACACTCACTTCCAAATATTCCTTTCTCACACCCACAGACAAACTCTGTCTCACGCAGGGACACTATCACAGCATCGGCAGCTCTCGTTCCCAAGTCCTCTCCCTCTCTCAGACACGTGCACACACTTTCCCCCCTTCTTCTGCCCCACTGTGCGTCAGGTCAGTTCTCCCTTCTCAGCAGGCTCATCTCCCAGGAACCATACAAGCAGTGGTTTGAAGGACCCTAGAAAAGGTTCTGGAGGAATTCAGTAAAAGGAGCAAAATCATAGTGAAAACAAGCAGGCCAGACAAACCCTACAAGTTGGGCAGTTGCACCAGGAAGGAGCTTGGAGGGATGTTTTCTTCGAGAATAACAATACAGAGAAAGGTGTGGGGACACTTCTGTACACATGGCTACCAACCCCACATGGATGGCAGACAAGTTTGTTCGTGAAAGTCACCCAGGCGTTACAGTGCTCAGCCCCGAGGGCCTGGTTTTCCCAACTGTCAAGCTTGAGATGGGGGTTCAAACCTCCCCGCGGAGCACACAAGGCAACCAAGGTGCTTGCCAGGGCACATCCCCCCCCAGCCCAGGAGCCTGGGGCTTCATCTCAAGGTGCCCTCCTCATCAGAGCTGCAGGTGCTCCGTGCACCCCCCACAACCGCAGACAGGTTTCCTAAGCCTCGGAGCTCCCTTCCAAAGGTGGTGCACGCTCTTGTCCCCACGGCACCATTGCAGTGGTATGAAAGAGAGAAAGGGGAGGAAAAAACAAACCTGTGGTTTCAGCAATTGCCACGGGTGTAGGAAATGGGGATTCAGTTCCCTTTTGCTCGGGGAGGAAGGCTAAGGGTCACATATGCCACCCCCCAGCAGTGCAGTCCACTCATCTGGCACCAGGCTCAGCTCTACTGTCCCTTCAAGCTGGTCTTGGAGTGGGCTGCTGGTGTCAGGGGTCATCACATCTCCAACAGACCCCTGGTCACATATTTCTACTTCACCTTGGTGCCAGCAGAAAACTTCACAAACCTCATGGCGAGCGAGACTGGTGAGCCTTACTGGCAGGACAAGGACAAGGACAAGGACAGGTTTTCAGCTGGATCGGTTCCCTGGTCCAACTCTCCACGTAATCACACATGTAACTCTGCCAGAGCAAGGCTGAGGGATGAGAAATTCAATGAGGACAATCACTGTCAGCATCAGCCCCTCTCCTGAAGTAGTGAGTCACATCCCAAAACCACACATCTTCCTTCTGGTGAAACGGAAAGGAGTTAGAAACTCCTCCAAACCAGGGGTGAGGTTTCTGACTGGAAATGGAGAGACCTGGACCCAAAGATTTATTCCATTTAAAATAATTGCACAGTCCAAGGAGCAAGGGCTAGTGGCAGGGAAGTTCCCTCATTACAACTGCAGTCCATGCTGACTGTCCACCCCAGGGCCTTTCCAATATGCTCCATTTCTACGCTGAAGAGCATCAGAAACGTACTTAAGTACCTCTGGACACAATCATTTCCAACATACTAGGACAGAGTAGTTCAAGCCTTCCAGACTTGTAGGGAGGGAACTGAAGTCTGAACAAACAGCCCAAATACTCCATCTAACTGTAATGGAGTTTGCAAAATGCTGCGATGATGCCAAATGCGCATTTTCCCCAATCTCTGCCATGGCATACCACAGATACTGGGTTATATTGTTCAGCACAGGATGAGTGCGGTCTCTCAGTCTCTTTTATTAGCAGCCTGCTTCCCAGATCCTAGGCCAGCCTTCCCTACGAGGTCTTGATTAACCTTTTGGTGAGCATCTCCCTCTCAGGCGCGCCCGCTACCAAAGCAAGCCATTCGCTCACATCTTCCAGCAGCGCCACTTCTTCAAAACATCCCTCCGTCTCATTTTTGTGATGTTTCCCTTTCAACCGTGTGGTTTGCCAACCACCCCTCCCCTCCCTCGCTAATTGATTTCTCAGGAACCACAGATGTAGCTTGGCACGTTGGATCCCCTTGGTCTGTCAGCCACAAAATCACCTCCCCTCTCCCTCCCCCTTTCCCGAGCCATGCTTAGGGAGGGGAAATGCCTTCCTGCTTATAAACCTCCTGCCCCAGCTGTACTCCATGTGGGGAAATAAAACGCACATGAGATAAGAGATGCAAGAGGCAAGGGCCATGCCCAGAGAGAAGGGAGACAATTGCCAAAACATGGAACAGCCCTGCCTGCTCCTCACCCTGCTCCAGCACAGGCAACGCTGACAGACAGCAGAAACCGAGGGCTGTCAGGCTCCTACGTCCCTTGGGTACTTTTAGAAATAGGTCTTCCCAGAAGTCCCTCAGGGGGTATCTGCCCCGTACCGTAACACCGAAGGCAGGTTCAGAGGAGCCACCCAGAGAAGGAGGAAGGAAGGGTTTGGCGGAGGCTGATTTATTCATCTTCTCAGGCGCATTTGCAGCCCACGCATGTTGCTGCAGCTGGGCTGGTAGGGATGTCCGACCCCGCCAGCTGAGCGCTAGCCCAGGCCACAGTCTCGAGACAGTCCCTTGAGGTCCCTGCCAGCTCTAGATACCCACTAAGAACGTCTAAACCATCAACGGCTTACCAAACCAGTTTGCCCCTAGGTCACGGTCCTCTGGTCCTCCCTACCACGTATGTTAGCTTGTTCCTCCCTCTCTGTGGAATGAACCAGCGTCCTCTGAGGTGAAACCCAGGCACAGTTGCAAGGGTGTTTTGCTCCAGGTTTTGCTCCCCGTGCACTGTATAGATGAGTCTCTCTCAGGGTTGGGGCTGTCCATCCTCCGCAGCCATCCAACCCCTGCAAACACCTCCCGACACCCTCACAACACCCCTCACAATATGCTGCAAAATCAGCTTTCCAGTGGGCTGCAGCATAGTCCTCACGTATTTCAGGCACTTTGAATTTAAAATGGGGGGGGGAGGGGGGGGGGAGAGGAATTAATTATATCAGGGAGGCACGAAAGGCCCAGAAGAAACCTGAGCCCAGTGCTACCTGGGGTGGACTTTGCAGCACGGGCTAGGGCTGCTTGGTGGCAGGGCAAAGTTACGAAGAAGCATTCCTGCAAATCTTATCTGTAGCAGCTCCTGGGGGAGGTCCCGGTTTTGGGGAGGAATAAATATGTATATATTAGTCAGAGATGGGCAGGTTTCCAGTCCTCTGTTTGGAGCACAGCAGCTCCTGCTGCTTCCCACTGTTACAGTCACTTCACCTTTTCCTTTTCATTGCTCGCGTTCCCTGAACCATCGCTCCCCCAGCACAGGAAAGGCACCTTCAAGCCCTCGTTATTTGCATTGCTGGCTGAAGCAAAAAAGAAAGAAAAAAAGCCCTCTGTTCTGGAGTGGGGGGAGAATAAATTATTAGTGCTTTCTCATCACTTAAATTTGTAGCAAGTTTTCTACACAAGACTGTCATCTTGAAACAAAAATCTAAAACCCGGTCTCCCTTTTCTGAAAAGGCACATCACACCGCAGACTCGTCTTGGTGTCAAGATGCTGTTTCATCAGTGGACGGGGATGTACCTGCCATTGAGCTACCTGCCAAAACCCACTCCTTGTTTCCTGCTGGCATGAAATGAAGCCTTGAGAAAGGTCAGGTGGACCACGGAGGCTTCACATCCACTGTGCCATGCTGGGTGTTGGCAACAGATATCTCTGTGCCAGGAACAACGTATGAAACCACATGGACCTCACCTAGTTTATCCATCACTCTGCCAGGCTGAGAGTTCACTCTCATGAAGACAGCGACCAAAAAAAAAAAGAAGGGAAGATCTGTTGATTAAGCAGAGTCAGTTTTCATAGGCAGATCCCTCCCCATAACTACTAAAATTAGTTTTACATCTGAGAAACTACATGGGAAAGAAAAATAAAAAGAAGCTCATTTCAATGCGCCAGCGTTGCACTGAATAGGAAAAGCCACAGCTATTTGATTGAGTCTGTTTGGCTGCCTGGTTAACCAGCTGGTAGACACAACAGATAGATACTGTTATCTTTTAACCAAAAAACCCAGCCTCTCTGAACCTTCAGAGCCTCCCACCAGCCACATTAACTCCAGCAGAAACAAGACAGCTTCTTAGAGCAGAGACAGAGACCCAGCTCCAAAAAGGCATTTTGGCCGTAAATTCCTGCTGATTGCTCTGGGACTTTAGCACCTAGAAGCCCTTTTGAACCAAGGCCAAAGGCAACAGTTGCTGCTGTGGGAACAGGACCAAGGAAGTTGTGTCTGCTCGGTGCAGATGAGTCAGACCAGCTTCACGAAGGAGAAATGGGGAATCATCTCATAAGCCATTGTCAGAGGCCAGGTCTGATAGCCAACGCCTTGAGGTGGGAGCCCACAGGCTAAGCTCTGTTCCCAGCTCTGCTGTATGACCTTGAACGAGTCCTTTCATTTCCCCAAATGAAAGGGTGTGTATTTACATGGAGGCCCAACATGGCCATGCTGAGCTACAAGGCAAAATGTCAACATTATTTCTCAGTTCACTCTTTGGACATTCAAAGATCCACCAAAGCACAACACTCACCGCTGCTCATCCCTGAGCAGAGCAGCAGCTGGGGTGAGTGGCACAAAAAGTTGTGGTTACCGCCCTTCTCCACCACTGGATGTTCTCTCTCCAATGCTTATCGTATTCTCTAGCCAACGGCACTCTTGAGGAGAGGGTATCATGGTTACAAAGCCCAGGTCCCAGAGCCTGAATTCACCGTTTCCATCCTGGCATAGCTCCACAGAGCACAGGGAAATTCTCCTGCTTTGGGAATGTAGGTCTGGAAAGGATCTCCTGCCACTGGCAAGCAGCACTTTTCCTCCATCATAAACGTAATTGAAACAGGGTCCGAAATTTCACCCCCATTGGCCATTTATCCAGCAGTAAATTGCCCTAGATCACGAAAGCCTGCCAATGGCCTTGAGTTCTCCTGTCTTGGTATGAAACCAAAGCAACTCCATCTAACTCCCAGGTCAATTTTGATTCACACTAATGTAACGCCTTTAAGTCAAGCACAGTTACACCAACGTGTCGGTGATGGCAGAAGAGATTCAGAGCAAAGTCCTTTTGAAATCACCGTGTTAACATAGGCAAGCAAGACCCTGCAGACACTAGAACAGCTTAGTATCTATGCCCCTATTCAGGAAATAGTAATTGCGAGTGTTGTTCCTGTTATGGTACTGCGTATCTGAAATCTGAGTGTTTCTAATGGTATGAAAATTACATACAGAATAGGAAAGTTAGAGCTTAATTGTTACTATTCCAAATACCAGTGTTCTTTCCTTAATCTTAACTATCTGAGACAAAGGAAAATATCTGACAAATGTATTTGGTCTGCATGTCTCGTCTGCAGAAGAAATTAAGCGCTGTATACCTTTTTCATGAAAATATGTGAAATCTCATTGAAAATAGATCAGAGGTTTCATGGCCCGCAACTGCACCTCAGAATTAGAGGTCTAAACTGGAGGAATGTTTAAAATGAAAGTCTTGCTATGTTTTTATTTGTGCCCTAGGACCAGATGTTCATCTCAGATCAGTATCCAGTCAGAACAGATCCCACTGAAGCTTCTCAGGACGAACTTGTTGGTCCTGATGCGAGTGAGACCTTGATCACCCTCAGTGCAGAGGCAGTAATGTGCAGCTATACCTCCAACTTCAACAGCACTTCAGAAAGGTCTTTGTTTTTCTGAACATTTCTACATAACCAAAAATAGTAAGAGCAGTAATGACAGCTAATGGGTCTGGCATTTAATGAGTTCCTAGATGAAGAGCCCTTAAGCTCTCAGATCTTCTAGTAGGTCATTAACTGTCAGAAATTATCTAGTCATCTATTTTAGGGCTTTCTCTTGGATTCCTTCCTGTAACATTCATCTGTTTCAAGGGCCTGAGCCTGTGCCCGCAGTTCTCGCTGGTTTCAGTTGTACAGAATCAGGTACCAGCACCCTAAAGAAATGTGCGTAAATCACATTGCTTTCAACACAAGTTAAGTTCCTACACGTCCTGTAAATCCAGGTGCTTCCCCAGTAACAGCGAGGGCTCCAGGATCATCCTCTGGGGCGGAACAAAACCCTGATGAACTGAAAAGGTGGAGCTGCAAAAACCCCGTTTCCCTCCAGAGACTCCCACCCCAGGCGCATGTGGCTGCCTTAGAGAAGAGGAGATGCTTTGCCCCAAGTTACTGGCTGCTCTGCTGAGACAGAACGGACGAGTAGATGTCGCAGCTGGCAGCAGCCCATGGCACAGTACTGGCCTTGTCCTCGCTAGGAAATGGAGCAAGGTTGTGTTCAGAGCTTCTGCTAGGTAAGAGCTGCCAGGCTTGAACCCCATTAGAGATGGTGGAGAGAGGCTGCAAGTCCCAGGTTAGTCATTGGTACTATGTCCTTTGAACAAGACCTTTCTCTGTATATGTCTTACCTCAACTGCAAGAGCACTCTTTTCCCCTGTCTCTATATAGAATCAGAGCCTGGAGGCTCCAGAGAGAAGTCAATATTTTATTTTTTGTTTTGTGACACCTCTAGCAGTTGAATACATCCTCAAAGCTGCTCCTTACCACCACTCCACAGCACAAGCAAACTGGGAGCGACTGCACGTCCTTGGCCAGAATCGCAATTGGTAGAAACCAGCGTAATTTCCTGGCATTGGCAACACTCTTCTGATTCAGACCAGCCAAGGGCCTGACCCAAGAAACAAAAAAAACCACAAAAGTAGTAATTTTTCCTCAAGAAAAGATGCATGCTAATATTGCCTCTGCCAGTTCATGACTAAGAAATACATCTGTGTCAATACTAAGAATAGAGAGCGGTTGCTTTTTTCTCCCTGAATTAATCTATCAGGAAACAGAAGACAAGTCCTAACAGCCACCACGGCACAATGAGGCAGCTCTCTGCATCCTTTGACTTTGCTTCACCTCAATCACTATTTATCACAGCAATCGTGATCCACCAGAGACTATTAGGTCCCGCTAACATACAAAGGCTACATCTGCGCTAGTAAATTAAACAGTGTCAGGGAGCATTTCCAGGCACGGGAACACCACCATCTATACTGTTATGCTCCTACAGCAGCCCCCAGCACAGTTTTGGGCCAGGCCAAATTATGTTCTTGCAAACAATGCCTGAAGAGGAGCTAGCCTGAGCCAGGGACCATCCCCAACAGCCAGTCGGGATGCAGCCATCTGGTTTCGGAGGACAACAGAGCCCGACAGTGAGGACATACGCTGCCCTGTGCCTATTGGCTCCAGGACCAGAGAACAGTCCCAGGCGCGTTTAATTTACTGGTATAGACGTAGCCAAAAAGGTTTCTTACCTTCAGCAAGGGAAGAGAAAGCAAGACACATTTAAACATTTTAAAGAATGCAGTGGAAAAAAAGAACACCTGGACATTTTGAGTATCTCAAGAAAAAAGTTCCTTAAAAAAAAAAAAAAAGACACTGTATAAAACTCTCAATTTTCCAGTGAGAACATTAAGCCTATGGTATTCCTAACATCTCTGACAAATTTTACCATAACACTTCAGTTGGCTAAACTGGTTTTCAGACAGGGACACCCACATACACCCCTCATTTCTACAGGGACAAGAAAAGACATCCAAGCCAAAAAGTACATCCCTGTCAGAAAGCAAAGCCAGCCAGCTCCAAGCCCAGAGGATGCGGGAAAGCTCAGCTGGCTGCTTGCAGGACAATTTGTTCCTGCAATATACCACAGTCCTTCAGGATGGAGACTCCCCACGCCACTCCACCCACCCACAGTCTGTCCCAGGACTTAACTGTCCTTCCAGTTCAAAATCTCATCCCCCCAGTTCACCTTAGGCATCCTCTGCCACATGCTTTGACCTCACCAGTTGTCCAGCCACCACAGGCGTAGCGGACAGTTGACGGATTTCCTGCTGTTTACAGTAATTTGTATACACGCAGTTTGTTATCTGCTGTTGATCCCAAGCCTTCCCAGAGCTGTTGTCTTCCAAGACGCCGTCTCCTTTCGTAAGCTCTTTCGAAGTGTAAACTTGCCCTTGGCTGCATTAACACAATCAAGAGAAGATTTTCTACCAAGTCATCACAATCACCTCGTATAACTGTCCTGTCCATACTTGACCTCTCTGCCAGGATTGCACCATCTGAAAGACTTTACCAGGAACTTTATCTTTTCCTCCGGATAATTGTAAGAGGCAGTGTTGGATCACGGACAGACCCCAGTGGGTTGAAAAATGCTTGTCTGAGTAATGGGTTATGCAGCATCAACATGAACAACACCCAAGAAGGAAGCACGCATTTCCACAGTACCTCTTACGCAGAGTCCTCCCCTTATTGGTTATGCTGCTGTATTGGCTAAGCTTTTTGAATTAGGTCTGAACTTTCATAATGCTTCTTGTTAGGGTCAGGTCATACATTTCAGCTCAACTCTTGGCTAAAACCAGCTGATTCAAGTTTATAGAAATAGCTCTTCAAGTTCAAATCGTTTCAGAAAATTGCCGTGATTATATTGCTTCAGTCTTCCATTTAAAAAAAAGATATTGAAAAAGATTATATTTCCTAAGGGAAACAGTTTGGTTCGAAGAGAAATAGTTCCAGTGGTGTTTTTAAGCTGATAATGTATTGGATAATAGGGGTTTTTAAATTACAGACCTTAAATGACTTCCCCAAAACCCCTATATTGTTCCCATTTTTGGTGTTTGGCTGGACACCACTTTCCTCTTCTATTTTCCAACACGAACCTTTCCAAATCATATTTCTTTTTGTGAAAGCTCCTGAGCGCCAGCTGTGCACACACCTCTGCCCAGCGCTGTGCAAACAGGGGACAGTCCCCACACTGACGCCAGGGACAGAACGGGCACCAGCAAAGCAGGAACATCAGCGAGAGCAGATGCCTCCCACAAGACTTGCAAAACACACCTCAGCAACAAGGGCCGGAACAGTAATAACACTTTTTTGTGTGCTTTTGCCTTGGGTAGGATTCATCTCTCCTAACCTTAGCGTAGCTACAGTGTCACAACTGCTCTCATGCTAACTGGGCACTCCTCAGCAGAGTTACTGGAGCCTGGGGAGTGTCATGTCTTGTCCTGAAGATGCACATACTGGTCTTCACAGGCAGCAGCACTGGTTTATCTCCGCTGCCTGCCTCTCCTGCTCCCTGTGGTTCCATGCGCTCCTCTGCACAGAGCAACACCAAAGACCTGAGTGGTAAGGGCAGGAGTCCAGACTCCATGGTTTGAGCTCCAACTCCACGTTCAGCACAGTCTCAACGCCGCCTAACCACTCAACCCCTCTCTGGGTTTGTTGCCAGCCCTGGCGTTTGACAGGCACACAGTCCCTTGTCACTGCTACCATCGCGTGAGGGACCTCCGACGGGACCCAAACTGTCCATAAGGACAAGATGGAGAAGGAAGAGCTGTTGCATGTCTCCATCGGAGGACACTAGTCCCAGAAGGGCTGCCGCCCCTCACCTCCTGTTCTTGCACGCCTCAAAAAAAAAATCTGTCTTTCAAGCCTGCTCAGTCCTACAGCACTGGACAAGAGCAATGCTGCTTCCATAGACTGAAGCCGTCCCCAGTGGCTCCGTCTTTCTCATGAGCAAGGAACATTCCTAATTTCTTTCATCCTTGCCATTCAAACAGCTCGTTTGGAGGGGGAGAGCAGCGTAAGCAGGCTCTTGGATTTCATCTGCAGCCTGTCACAGTCTGCTACCTCCAGCAGCCCAAAAGGTAAATGACCTTTCTAGCTTTAAAGGAGAGGAGTCTGACGAGCCCCTCACCATCCTGCTTCCCACCCCACCTTTAATCTCATGCGCAATCTTGTCAGGAGCACGACATATTGGAGTTGCCGTGATAAGGGCAGACAAGGCTCTGAGAAAGTCTTTTTTACAAATCTGCTGGAAGTTTAAGAACTGCCTTGAGCAGGTAGTGATCCTAAACACGCAGCGGTGGGCGGGGGGATTTCCAAAGCTGTAACCATCTCATCGACAGTGCAGCGGCTGATACCGGAAAGGATCAGTGCTCATCGCTATTTTAACAAATTACTACAGATGCCCATATTTTAGGGGGAGAGATGAAATCATGCAAATGAGCCATGTTCCCTGGCTAAACTCTACTTGAAAGCTCAGCTACAAGGAGGTGTCTTTGAAATGGATATGAGGTGAAGTCCCTAAATGTTCCAGAGGCTGGGTTTGCCTCTTTGTTCCCCCAGTTTCACAACAACAAACGACGAGAGGGCTTTGTTCTTATTAAGACAGGAAAGAAGTAAAAAGAAATTATCTCTTTTAGCTTTTGTCTTTGGGACACTGTGTTTATAAAGTCAGTTTGCTCTTTGTAGACATTAAAAAGTCAAAACATTGCTTTTGTTTCATTCCTATTAATTTGCATTATGCTCAGAGATCAGAGCACATCTCATGAACGCAGCTCTACTACGAGATCAAGGTACGGGTGCTAGAAAAAACAAGTATCTCTGATATCATGCAACATAACAACTTTTTTTTCTTTTTTTTTAAAGTTTTTCTGGAAATTTCCTGTTTTCCATCCTTAGAAAAAAACACAGAAATGCATTGTAGGAGAAAACATGTATCTTGGATAGATCCACCTTTCACAGCCAAACCCATCCTTGCCTCCCAGGGCTCAGCTCCCAGACCACGTCCGGGTTGCATATACTCAATGTGGCTGTAAATCGAGAAGGAGCAGGTGGATATTTTGGTGAAGGGCATCAAACTTGGCCTCTTCAATCCCCTGGAGCCCGCTTTGCACCACAAGAGCAATAGGTCCATGGATTACCCTATCAAACTTCTACTTGCCTTTAAAAATCCTGTGCCTATTTTATTTTCTCCTCAGTTAGAATAGGGATTTGGGGGGAAAGGAGGTCTTCTAAAGTATAAATAGAGTGGCTTTGTGTTTGTTAAAGACTGAAGCCGTTTTCAAGCTGCAAAACATACACTCCCAAGAGTCTTAAAAAAGAGGTATCTCTCTCCTTTCCAGCAGTGCCCCTCCTTGCAGTCTAAATAAACAAGAGATAAATTGCCCAGCCCATACACTGGCTAGCACAGGTGACTGATTAATTCGGGAAGAGAATTCAGCCTTGTCCCAACCGACTAATGTTGTTGGCATGATTTCCGGAGGAACCATTGTCAGACCTTGTTAAACCCTCTGCTTCAGCTGCTGCAAAATTAATACACTGCGGCTATTTCAGGCACCACTCAGGAGGCCAGGCTTTAAGAGTTCGGCTTGTGGTTCATCTTGGGGGAGAAGGAAGAGGAGGGAAAAGAATGACAAATTTAAAATTAAATCAAACAAGAAGAACAAAAATAAAAAGACTCAACAGCCAACTGTTCACAATGGCCTGCTGGGAACTTGTTCCTTTTACTTCTGATTTACAAGTTACATATGGCGGGTTGTTTACATTCTGTTACTGGTTTATGTTCTTCCAGAAAGGAGAAATTCCTCCAGTAGATTTTGATTGCTTTCCTGTATGCCTCTCTCCCCCAACACCCCCACCCTCAAGTATCTGGTTTCGTTTAATATGCCCAGAGGTTTCCGGAACAAAAGAGGTTGTTGGATTTTTTTTATGGCTAAACAAAAAGTCGACTATTTTTCCAGGAAGGTTCAGGCTGATTCATATTATGTGACTGTGAATCCACGCTTTCAGACTCTTCTTTGCGTACAGGCTGTTATGGCAGTCACGTCGTCATGTGTCACACAAATTCAGAGCTCCAGCTGCATGTACTGCATGCAACAGCCAGAGACATCCCGGTGGAAACTGTCCTACTCATGCCTTTGGTCACATTCGCATTGTGGATTCCTCAAGTTGAAGCAGGACTTCTGCTCTTACGGTCCTACTCTACAGACTCAAAATCTCCATAGACCAAGCAAAAAGTGCAAAGGAGTATTGTTGTTCACACACTGAGGAAAAAAGACAGAGGTTTCTTTTTTTCCCAAAGAATCCAAAGCAGAGCTAAAGCTGCCTCAAGATTTCCTGAATCTCAGGGTGTGTGCGTGCTACAGCAGGGATAATCAATGATAAAACTGCCTGCCCAAACAGTTTGTTCCTTAAATGCCTGTAGACGGAGCACGCACTTACTGAAGTCAAATCCATTTGGTGTGAATTCCAGTCCTGTTCCCACAGGATGCGTGTCCTGGGCTGGATTCGCAAGACTGCAGCAACAGGTCCAAGGACATGGACCTTCCCCTCCATTTGGCACTTGTGAGACCACAGGTGAAGAACCGTGTCCAGTGTGGGACTCCTCAGTGCAAGAAAGACATGGACATCGTGGAGAGAGCGCAGTGGAGGCCCCGAGATAGTTGGAGGTCTGGAGCGCTTGCCCTGCAAGGAGGGGCTGAGAGCACCAGGTCGGGTTCTGGGAGACTTTATTGCAGTCCTTCAGTTCTTAAAGGGGGCTTAGGAGAAAGATGGAAAGAGACTTCTTACCAGGGCCTGCAGTGATAGGACAAGGGGTAACAGTTTTAAGCTTAAAGAGGGTAGATTTAGAGATCGGATATAAGGAAGAAATTCTTTACTATAAGGGTGGTGAGACACTGGAGCAGGTTGCCCAGAGAAGCTGTGGATGCCCCATCCCTGGAAGCGTTCAAGGTCAGGCTGGACGGGGCTTTGAGCAGCCTGGTCTAGTGGAAGGTGTCCCTGCCCACGGCAGAGAAACTGGATAACTTTTAAATGTCCCTTCCAACCCAAACCTTTCTGTGATTCTATGGACAGCTTTAAGCAGGGAAGCAACAGGCAAGCCCTTACCGCTGCCAACAGCGACCTTATCAGAGGATACACAAAATGCAGAGCCAGACTCTTCTCGGAGGTTCACTGTGATAGGACAAGAGGGAATGGACTCATGTTAAAACATGGGAAGCTCTAATTAGATTTAAGGACTTCTTTGGTTTTACCATGACAGTGGTCAAATGCTGAAACACATTCACAGAAGTGGGGCCAACTCCATCTTTGAAGGTGTCCAAGACTCAACTGGAAAAGCCCCTGAGCAACCCGATCTGTTAGGCCTGGTTTGGGCAGGGTTTGGGCTAGTTGACCTCCAGACGTGCTTTCCAACCTGAACTGTTCTACGAGTCTGTGAATCCTAAGTTCTAATGCCTTTAATGACCAGGCCAAGTGCCAGTTTGGCATTCCTTTGCAAGCTGAAAAGAAAAGTTAGCTTGTGACTGAAGAGCTGGCTGTGCACATGAAACAACCTCCTTTCAAGCCCCACCATTTTCCAGTCTGACTAGGAAACAGAAAAAGGAAACAGAGCAGGTGTCATGGCCATCAGAGCTGAGCTTCCCCATACATTGTCACTTGACTCATCTCTAACATGGCCCCTTCTTTCATTACCCAGCAGTGTAAAGACCCGCCTCTGGAAAGAGGGTTATAGACAGTACCGTGTTCAACAGGATGGTTCTGGAAGCTGGACTTTATTCCAAGAAGAGATTGCCACGGCCATAAATTCAAAACATTTAGAGCTAAGCCTAATTATCTGAGGGTGATTTTTCACCCCCCAGATAAAGCAAAAAGCCACTCACTGCCATCTTTGCCCGCCTTTCCAAAGAAGTAACTGAAAAGTGAGGTACTGTTGGGAAAACAAAAACAAAGACAAACTTCAGAAAACGTTAAGTAGCCATTTCTTTAGTTCAACAGGGAACTGGGTTTGGCTGCCTCAGACATCTCTGGAAAAAGACAAGTATCTCCACATATAGCCCCAAAGACAGGAATAAAAAACATAAGAAATCTCAAAGGAACCACGCTGCAGTGTGTATGTTTAAATATACGTGCTTGATCATACAAAAGAGGTCTGGTTTAAATAAATTATCCTGCTCACGAATTTAATGGAACAAACTTTTTGACAACCAGCAACACTTGTGACATACAATTCCAGAATAACAGAAAGAGAAACACTCAACTGAGTCTACCAAGGGACTCTTTCACCCTGTACCCTGTCTCTCACACTAGTCAAGAACCAAGGAATTGGGGAGGAGAAACTTTAAAAACAGGGTCAGTCTTGGAGCAATACTCTCCAGAATACATCCTCAGCATCCTACAACAACAGGGCACTCCTGCGGTTGTCTTTAGGTCACCTAGCCCAACCTCTGCTTAAAGCAGGTCTAATTAGATCAGGTTGCTCAGGACTTGTACATTTGAGTCTTGAACACCTCCAAGGATGGAGACATCCCTTGTGAATGTCTCTGCCATGTATTTGCCCAGTTGTTTTATGAACCCAGGTAAACTTTAAGCATCTACACCATCCTACTAAAAGGCATTCCCCAGCCTAACTACTGGCAGCACAAGGAACTACCTCCTTTTGCTTGTTACTGTTAGCTGCAGTAATTTAAAACCAAAACCCAAGCCAAATGGTACATCAGGTAGAAAGAGAGATGAAGGAGATAATACTGCCATTGTGTTCATTAATGGTGCCTTTGCTGCAGTCACTCTGCCTTGAAAGAGTATGAGAGACAAGTAACAGGAGTTACTGGCTGGCTGGAACCTTCATATAAAAAGAAATTAAGACGAGTGGGCCTGCTAACCGCCAAGAAGTATAACACACCTTTATAAAATCATCAGCTTTCCATATATTGTAAACTAGAAGCACAAAATATGTTTCCTCTCCAGCATGTCATGGAAGGGGAAATTACTAAAACACTGAAAAATTACGTTGTTAAGAGGATTAAAGCACAAGAGCAACAGGAACATATAATCTACGGCATTCAGTTGCCCAAGTCATCAACAGCAGAACTAGATATTTACATGCATGGTCCATGTGATGCATTATAAAGAAAGACCAACAAGAGATGTTGAAAATCTGCAGTCCTGAGGCATTTGCCTCTGAACAGATTTAAGAAGACGTTTACTGCACCATCTGCTTATGAAGTAAAATGAACCAAAACTACAACGGATGAGTTCAGCTCCAATCCCTGGGGCTCTCTGCTTCAAGACTCAGGACTGACCCAATGGCTCAACAGTAAACACTGAGGTTGGACAGCCCATAGTTTGGGGCCACTAGAATTAAAATAACCTGTTCCACGTAAACACCTCCTGAAGTTCAGAGGAGTTCAGGAAAAGGTACTTCACAAAACTGCGCGTTCTAGTGTTACTCCTAGAAACCTTCAGCTTCATCCAGCACCCAGCATGGACCTGCTCTAGGGGAAAGCAAAGCCGCATCACTAGTCTTGCCTCATCCCTTGCTGAAGGGACTGGAAGACGTCTGCCCACTGACAGGGACCTGAGAAAGTGGAGTGCACCTAATGGATGACAGAGCACTTTGGATAAGGAGTCCTTGCTCATATGGCTGAATGTTGTGTGAGCAATTAGAGTCTTTCTATCCCATCCCCTGCCCGAAACCGTCTAAGGATCGCTAGGAAAATCACCTAAAGGAAAACGGTCTCTGAAGGCATCTCGCGTTGGTCCTGGAGATTCCTGTCCGCTCTGCCTATGCTATTTGTGACGCCCATTCTCACTCAAGGCTAGCACAGGCAGCTCCTTGTGCTGTGTAGACCCACCCAATCGGGACATCCTCTGCTTCTCCCCAAGTACAAGTTGGGGCACCTTTCAGAAATGCTGAGTGCTCCCTGCCTGAAGACACCGGGGATGGTGCGATGGATCCCCAACATTGGGATTCATGTTACAAGCCAGAGAAACCTATGCCCTACAGGACTCTCGTGCAATAGCCTTCTCCATGAGTTTGGCTCTTCACAACACAGAAAATACCTTGATATCTGGGCTCTGTTGCGACATCAGACTCATCTAGGAAGCAAGAGACTCATTTTTAGACCCCATTCTTTCCGAACAGGACCTGTGTGTTAAACTCAACTGCCATGTCCCGGGACTGTTGCTCAATCACTGGGTGCAAAACCTTCCACTTTGGGTATGTGTATCTGTAAGGTTACAAACTTTTTAAGGAAGGAAGAGGCTGCTTGGGTAGTTCAGTCCCTAGATAAAACTTGGGAAGGGAGAGACGGAAGCATCCTGTCAATCTCTGAACAACGCCCTACTCTCTAGGTAGGAAGCCCACAGTAGGGACCTTGCTTCGTTATGGGAGCTCATGTGTCTGGTGGGCTTGAGGCTCGGTGAACACCACAGGAGCATGATGTAAGTCTGTGAGACCAGACATTTCAGCAGAACCAAGATCTTGTAGGGCACTGGAACGCAGGGCAGGTAATGCAGCGCTGAAGTCCCAGCTATGTAGAAACACAGTGAATGATCAATGAAGGGATGAGAAGCCATTTAAATTAAGGGGAAGATGGGCTCCTTTGTGAAGAGGGTTGGCCCAAGAATTTAGTGTTCATTTTAAGAAGAAACATTGCAGACGGAGTTGCATCTACTTTGCTTGTCTGGTTTTTATTTACCCTTCCTTCCCTCTTTGGAAAAGCATCACAGAACAAAACAGCCCAGAAGGGAAACTAGCCTGATAAATAGACCATCAAGAGAAATAATTAGTCTAGATAGGAAAATTAAATAGGGGGAGCCACTAATCAGCTGCTCTCTCTGCAAGGAGGAGGCTGGGAAAGTAATTTAAAAAACCTTTTGGAGGAGACTCTGAGGCAGAGCGTAAAGTAAAAATACAGATGGCCAGAAATTAGAGCAAGTCTGTGCGCACAAGGAACAGGTGGAATTGGTTAGAGGCAGAGCTCCCTCCCACCCTGCTTACCCCCTCCAATTCTTCTCATGACTTTACCTTCTGCTTGGCAGCGCTGTGAGCTGGGAAGAAAAAAAAATATCTCCCTCCAAGCTGGTGAAGCTGTCTCCAGCTGGGAGACTGCACTGCTAGCAGCCCTGCTCAGTTCCCAGGGGCTGCACACAAAGCCCCCAGCACCAGAAGACTGATCCTAATTCAACTCCTTCAGTGCTGGCCTCACAAGTAGAGGGGTAACTCAGCACCGCCAGAGCCCCCCAGCAGCATGAACTGGAGGGAAGCTTCGCCTGGGCAAAACAATGCTAAATAAAACCATCAGACCCTCCCTGCTTATATCCCTCCCAGAAGATGAAGCTTTGCTAGGATCAGACTGAGTCAGTTCGCCACCAAGGCAGGAGGGAGCAGACCACAGCTCCGCTTTGCCCACTTCGGACTCCTTTTTGCTCCAGGACCTCACTGTTCCTCCCATTCCTGCGACAAGAAACTGCCGGCTTTCTAGTTGAGATCACCCTGTCGACCACCATCATGGCATCTGGTCACCTGCAAAGGCCAGTGTCTTACCAAGCGGGGCTGCAGGCCGGCAGGTCCACAGTGGTGCTACAAGCTCAGAGCCCGTACCAGTGTCAGAAACAGTGGAAGTCCTGAAGGGAAATTGGGATAGACAAGGCTTTGGAACGCAAATAAAGTTCTTCACCCCAAGGAAATTTGGATCTTCAGCTTCCATTCAATTTGGGAAACTCTAGCTGACTGAAGCCCAGGGCTAAGCAAACTCATGTCTCCCAGAATGGAATCCATTACCGAGCTGGAATGCCTCTAATTATACTAACACTAATAACGTTAGCTACTAAAATAGCTCAGAAAAGGATAAGTTACAAACGTGGTTTTCAGCCTGTGGGTTTCAAATGCATGGAGGTTGCCAGGAGGGGTTGAGAACAGGGACACAACCTACTTGCTTTCATTTCACTTCCATCTAGCAAACTCACCCACCGTTTTCAGATCCAGTCGTATAAAGAACAGATGTTTTAGTTGCTATGTAGGCACCCAAAGAAGCGGCCCTGGTTTCAGAAGAAAAGAGGTGAAAGATTTTTCTCTTTTTTAGATAGTGAGGAGAAATTTGTTTATGCTGGATAGGAACGATCAGGTTTCCTTCCCTTTCTATAAGTGAAATCATGTACCTTATGACTCTATGAAAGCTTTCAAAAAAAAAAAAAAGCCAAAAAACTTTTTTTTTTTTTTAAAAACACCAGAAACCAGACTTCTGTCTACCTCATATAGCAAAGGGGAAGTTCATACCAGGTTACATCTGTCAGTGCTCAACAACCAGGAATTCGTACGATGCCTCTACCCCTTGCTAAGCAATGCATTATGGAAGATGACCTGGCTGAACGCCTCACCCCAAGGAGAAAATAGGAGCCTGAAGAAAACTGGTGCCATATTTCATAGAGGATTTTCTTTGGCTAACATTAAAGTTTTCCATAGAAAATTAAATTCCCACCCAAAACAGAGTTTACTCTCCAACTAAATCCTCTCTGATTTATGGATTGGGATGATGGTTGGGATTTTTTTTTTTTGCTCCTAATATTGGAGGCAGGAGGAGCTGCCTCCAAATGCAAGTTTCAAAGGGAAGTTCACAGTTTTCTTTTCATCCTGTTTTGGGAGTTTTTAAGAATGTTTAGTGTTTGTTTAAAAGCATTAAGATTTTGGAACTGCTTATGTTCATCAGGGTGTCACTGCCAGATTTCAGACTAATACAAAAGTCAAGCCCCAAGGGACTGGAGGGGGTATGAACAACAATTACACACAGGACATTTTATATTGAGAGGCAGGGACCTAATAAAGGGCAGCAAGCAGGTGCCCAAATTAACTAGAAGAAAAAGACACATCAAGACAGAGGATTTCAAATCAAAGGATTTTCCCTTTATTAGGCAGGACTGTTTCTGAAGAAAATAAACCAGATCATTTCTGTCATCAGGCTGGTGATTCTTCATGCGACCATCCCAGGAAGAGGTGAAGAAGAAACGCACGCACACACGTGGTAGGTTTCAGTAACATGGAGGTCACAGCTAAAAATTCAAGCCCTTATTAGAAGTTAGGGGAAATTACCTTCCTAGAGACATGCTAGTGACCTGCAACTCCTAATACAGTCTAAAGGGATTTGCAGTCCAGCTGTTCATACACACTCAGAACACCCAAACTGCAGATGTTTAGTATGACTCAGTTTGCTACCTTTCCTAAATTTGTCCCCACTGGAAATAAATGCCAATTGTTCAAACATGAGGGGAAGAGGGAACACAGCCATTCCCCTACAAAGCCGAAGCCCAGTCACACACTTTGTCAAGGGTTTGCCTGCCCTTCAGCGTTGCCTTTGGGGAGCAAATCCTTCCTCAGGCATTGCAACAACAGGTACTGTAAAAACGTCCTGCTTGCAAGCACACTGAAGGAAAGGGAGAGACTCCCTTGCCACCGTTCGGCTCAGACATTATCAGTCCTGGATTAAAATACACTAACAAGAGATGCTGCGGCTGCGGATGGGTCAGTCTTTCAGGGGCAATTGCAAGGCAGGCTTTGCTGGTGAATAGTCCCTACAGGGGCTGGAGCTATACACCATCTCCTACGCTCTGAATTTCCCAAATGGTGGGAGATGCAGAACAGCGATAGCTATTGCTTTTTGAAAGCTATTGTTCCCCCAGTCCATACACTCCCACTGAACAACAATTTTATCCCAACTGTACTTTTTTATTTCCCACATTTTTTTTCTGTGAGACCAAAAAGGGAAAACAGGACAGTTTGGTCACCCCTTCCTCAGCCCATTTTAGCATTGGAAATAAAAGGAATTACAGAGAGAGGAAAACAGAGAAATAAGAAACAAAAGTTGAAAAAGACCGTAAAGGAAAACCAACATTCTTCAAAATTAAAGAGATGATTGTTCAAAGCTCTCTGCAAATGTCCTTTTAATGAAGGGCCAATTCCTTCTGAAGCCCGTGGAATAATTACTCTGAAGCTTCACAGAATTAGTTTCACCTCAAGGAAGTTAGGGAGTGATGAGACATGGCCAAGTTTGAAAAAATGGATGTAAATCGAGATCCCCTGGCCCCCTTCCAAGCTGGCCAGACACAAGGCAGCTCTGGTCTTGAAGTCACATACCTCATGTATCTGCACTCTACAGCAGATCATGACTCTGGGTTCATCGTGTGCTTGCTAACAAAGCCTCATTACTGTTCTTTACAAAACTATATGACTGTAATGGCAAGGTGCTTACAGCAACAGGTGAAGGTGGTATAAATGCATCTCTAACAGGTTTCAAACTGCTCATCTGACCTCAGAACGAACAAAATTGCTTCTCACCTTCCTTGGAGTTCCCTTTCTACAGGACTCCACATAAAAGGAAAAAAGGCTCCAGGCTTGCCTGGCCTAAAATCAGAAGACACTTGCGTGCAGAGGAGGAGGAGGCGGGAAGACATCTCCCGTCCCCTCCCTCCCCTGTCCCACTGGAAACATTTTCATTCCTTCAGCCCTGAAGCCCTGCCAGGGCGACTCCGGATCCTGCGGACGGGAGAGCGTGCGTGGTGAGTCAGCTCCCAAACCTTCCTGAGGTTGGCTTTGACACCAAAATGCCTCTACTTCAGCACAGGGTTTTAACCACCAGATGCAAGATGGATACACAAGGGAGATGGGCAGCCAGCGGGTACAGTCTAAGGACCAGCTGCCCCTCCCAGACCGCTTTCAGCTGCAAGCCCAGTTGAGTTGGGGTTTGCAACACCAGACCCAGCAGGAGCAATTGCATTTCTATCCGACGCGCTCAGGGTCACAAACCCCAGCTGCATTGTATTTTGGAAGTGACCCAAGGAAGGTGCTGCTCAAAGGGTGAAGGGAGTTTATTCCGGGGTGGGACTGGTAGTCCTTAAAAGAAATGTGGCTCGGCATGTTTGGAGAAGGCGGTTTGCCAAAGGAGGGTCCAGCGCCAAGCACAGAGGGGCTGCGAATCGTCCAGAGGACTTTCTGCTCCAGTCTCTGAAATACCACCTCTTCCCAAAGCGACCATGAGATACTTTCCAAGGTAAACAGACAAACGTCGCCACGTGAAAGTTAAAGTTATCAAAAACTAAAGACACCTCATTGATGAAAAACACACAACCCAGAAAAATGAGATTTAAAGGCCAGACCCCCCACGTACACCCCATGGCAGGGGACATGCCCCGAGTTTTAAGAACGATTCCCAACTAGAAAAGCCCAGAATGGCTTAGATGTGTGACCTCACCCACAAAACAAGTGTGGCCCAGACGTATGTAACAAACCCAGAAGTCATCCGGAGGCCAAACAAAGAGCAAATGAATTAAGACAAGGCCAAATGATCAGAAAAAGGAAATAAAGGTTTATAATCTCTCTAACCTGCCTAGAAAGCACAGGTCTTTCCTACATCAACATTCCTTAGCAGTTAGTAAGAGATAATAACCTGATTATTATGGGGTTTCTAGAGACAGCGCAGGCAAAAGTAAAGGAAATTCATGCTGCCACAGAAGAAAACCACAATAGAAGGCTCTGCATTTAAAGGTTGTCTGCTCTGGACATTTCAGCTATTCATTGAGCAAATATTAGTAGCCGAAGTATTCAGGCTGGCAAGGGATTGGGTTCAAATGTGACCGAGGAGAACGATTAAACCAAGCGTTTACACAGCTTTCCTGGGATAGACTGTGTCTGCACAGGCGGAGGAGGTGGGCAGACACCCCTTGCTTGGGTTTGACCCGCGGACAACACCAGGCAGTGGATTCTGCGAGGACTGACGCGGCACAGGAGATTTTTGGATGCATAATTTATTCACTGAAAAAAATTTGGGGTTTGGGTCTACCAAAACTATTTGCAAACTCAGTGAATATTTTCCACCAAAAGCCTGAAAACTTATCAAGGAAGCAGTGTTTTGTTTAGACTTTTCACTCCCCCCCCGCCCCCCCCCGAAATGCCTCTGCTTGAAACTGTACTTTAAGGCCAGATTACTTGACTTTAAGCAGACTAAGCTTGAACGGAGATGCTTCCATTTCACACAGAACATTGTCAGCACTCCACTTTGTGGGCCAACCCAAAGAAATAAGTGATTTGCACAGCTCTAGTAGGAACAGCTGGAACGAGCCTACTGGCTCGGTACTCACAGGGAAAGACTGGATCCCGTGCCAGTAAATCCAGTTCAGGAAAACACACAGTGTGACCTGGAGCAAGTAAGAGAAAGAACTTCTGGACTAAGGAAATGCTTGATATGAGCTACTCAGGAACCATGCTGGAAAGCCAGGGACCAAAAAGAAAAGCCTGGAGTCCGCAGAGTTGGCAGGGAGCATGAAGGAACCCAGCTTGGCAGCCCCGCAGGTCTCTGGGAAGTAGATAACCCAAGAAATAAAAATGCACTGACAGCAAAGAGGCCAGCTGGGCTGATTCTTGAGGAACTGAAGCAGTAGGAATCAGCTTGTGATGGTCCTCCCGGCTCCCTGAAGACCGTTAGCTTATGCTTAGTGGCAATATCTAGCAAGAGGATGATGAACTCTCAAGATGTTCCACCTTCTGATACACAGGGAAGACAGACCTCTCCTTTCACATATGTAGGCATGCTGGTGGTGGGTGAAGGGGCAGTGAGCAGCTATTCCCATGCAACCCTAATCTGCCAAATGGGTGTCAAGTCTCCCCAGGCTTACTCTACAGCAAATTTGTCCTTCGACCTTCCCTTCTTGATCAGCTGTAGGGAGTCTAGTCTCCCAACTTCTGTATCTACATTAAAGGCTTCAGTGGAGACTGTGGGATAACCCCACATTCACTTCTCTTTGTTAAGTTTCCAGCAACAAGGAAAGCATAAAATAGTAGGATACACACAGACATGCTAAGATCCCATCCCAAAACATTTCTCCAGATTCCAGCTATCTGCTGCTCAGGGACTTCCTAAACCAGAGGTGCCATCCTTATATTTAGCAGCACTAGATGGAGTTTTATTGCTTTTGCCTATACGGCTCCATGATGGAGGGAAGGGGAGGAGAAAATCCAGCTGGATATAAGCCAAGAATTGTGTCCTCAGATGATGGTGTTCCTGCACACAGCTTGTGTTTGCACTGATGGGGGCTTGTTGAAGGCAACTTGATCTCATTTTGGATGTTCGGGAATTTTGGCCTTCACCACAGAGACATTCTGGACATGTGCAAACACCCACCAATTCACACTACCTCCTATTCATTTTCTGCCCAGTCGCGGAGGGCAGAAACAGACTCTCGACCCATAAATCAGGTCATGGTGTGTTTGTCCCTGTGCCATGAAGAATTCTCTGAGAATCCTGCAGCTGAAGGCAGGAAATTCACAGCTGAGACCCGTTCCAGCGCTGGAGCCCGGGCAACTGGCAAGCAACTGCAGCGAGAGATTTTGGAGTTATTGAGCTGAGATTTATGCTGCTGGAATTCATCACAAATATTTCACTCTCAGCACGAGGTGGGAAAGAGGGAAAGATCGCTTCGCGTGAGACAGCTTATTTGTGCCGGGCTGTCTCTCATCTAGCTTTGGAGGCATCATGAGGCAGAGAGCTTTGTCCACAGGGCCTTTTGGGAGGATGGCCCTGCAGTTCCATCCAAGCCTGTCTCCAGCAGCATCCTGGAATCCAATGTTTTCTCTCTATTGATTCTGCTATAGCGGCAGCATCAGTTGCTTGCCTTTGCTGCTACCAAGGGCTGCACTGGCTGCTCGTCAGTCAGTGTCCTGAATACACCTCTTCCTGGGGTCTCTCCTGCTAAATAAACAGCAGTGAGGGAGGAAAGGACCATAATAAGGTGAAAATTTGGCTCAGTCCGTTTGCATTGTCACCAAAGCCCCACTGTGATGGGGCACTACAAGTCTTAACACCCCCAGAACAGCAGAGAACTCTGCTGACAGCCGGTTCAGTAACCACAGCAGTTCTTGCATGCTTTGCAAGCATTCGAGGTGGAAGAGGTTGCTTTATGCAATCTGAGAGAGATGCTACAGCACCATGTTGCTATGCAATGAATTAGAGAGATTGGTTTTGAAGACTTTAGTTACGCCCTGGGGAAACACACGCTTGGGGTTGCTCTTGTGCATGCAGCGCAAGGCGTGTCTGCACAGGCTGTTACGGCTGGGCACACCGGAGCCACCTGCACGTGCTGGCACAGCCCTCCGCCTGGGCTGGGAGGTCTTGGCAAGGGGGCTCGGGAGGGGTCCCTGCTCACACCCAGCCAGGTCAGAGATGAGACCTCTCCACGTATGCACGTGCCACGCGGGCAAAGCAATTTTGAAGGACAAATATTGCCAGTTCACATTCTTGACTGGCTCATGCTGGGGCAACACCAGAGATGACCACCACCAACTCTCTGCTGCACCCATGTGCTGGGTATTACCTCCCCAATAGCAAGGGCAGCAGAGCTGACCACAAACCAGTGTCTGGTACATGAACTTTGCAGTCTGGTATACGAACTTAATTCATCTCTAATTTGGTGTTTACGTTAAACATACAGGGCTGTGAAAAGCAGTGGCGGAGAGAAGGCTGTAGCAAATGCCTGCCTGCCCTGAGCGGTCCCCTGGGTGAGCACAGCAGCTGTGGCTACCCGTTGGCTGCTGGAGCCAGTCCTGAAGAGCTCGTGGACCAGGGAAGGCGAAATCTTGGAGCGAGAGGCAGAGTTTGGTGGTGGTGGTGGTGGTGGTGGAGGTTTCAGTTGGTGACAAAGGGACAGTTTGCCCTGGTGCCATGCAAACTCCCTGTGGGCACCCAATTCCCACACTAACCCCCATGCATCTGCACGAGCTGCAGAGGCCTCTGTCCCTGTAACCTAAATCCAACAAGGAGAATGAGTCAGACACCTGGCAGCTCATTCCAGTGACCTTTGCAAAAGCAGGTTTTTCATTCTGTGATCCTTTCTTCCTTGCCCTCCTCCCCCCCATTCCTCGCCTTTTGTGAGTAACCATATCTAAATACATAAATCTGGTTACTCTTGCACAGCCCTTGATTTGGAAGGAAGTTGCTCAGAGGAGGCAATACTTGAACTTTGACCTTTTCATGCCTTTACAGAGCTTTTCTTCTGGAGTATTAAATATTAACCCAGGGAACATCCTGAGTGTGTCTCTAGTGCACAGATCCAGTTACACTGTCATTCTCAGCACCTGAAGGTAATGGGGACATAAAGGAGAACAGGAGTCCTACTTTATCTACCAAAAGTGTCTTAGGGTTGTGCAAGTTGTTTATGATGGCAAATTTTGGCAGCCAGCACAAGGAGCCTGGGGTGGGATTCCAGTTCGGTTTGAACCGCCTCTCAACAAGTCCCAACAGAAATGCGCACCATTCAAATTTTGCAATGCCAAATTCATACTCCGACTTGGCTCCAGCCGCATGCATGCAGGGGACATTCTCACCACTGCCTACGCCACCACGTTCCTCCCAGCAGATCTCACCAGATAAGTTTCCCCACCTGAACCACTGAGATAGATACGCTTTGGTGATGAATCGATAAGTACAAAGTTCAGACGTCCTTTCCCCTGCAAGACCCGCTGATAGGTGACCAAGTTCAAGCTCTCATCCAAATCTAGTGAGACCAGTATTGGCAAGGAAGTGCAAGCAATAGTTGCCCGTAAGTCAACTGGTCAGACAGCAGGTGGTTCCTGGTCTAGTTCCCCATAGCCCTACAAATGGATCTATGTGATCTGACCACTAGTGTACTAACTCCTCCTGTTACTGCGCTAGTGACAGAAAAGTGGTATCTGCCTTCCAATGTGGTGAAGTTTTCCACAAGAAGTCCTTTATTTAGAAAGTCCGTTCAAAACCGTTGGGCCAGCTACATTTTCCGCGACAAAAATAACAAAACTGGAAGCTTCCCTGTTGCCTATAGCCTAATTTCTTGGGATGTGGGGAAAATTACTTTTTCCCAGCAAACACAGAAAGGTTCCTTAGTTACTAAGCCATGGCACAGAAATGGAAGCAGCTACCTTTAGTGGTTACCTGATTATGAGGCAGCTGGGGTGGAGAGTCTGCATTGCCTTTGCTAAGGGAACCTGAAATGGAATCCAAAAGTTTTGTTTCAGATTGAACCAGAATATTTTGAACCATGTAGATCACACTTTGGGTTGATTTAAACAAGTTTTCCCTCCTATTTTCTGGCCTAGTCAAACTAAAGAATTTCAGGGTCCTGTCCACCAGTTGCTGAGTAGGTTATCTCCCTACACATTTTGGGTCCAGTCAAATGATAGCTTTCGCTGAGGGTACAAAGCAGAGCTGTGATCCCTGAACTCCAAGCAGAAATCCCTAAATAGTGGAAAAGAGCAGATTCCAAGTGTGAAAGCCAGGGAAGTTTTTAGCTATCCGTTTTCAGAGTGTATGAATTTAGGATACTGGATACTGATAAAATCCTCAGGTCGCGCTGATGCCATTCATTGCTCAGGAAAAGACTGTCCCAGCAGCATCGATGGACTTAGCATCTAAACAGCCGGGAAACAAAGAGCAAAGACGGGAAGTGGACAAAATGTTTTGCCCAGGGTTGGAATAAAGGTCAGCACCAGATCAGGATTAAGAAGCATGCTCTGCAGCATCCCATGAGTGCTATGGTGTCTCCACAGACAAGACTAGATTGACAGAGGATTACAAGTGAGGCTATTACAGAACTATTTGCAGAACGAAAAAATTAGCCCTTTATATGGCACTTAAAATCCACCCGTGAAGTAGGTGACTTTACGTAGACATAATACCCTACTCTTGAAAAGGAAATATGCCAGGAATGTGAAGTTATGGGTATGGTTTCGCAGAAACCATCTCAAAGATCTCCAGCTTTTCGCCCCAAAAAAAACCAAAACCAAAAAAAAAGAAAAGAAGAAAAGGAAAAAATAGGCAGGAAGAAGTTTTCACAACCATGGAGTCTTTTAACTTTCTTGTTCATCAGCAGAGAAGCGGGTAAAAGGAATGTGAAGCATTTACTAGCAGGGCAGGAATCATTCAAAAATGGAGTCCATTAATTACAGAAATAAATACAATTAACACAGCCTCCAAAGAGTTTACATAAGCTTCTTTTAAAAAGCATCCCCTTCTACCAAGCAAGAGTGTGTAATTTAGAAGTGAAATTAGGAAGCTGGCTAG
This sequence comes from Sagittarius serpentarius, assembly GCA_034782735.1. Classification (NCBI taxonomy): domain Eukaryota; kingdom Metazoa; phylum Chordata; class Aves; order Accipitriformes; family Sagittariidae; genus Sagittarius; species Sagittarius serpentarius. The sequence continues at coordinate 46,853,584 of JAVKLA010000053.1, read as the reverse complement.
AGATAAAACAACCAAGGAGACGCTTGCAAAATACAGTTCCTCAGTTGTGCTAGAAAAGGTAAATGCTATGAAGCCACCAAGGCCGTTAGCACAATTACCAAACCACTGAGTACTTGGGAGACGCTGTAAGGTAACAGAAGATGAAAGAAAAAAAACCAAGGCGGGGGGGGGAAGGCAACATTTTCCCTAAGATATAGGCGGGGTAAGGTAAGAAGAAGCACAAAAGGCTAATGAAGATGAAGAACACTGTCCGTGCCTACTTTGGGGTTGTCCACCTCTGAGTTTGAAGGGGCCCATTGAAACGACCCCCCTCAACTAGTACAGCTGTGAAGCTTTTCTTTAATCAGTTAATGTACTTAAGGTCAAAACCTGAACTCGAACACACCTGCCTTCCACTTTCTACAGAAGAAATTGAGAGACCTTCACCTGGGAGCTACGTCCCAGCAGTTTGGACTGCATGTACAGTGTCAGGAAATGATGGAAACGTAGGCGGTGCTGACTCTCCGCATTTTTAAAATAATTTTGAAAGTCTGTAAAGGGTAAAGAAGAGCTTTAGACAGGATGTGAAGTGTCTTTTCAGGGGATTCACAGCATCTTCATTAAAACCTACAAGTGCCTCCAGAGAAAACACTGGCCACTAAAAATCACACCTCCTGCTAGCAGAGAAAGGCTGAGCTGCTTGAAGTTACAGCCAGGACTGGGGCATGATAAAACAGATTCAAAATGAGGAGAAACACTCGTTAGTCTGGGTAATCCCTGCCCCGAGGAAGAGTCCGCAGCCCTGTACGTGCCTTGCTGGGTGACAGTGGCTGGACAGGAGGGTGGAGGCTCTGGCTCAGAGCGTGCAGTTGCAGGAGCACAGGTTGAGACCAGCCTGGGCTTGCGGGTTTCCCCTTCCACAGAAGAGTGCAGCTGATGTTTCTGCTCCGCCGGTGAAAGGACGAGGCAGGACACCAGCAAACCCTGCCGCAGATCCCACTTGAGGACACGCGATGCTTCTGATGTCTAGGAAGGCACTGAGGAGCAACCCCATGCTTTGCAACTTCATGCCAAAGTTCTGGAGCCAGCTTCCCTTCTGCAAAGCTACTTGCCTTCTGTACCAGACCTCCAAGCCTTTCACTCCTTCCTAATACAGAAATAACAGCCTAACAAGGCCCCACTCCTCTAAGTCCGTATGGTGCTGGGTGGACTCACCCAGGATGGGTTAAGGTTTTAGCCAGATTTTGCTAGCCTCAGGTAAAGCGCTGCAGGGATTCAGCAGAGACTTTTAAGCACTGTGCCAGGATAACACGGCCAGGCCACATCCAGACCTGGCACAGCACACCCCGTGCTCCTGACTCGGAGCTCACACGAGAGAAGAGGCAGTTCAGGTCTGCCTACACCAGCAAGATAGACATGCCCTTTGGCTATCAGTTTTGTAGGTGTGGGGCTGCACCCTCTAAAGGAACCCATGCACTCAGCTTGCCTACAATCATGACAAGAGGCAAAAATATCCGGCTCCTCTAAGGGATGAAAGGCAGGCGCTCAAAGGATTAAGTCACCAGCTTCTTCCTTCCTTTCAGAGCTGGTGAACCATGCAGCAATGCATGTCAGCTGTGTTGGTTTTGAGTCGGGAGCCAGAACAATGCAGCCTGTCTTTCCTGGTGTGCACCTCCAGGGAGGATTCCCGCAAGCGTTCCTCCAAACAGGGCAACGTAGGTGGCAAACAAAAGAGAAAAGCCCTTCAACTTTTGACCCTCCCGGAGTTTACAAATTGTGAAGAGCTCATATCATCATGAATGAGTCAAGAGGCATCTCACAGAGCCCTTCGGCCCACGCTGCACGTGCCTCTGCACTTTGTCACCTCCTGCAAGTGTTTGTCCTGTTCCCACCACAGAGCAGGAGAATGGGGCAGATGGTTCCTGGGAAGTTTTGCCTATGGATGCTGCAGTGGCAGCAAATAAATTAAAGCCCTCAGGTCCAAAGGCCAAGCCACATCGGTGATATATGCTAGTCTTGATCCGCATGAGATGACAGCAGCTTTAATAAACCTAACGAGCTGTATTCCCTATGTCTGCTTGTCTGCAAGTGACCTCAGATATTCTTCACACCTGGTACTGGGGTGGCCCGAGTGAACTCGTGCTCAGGGCAACTACTGCCTGGATGGAGGAAGGGACACCGGACCTCTTGTTTTTGCAGGTGGGGAAAAACAAGCATAGGAGAGAGATTTGTTCAAGATCACCCAGGGAGCCTATGGCAGGGCCAAGAAGTGAGCACAACTACCCCAGAGTCCCAGCCCAACACCTTTGCTACAAGGCAATGTCTGTCCCGTTAAGGAGAACCAAAACCATAGGGGAACAAATGCCTGTACAAAAAAACTGAGAGGATGCTAACACAGAGGCACTTCCATGTGCAGTCAAGACTATACTCTGCAGTCTGTTTCAGTTCCTCACTGCTTTGGGTTGTTTTGGGGGTTTTTTTAAGGCAGTTTTTCCATCACACGCTTTGCTGGGTGTTGGTCTGATACGTGTAAGGTCAAGAAAAAGGACACCACCTAAAGCTTACATGACTGGTACAAACTGCATTCCCTCTCTCAGAGAAAGGTTCTGCCAAATGTTTTCTACCTACAGAGCATCCCCACAAATGGCTAAGTTCATTCCAAAGCATAAAATGCTCTAGAAAGACAATGTCCATGTTTTCATGCATGGAGAAAAGTCAGGCAGCCTTCTCAGGACAACAGGACTGCCAGCACTTGGCAGCTGATGCGGACTGGAAATAAATAAATAGAGAGATAGATTATAGATATATATGGAATCAACTTAGACAACAACAGCAAGTCAGCAAGCATTCACATTCTGGTGCGAACACTAATGCCGTCCTTTTCCTGAGTCAGTTGGGTCTCAAGGCACATAGTCACACTAGCCCAAAGGCAGGATGTATATCCACACGGTACTAAGCTTGAACTACTGGTTATGGGCTGGCACACAGCCGGCTCGGAGTAGGAAGAGACATCTGCATCTGTCTGCATTTTCGTAAGCTGCGGTGGAAAACCAGGGCTTCTCAAGAAACAAGGCTGAGAATCAGGAGCCCTCTCCTCTGCTGGTATACCGTCCTGCTGTACGCCCACCACAAGCATTTCCCAGGCTTACTTTGCGGGACCTTTTGTACCTTCCCCTCTGCCATCGCACTTACTTACAGGCAAGCACAAGCCAGGAGGGAAGGTATAAAATATAAACCTTCATTAAAGATTTTGTAAGAAGTCAATGAGGCCAAAATAACAGAGGGTGTAATAGAGCCATAAATATCTCCCACAGCCATAAACACTTCTACCTGCTGCAGCCTGGGCATTTATAAGTGCTTCAGGCATTCAGTGCCGTGTTCACAATTATTCCAGCATTTACCATCCAAGGAGCCAGAGGCAGGCAGATGTGGTGCCATGCACAGACTCAGCCATCAGCCTGGTTTTACGATACTGGCTTGGGTACCTTTCCTGAACGCTCCTTTCTGTGGATTAGGGCTCCTGCTTCAACCAAGGGGCGTTTAAAAGCTCTGGCTGAGCTCAGGGCCCATTATATTCAGATGCATACAGACTTTGAAGTGGCTCAGAAGAGACTTTCTCTAAGCAAATGGGATAAAGGGGAGAAAAGCACCTTTCCTGAACACTAGGTTAAAAAAAAAAAAAACCCAAACAACAGGATTTCCCCTAACCAAGACTGGTATTACAAAAGCCACCTTCCAAGTAGGTCTCTTGAATGTCCCAACAGTGCCAAAAAGCCTCTGGAAAGTAGAGGACACTTCTCAGATCACTAAAGAAGGACAAGTGAATTCTCAGGAACACCAACCCGCTGCGTCATCTCCCACGCTAACCTGGGAAAGTAGAAAGTCTTTGGCTATGCCAAGGAAATTCCTTATTCTGCCTTCAAAGAACCAGCTGTATAGGGCATAAATCCTTGTGGCCAGCCAGCTTTTTGACACAACCCTTCAGGCACCCATCCTCCTTCCTAGGCCTGGAGTTCCCAGGCACTGAACAACGTCATTGCCTGCACATCCCACCACTTCCAAGAGGCACAGGACAAAAGCTGAAGTATTTTAGCAGCAGACAGATGGGTTGACAAGAATCTAGGTGGTCAAGGGGTCTCCAAACTTGAGTATTCATGCCCACTAGCCTCAGGTGTGGTTTATTCCATTTCCCCAAAATACATGTCTTTCCCTAAAAAAAGACACCCTCCCCTCAAACCTCAGAGCATCTACAGGCATTCATCAGCTTTTTAAGGATCCTCCTCAAATATTCGACAACCTTCCCCTTCTCACACCATCATGTTTCCAGCTTTTCCAAGCCTCACAGGAGATCTCGGACTAGCTTAATTCCCTTCTTCACACCCCCAGGTTGCTACAGCAACAATTATGCATGGTGGTGTGTAGTGTATGGTTGTAGTGTATGCTGGATACCCCAGTCGTGGCAAGAGGTGGAGAAGAGGACCCTTACGTTTGAGCAAGGGAGCATCTCTTCAATATTGACAGAGCTCAGCAAGAGACACAGACAGAGGCCTAAACTTTTCCTAAATGGATTCTGAAGGGTGTTTTACTTGGCTGCAAAGCTGCAGCTCGTCCTGAGGTCATAACCCACCTTGAGGCTCAGGGACGGGTCAGCAGTGGGATACCTGCCAAGTGCCATGGAGTCATCTCACTACAGATGCTTTTGCTTAAGCTGCGCATATTGTTACGGGAAACAAGAGGTATTTGCTACTTGTTCCTTTAAGTCTTCTCAGGACATTGCCGAAGCTATCTTTGAAGTGGTGTTATATACAAGAGGTCATGAATCACCTCCAGAGGGACCTCAAGGTAAGCGACATTTACAAGGCTTAATCATGACCTTGTGAACAATGGGTGAATCAGAAAGCTGAACTTTACATCACTCACCCAGATTAATGTGGCCTTGGACACCTCCTTCGAGATCCCAGGCCAAACATTAGTTAGTTCCTCCCCTAGATGATTCAGAACTAAGATTAACAAGAGAGAAAGCACCAAGCCAGGCAGAATTATTTGCAAAGCTTAGTTAAGCAGGAAATGTTTTCCTTGTCCATGACTCGAAGATCACATTATCCCACTATTATATGTCCTTTGGAAATTTTTCATAAATATGGTAGAGCTGAGGGGCAGGAAGGAAGAAGGACAAATAGGTCAGTTATTAGAGAGCTCACATGAGATATGAGAGCGATCGTAACCCTCTGCACTGCATGAATCACGCATGGAAGCTGAACCCTAATGACCAGTATGCCAAATGCTGGCTAATCTGATTGTAAGAATCAGCTTCATCCTGAACCAAGTACCTCCTGCTGGGTGCATCAACTAATTCATCAGCAGGATCTCCACAAAGAAGTCCTTGTTTCAACAAATCAATATTTTCCAGAGAAACACTAAAAAAGGTGGTCAGGACTATTTCAAGCTTCTTTTACTTTTACAAGAAATAAAAGGGACCAGGTCCAGATCCCAAACCCACTGAGAATCCAAGTTTCCAATGTTCACCTTTGTAGTTTACACCATGTCGAAGGGCATGGTGTAACTTCTGACAGATACTCCAACTTTCTCAAGAGAAAAGGTAAGAACAAGTTACTCATCTTGCTAATCCTTCACACAGTGGAAAAAAAAAAAATCAGCACAAAACCTCAGGTCCTACCTTCAGCTGCTGCCATCACACCAAATCTGACTCAGATGTCCCAGATTAAAAAAACCCTACACAGCTGGTATCTTCTTAAATTTCTTAAAAAAAAAAAAAAAAAGGCTATAATTTGCCACATTAATTCATTGTACCTGAGGTCTTCCCAACTCCCAGCTAAAGCTAATGAGAAATTCTCACCTATTCTGGTTTTGACCTATACCTTCTAGGAAGGGAGACCTGAAAGCAGAAAGCTCAGCAAAATCCAGCTAGGACCTGCCCATCCAGTTCCACGCCACCCAATACAGAGGAATTTGCCTTGTAGAATTCAGACTTGCAAGGAGCAGAAGTAAAGGTTGTTATGGCCTCGGTAATTGCTTGCACTGGAGGAGAGTGGGCCAGGGGCAGTGGGGCTGGACGACGGCCAACAGGCAGTCGCAGCCTGAGATGACTTGATGGCAGTGCCTAGGGTGCATAAGCTGTCTTTCTCTCCTGTGACAGCTATCCTCTTCTGTTCAAGGGACCACTCACTGGGCCACTCTCTTTTCTTTCTGTGCATCCAGGCTCTTTCAAATGACAGTCTCCCTGGGCAGAATACCTGAGCTGGCTACACTCAAGTTAATCTGAGGACTCAGAAATGCCTTGAGCTCCAAGTCGCTCTAGTCAGGTTGCTTTTATGACCCTAGTGAGACGATTTACCACATCTCTGCACTGCAAGGCAAAGAGGCATAGGTAACTTCTGCTGCATCCTCCTGTTCTTTTAAATAGTACAGTTTACAGCGGCAATAACCAATGATACAAAATGGTGCTGCAGAATAGCTTGGGCAGAAGGAAAGGTGCCACTGAGTGCGATTGCAACCTTCTCTACAAAAAAAATGTCCAAAGCTCCCTGGGTAGCATCATCCAGAAGACTTGGAAACTAAAGGACATGGATCCATCTGTCACCGTTTGATGTCAGCTCCAGCCTAGACCTTTCTTTTTGTTATACTGCTCTCTGCTATCAGCACTATAGGTATCATCCAGGTGTCCCTGTGCGGAACAAGCTCTCATGACATACAGAATAAAGAGAGCCAGACAGAGATCATCACTGGCCTGAAGCGTATATGTACAATCACAACAGCCTGATACTCCCGTACAGAGGGCTCGCTTCAAACCGTGGCCCTGCTTAGGCATCACCTAAGTTTTAGCTCTAAAATGAAAAGGAATAGGGATGGAAAAATCTTTAGAGCCACTGACCCTTGGCTCAAGGTGAATTTAATCCACGCTCACAGACGATCAAGCAAGCCCATGCAAGCCTCGCAGAACCATGCAGGAACGCAGCATTTTTCTGCTCTGGATTTACGCAGCTCATGTGAGAATCGGTGCCAAAATCCATTACTGCCTGCTTTCTCGCTGCCTTCGATTTCATAGCCTAATCTCCAGTTTAGCCTACACCGAACCACAGAAGAACAAACAGTGGCCACCCGCCTCTCCCCTCCTCCCTCCCCGGGAGCGCTAGCTCCTATTTATGGGTCCCCTGGGGAGAAAACAGTCGTGGCCATTGTATTTGTTTAAGGGTTTTCTGTAATTTCCTTGGGTTTGACTGCAGCCTCTGAGGTTAACCACAGCCAGCTATTGTGGCTGTGTCTTCATCATTCTCTATTGTTCCGCACTAGGTGGCTCTGCCTTGTTTTCTTGGAAGGTTGGGAGATTGTTTGTCATTTCTGGCTTTGCGCTCAACGGGGACAGGGTGATGGAGGGAAGGAAAGAGAAAAAGCGGCTCCTTCTTTTTTAGGACTGTGGGTTTCTGAGAAAGACCAGTGTCACTGACCAACTAAGGTCAGCCCGAGGTTGCTTAGATGGTATTTGTAACAGCAGGAGGCTGTAACCAGCTCTCTGCTTTGATAGGATTCCCTTGAGGGGTTTCAAGAAAAATGTCAAGAATCCCCCACTTCTGGCTTCTTCCACCGGGGTGTTCTGAGTCTTTTCTCCTGAGAAAAGGGGGAGAGGGCCATACCATGTAAAGCTTTTCCCCTGCCACGGCAGGATTATCCATATTTGCACTGCGTACTGACCTTTTGCTACTGTAATGCTGAATTTCCGCGGCACTGCCAAGAGGCGATCCTTTTTCTGGCTTCCAGTTTTGCTCCCTTATGGGAGGACACAGCCATTCTCCAGCCACATAGAGACAAATTCTTCCCAGCTTGTCTCTGTCAGCGCCTAAGACTGGAAACTTACCTCATCGTCATGGATGCATCCCGGAGCCAAGGGCTTGGACTCTGATTCATGCCTAAAGGGAAAGGAAGGAGCGGGAGAGCACGACTCCATTGACTTCACCGAGTTACACCAAGGAGTCAACAAGGGGAGCAAGGTAATCTAGGGCATAGGACACTGAACAAGGAATAAGGGAACCTGGCCTCTAGCATTAATATCGCAACCTGCTTTTTGATCCAGGCAATGCCACTACCTCACAAAGATTTTATTCCCCCTTTCCACTCTTTTGCCAGTAAAGTCTGCCCCAAGTTACAAGTTCAAACACTGGATTGAGTTAGTCATCTGTCTAACTCATGGGTTGCAGAGAAAAAGACACTGAAGAAATTACCTCACCTCAGGCCAAAGTTGTTGTCTAAGATGGCTTAGAGGAGGTGACACAGATGTCCTCCTCATGCCCTTCTCCACCCTTCTGCTCTTTGATGGGAAAGTATAAGATGATCCAATCAGAGATCTCAGGAGACAACTGCTGTCTGGGGATTCGGTATATCCCACTTTGACTGGAGACCACAACCAACCTGCTCACTGCCAAAGCAGGAGAACTGCCCGTTCTGATAACACATTGATTTCTTCTCCTGTGATTTGAACAGAAGCAGTTTTAAACCTGGCATGGTCATGGCACCAAGCCTGTCAAGAGTTGAAGGAGCGTCTGGACAACGCTCTTAGTCATAAGGTTTAGTTTTAGGTAGTCCTGCAAGAAGCAGGGAGTTGGACTTGATGATCCTTATGGGTCCCTTCCAAATTGAAATATTCTATGATGCTATAAATTAATTAACATGGTAGTTATGAGATGCTAAAATTGACAATTTACATCACAATTTACACCACTACAGATTATAGTAGATATTTTACAGGGGTTGTAAGCAGAGCTGAGGTACTTGACTAACTTTTGTATGACTTGCCATTGGTGCAATTTCATTGAAATTGTGCTAAGAGGCAGCCTGGGAAGCGAATACAATTTGGACAAAGAAGTAAAGTTGTTTCATGGTAAAGATGAGAGAACTGAAGGAGGTGAGAGCAAATCTGAAGCAGAAAAGTTAGGTTGACTACAGGGTTTCCATTATGCCCAAAAGAATAGCAAAAGACTAGACCAGTGGGCATGAACCACCTTCTGGAGGTACCCCTCTCTCTCTTTGGAGCTTAATTCAGTCCTAAGTCTTCAGTCTCAGGCAGCGGCATTCACACCTGCAATGGGGCTTGAGCAGAATCCAAACACCCAGGTCCACAAACACAACTCAGAAATCCACCCATGTTTCAGCGGCTGTACTTCATTCACTAACTCTCTTTAGAAAGAAAAACCAAAAAGCAAAGGCAGATGAGAGGACACCACCACAAGCCAGGGGTGTGCCCCCTACCTAGGTGGGTCCCTACCTTCAGGCAAGGTTAGTGTCCTGGGTCGTTTTTGAGCAGAAGCTCCAAATTCCAGCAAGAGAAATCCTGGGGTCAGGACTTTCTTTTGGGGGTTTCCCACTTGTCATGTGGAATCTGTGCATCCCCCTTTGGCTGAGCCAGAGATTACGACACCTATCTCTGACACCCTCAATAACCTGACAGGGACCCAGAGGATAATCTTTAAACACTGGAAGTTCCCACAGATCTCACCCTTTAGTGGGAGGATAAGAGTACCCAACACGACATCCTACAGCTGACAGATCATGCCCTTCCCTCAGCAAAGCAGGTTTATTTTCATCTCCTTCCCTTCCACAGGGCATTTTAGGGGTGCGAAGGGAAACAGCGCATTGAGCATCAGCACAGGTACCTATCTGAAGCATGGACAAGCTTCCACAAGGGGATAAGGGGAAATCAGCAATCCTTAGGCCAAGAAAAGAATAAAAATCATCCCAGCTAAGGATATGACGTAAAACACATCAGTTGCCCCCAGCAGAAGATATGCAGGGGCAGACAAAAACCTTACCATCAAACACAGGTCCTGGGTCTGCTTTGAGCTCCCTGGAATGGAAAGCTGGCTGGAAAGTAATTTTAATTATTTTAAGTTTATCCAACCGCCTTCATCCATCTTCCCTCTCCCCCAAATCCACCATCGCAGCTAATCACAAGGTTTCCTAAAGATCTGAGCACGTACTTGGCTGGTAGGGCAAGTGGGCAGCATTCCCCAGAGCTGCTCAGCTCTGCAGCAACCGGCACCCATAGAAACTCAGGTACCTTCATCTGTTGTGAACAAGTTTTTGCTGAACGCTTGGATGTCAGCCCTGGCATTTGTTGGTTCAGGCCAGCTCCGTTGTTAGCAGCATTAGCAGGGCATACCGCCGATATTGTAATGGGCATCGGAGGACTGCAAAGGAGAGCATGCTAAGAAAAGCCTGAGGCCCCAGCCAGTGAAAGAAGGGACATTTTGACAAGCGAAAATCCACCCAGCAAGATGAGCAGAAACCCCAAAGAACAGCCAAAAGTGAAGTCTGTCCCTCTCATGGGACGCCACTGGCCAAACCTCATTTTAAAAGGCTTTTCTGTTTTTCCTTCTGGGCTCAGTGCTGATGTGTTCCACTCCTGGGAAGCAGGGGAGATTTATGCCAATTAGTCAAGCCACTGCACCGCGATACTATATAAAAACGGATATTAAAGCAAATGCGATGAGTCACCCATCCCAATCTTTAACAGTTGTCAGCCCTGGCTGTGTAACAGGCTGTTGACATACTACTGGGAAATGAATGTTAGCAAGAACAGCCTCTTGTCTCTGCTTCAAGCACCCTTGACCTTGCTTTGAGATCTCAGAAGTGGCCTGCGAGACATACAAAGCCAATTACCTTCGCCTAAAATTGCCCTTCAAGGGTCTTATTCCACCGTAGACGCCTCACCCTCTGCTGAGCTTCCGAGTGTCATTCAAAAATCCAGGGTGCAACCAAAGGCTGGGTGAGACAACCCGTGTTAGACATCACCCAGCAGCAGCAATGCAGCTTATTGACCGCTGTTGTTAGTTATTAACCCCTCGGCTGCTCTGGAAGAAGCCAGCAAAGCTGGGGCACAGGTGCTGCTGGCGGGGGAGTGCACCACATGCAAGGGGAATTTGGCTGAGCATCGTCTCAACCAGCACAGGTCGTGGTGGGTGGAGATGGCACAAGGCTTTTCTGCACTGGGGTAAAACAGACCCCATGGATTGCTCCTACTAGAAGAGGAAGGGCAGAAAGAAAAAGAGGAGACAGAGCTTGGGAGAACCACTAAATGCCACTACTGCAGAGAGGAGGAGGAAGGGAAATAGAGGAGAGCACCTCCTCTTTCAACCCAGCAGCCCCAAGCCAGCTCCCAGCAGCAGCAGCCACCATAGCATCACAGCAGACTGGGAAAAAAGGACTACCCTGTTTTGTTGGCTTCCCCTAAAAAGCATTTCCCCTGCCTGCTCCCAGAACAGCCCCAGCTATACCAGTCTGCACCAGCTTTTGTCCTCCAGAAAACCAGCATTGGGCATTGCAAGTGCTGCCTCAAGCCAGGGCTGAAAACTATCATTACATTTGGGCAAGAAACCAGGGCCTGAGCACCCTCAGCCAGGCTGAAGAGGAAACTGGCCGAATATCAAGAGTTTTGTCCAACAAGGTCAATGAAATGCTTTACTTCAGCACACTGCGTTGGGCCTCCAGATGAGCAGGGTGTTCGCAGCTTCACGTGCAGCTCAACACAGTGGCTGTCTCTCTGTCGGAGAGGGCTGGGCAGAAGCTGCTCAGACCCCTGAAGGTGCAGGTCCATTAGCGGGGAGGAATCACAGGATCATAGAAAGGCTTGGGCTGGAAGGGACCATCAAAGGCCATCTCGTCCAACCCCCCTGCCATGAGCAGGGACACCTTCCACTCGATCAGGTCGCTCAGAGCCCCATCCAGCCTGGCCCTGAATGTTCCCAGGGATGGGGCTTCTGCCACCTCTCTGGGCAACCTGTGCCAGTGCCTCACCACCCTCATTGTAAAAAATTTCTTCCTTATATCCAATCTAAGTCTGCCCTCTTTTAGTTTAATGTCATTTCCCCTAGTCCTATCGCTACAGGCCCTGCTGAAAAGGTTTTCCCCATCTTTCTCATAGGCCCCCTTTAGGTATTGGAAGGCCGCAATAAGGTCTTCCCGGAGCCTTCTCTTCTCCAGGCTGAACAACCCCAACTCTTTCAGAAGGTCCGTTAGTATGAGGGAGCCTCCAGCTCTCTTTGTCTCAGCTATGCTGAGGTCTGTACGTTACATTCCTGCTTCTCCCCCTCCCGAAATCTTTGCTATTATATGCAAATTTACCAGGAGAATAAATTTAGCACTGAGCTGTCTAGGAACATCCAGGGTCTTTCTGGGGTTTGCCCCTGGGCAATTCACCCCGTTCCCCAACACGTCACTTGAGCAATTTCCAGCTGCACCAGAGCTGGCGTTGGAGCTCAGAGGCCAGGCAGGGGTCAAGCCCAGCTCCAAACTCCTCGGCTCCCACTGTGTGCCAGAGATGCGGCAAAGGTCTGCCATGGCCGAGCAAGGGACAACCGCTTGTCACCCGTGACCAACAAGTGGCATCAGCAGGACATCATTAACCCCAAATGCCCTGCATGCCACTACCCGCAGCGGTGTGCCTGCCAGCATCTGAGCTGGTGTATTGCAGGCACCACTTCCACCCTAAAAAAAGAAAAAAGAGAGAAAGAAAAGAAAGAAAAGAGGGTGGGGGCAGGAAAAAAAAAAAAAACTCTTTAGTGTGAACTGACAGTGACCTGTCAGAAATATGTTGCATTCAAACTTTCCCATACAGCACTGAAAATTTGTTCCTTATTAAAGAGGGGGGGTGGCGTATCCAGTTCAAAGGAGAAGCTGAAGCAGAGAATTCTGTGGCTACTACTGTGGTGTATTTTTTTCCATTTGCTTTACCCTGCTTCCCCCCCTTCCCCACTCCCTTCCTTTCCAACCCCAATTCCTGTACGGTCGCCCTGAATCTAACAATTCCTATCCAGTGCAAAAAATAAAAAAGCGAAAAGTTGGGGAGGAGGGAGGGAAATCTCCAATTTGTGGGAACTGCTGGTGTTTTAGTGGGAATGCAGAGAGGGTTTTGGACTTTCCCATGCTTTTAGCTTGAAACACTATTTTTACAGTGCCATTTAACATAGGAGAAAGGGGGGTGAGAGATTAAAGCAGTATAAAAGCAGTAAATAAACTTGAAATGTCAGTGGCTCACATGTTTCAGGAGCGTGGCTGTTATTATTATTTACAATTTGAATCCTATTTATTCCTCAGGGTATCCACAGTAGCCTGAACGCCATGATACAAACCCAGGACGCAAAGCAACCCCTGACGCTTAGAAGGCATTTTGTGACATTGCCTATGTTTTCTTGTGCATTTTGCCTCAGCAAGGTGTAAAGCGTAGTGGAGGAATGAAGAGTGGTTGAGATCACCCTGCCATTCACTGCAGCAAGTGTCCTGGACAGTGGTCACCTGAGTTGGGCATTACATGGCATCTGGAGGCCTGGAAATTTCCTGAAGTGTTTAGAAAGCACCTGGTATGTAACAGGACCTGCCATAAATGCTAAGAGGGGTAGGGACATTAATAGCAATACTATGAAGCATGTAGAAGACACTTAACATGCACCCATAGAGTGTATGACGTTGTCATGCAGAGCCCAAAGACAAACACATTGCTTGAATCTCGGTCTAGGGAAACAGGATGGGCAGGGCTTTCCTTCACAACTGGGGCCAGGGTCCCTCTACAAATCCACGATCAGGATCAGGCCAAAGGTCCAGCTAACCCCGTACCTTGTCTGCAGGAGTGGCCAGCAGCAGATGCTTAAGGAAGACATAAGACCAGCAAAGTCACATAGCTACGTTGCCTCAAAACAGTTGCCCAGCCTCCAGTCCTCTGCTCATAAGACTGCCACAGCAAATCACATCCTTGAACTGATCAACGTCCATTTTTATAGTCCCTTACCTACACCCCTCTTGCTAGATGGAACTTCCTGAACCACGCAGCTCATCTACCTCCAAAATGCCTTTACGGCCACTTTACGCCTGACCAAAGCTTCCAAACTGACTTTGGGCGCTGCAAAAAGACACTGCAAAGACCGGATAAGTGGCAACAAAAGGTGGGAGAAAGAGGTGTGTCATCTGGGACATAGTTTTCCTTTTGCTCCCGGGAAAGAAGAGAGAGAACTTTCATTTTCAGGCCATCAGTCACTGTCTGGAGCAGCTGGATAATAAGATCAGTGTTTCATCCTTTCTCTAGCCTCGTCTCTATGGCACAGACATCACCCTCCTCCATCCCAAAGTGGGGCAAGACCCAGACAAGTACCTTATCATCACATTCAACTTCAAACACAGGGGGATGCAATTACCTTGCCTGCAAGTAGGTCAGTATGGTCAGATGTGTCTGTGCAAGAAAGAGGCGAAGTTTCCTCGCATGAGCTAAAGAAAAAAAAAAATACCACATTTTTACTCATTAGCACTCCTTGCTCTTGTAAGATTAGCAAGGAGTCCCACAGGAGCTCAGATACTTCTGATCCACTTCAGTGGATGGGAGATGAACAACACAGGCTTGAATACAGCACATGAAATTGGGTCCCCATCTGGGTGAGCACCAAGGCTTTTTTCTTCTGGCAGCATCATCTACCACAGGGACCTGATGTTCTCACACTGCCTTCTGCTTCACTGTTACGTCCTCACTAGAAAGGGGATTTCAGGTGCTTCCCACCATCATGTAGCTAATTTTCATCCAAGCTTTCCTCTTTTTTAATCCTGCTCACTCAGCATTTCACAAAGACCACGTTTCCACTAAGTGGTCTTTACCCAGGAGCCAACTCCTTGGAGGCATGAGGAGATCAAAATAGAGATGGGATGTGCTACACGAGGCATAAGATATGCACAAAGGAGAAATGCCTCGCTGAGTCAGGCCCTATGCAGCCTGCAAAATAAAATAGGAAAAAAAACCCCTCTGATGTGATGTTTTTAGTAAAGTGTTTGTTTTCTTATTTTTAAAAGAGACTGTTGTTTTCCTATTTTTAAAATAGGTTGGAGGAGCAAAATTAGAGGTTGTGTTCTAAATCTGAAGAGGAATTTTCTGATGGGTTGACCTACAATAGTCTGCAGTTTTGGTACAAAGCACTTTCAGCTACGGTAACCTCGCCATGATTTAAAGCCATTCACTACTTGGTATTTGTATGAAATAAGCGCAGGATTGCTGCAGAAAAATACTCTTTAGCCATTAAGCTACATCAGGGATGGTCAATGCTTCAAGCCTCTGTCCGCTCACAGTGGTGTGCGGGAAGGATGATCGTGCGTTAAAATCATCACCTGCTATTTCAAGCAATTTGGCTTCAGGCACAGCCTTGTCTCTGGACAAGAGCTGAAGCACCCTACAACTTGTGGCATTATGAAAGCGCTTCAGTTGGGACTGAACTCCTGAGAAAACCTGACCCAGCAGAGGAAGCTGACTACACTTTCTCTCTAGCCTAACATTTCTGTTCCTTATCATTAAAATGAGGGGAAAAAAAAAAAAAATTCCTTCCTCCTCCTGACTTGTCTATTTTGATGGCACAGTCATATTTTCCTCCCAGTGTCATTAAATCTTCCATCATCGGGGGCACCCTCTTGTCTAAGGCGGCAGACAATGCTCTACTACAAATAACAGACGCTGACACTATAATGAATTTCAATCATGGCAGAGGATCTTGGATGTGAATAAGCAGTCTGGGGCTTAGTTTTGTGCCACAGGCAAAGGCAATAGCTTCATCACTACAGCATCTCCTCGTAACCTGATGGCACCTTGGGCTCTAATTAAGACTGAGACATTACTGCTATCCTGGGAGAAATCCAGAGCTTCAAACGAGCCCTGACCCCCTGCTCCAGTAAGCACTGGTTAAATCACCGCTTCCAGTTGCTTTTCTTTTCATTGGAAAGAGCATGAAAAGTTTGAGGGGCTCTGGAAAGGAGCAAGCCAGGCCCCACAGAATGATAAACACCCAAAACTCCTTGATGTTTAATTTACCCTACACAGAGACAAAAGATTTGCAGTGGGCCAGGACCATCTGCATATGCTGCCAGCCTGTTCTTCCTAAGCTAGTTCTTCCTACTTTTTAAAGAAAGATTGGAGAATGTTTTTTTCTGGCCCGCATTAGCAAACACATACTAATACCCAAAGAAAACAAGGGGAGCATCAGCCTTGGCTCAGGACAGATGGCAAACAGAAAGCAACTTCCTTTCCTTCGTGTTTAGACAGAAAAAGGGTCCTAAGGAAAATGGAAGAGGTACTCTGGGCTTTTTCTCTGTGATGACATGACCTCGGCACGGGCAGGCTGTGGCACTCGATAGCAAGCTCTTTCAGTGAGTTTATCACTGCGTTTCCTCGGGCCAACCCTTCCTCCTTGTGTCCTTCCAGCACCGCCACAGTAGATTACAATGAAATGAATGAAAATAACGCAGCAGGACGTCGCTTCTCAGCTGTTCCCAGTGCCTGGATTCAATGGAATATTTGAATGAAATTGGCAGCTTTTCTCCAGCCAGGTCTCAGGGGTAACACCAAAACCCTGTTTCCGTCCCATGACAAAGATGGCTGTAGGGATTTTCTCATAAACAAGGTTTTCTCTGTCAACCTCCTCCTTGGGCTGAGGTCACTGGGGACTTGATTTGCTTCTGGGCACCTCAGCAGCACTGGAATGCTTCAAGCTGGAGAGAAGTCAAAGTGGGACAACATGGATGATTAAGTGGCTGGAAGGATTGACTTATGAGGAAAGAAACTGAAGGAGCTAAATATGTATAGTTTGGCTGGAGGACAGCAAAGGAGGACAACTGTCTGCTGACTAGCTGACAGGCATAAATGTCGAGGAGGGGAAGGAATTGTTTAGGTTAGCCCAACAGGGGAATAACCAGGGATCACAAGATGGGATTAAGAAATGGAAAATGAACTCTGAATATCAGGGGAAACATTCTTAGCAGTGAGATCTAACCTACTGGATTGTGGAACATCCTCCCCAGGGACTGTGGTGGAAACCCTGCTCTTTAAGACATTTAAAAATGGACTAAAGCACGGTCTGTTGGGAATAATCCTTTGACTAGAGACGGACTAGATCCGGGCAGGGTGTTCCCTGCAAGAAGCACATCATGTGATGCTGAGCACGCGTGCACCATGGGAAGGTGCTCAGAGAGCACAGGCAGGCCCTTTGCCCGAATCTGAGAAAATCCGGGCTTGGACTAGGCATTAAGGTTTGCTCTTCATGGCTGGGAGTAGCCCCACTGTGAGGGTCTGCAAAAAAGAGTTGCTCACGTTCTTCCTTCTCTCCCAGGCACTTGAAAATGAGGGAAAGTCAAGATATAAAGGTGGGCACCTTGTCTGGGGAACGCTGTTAGGAGTTAACACTAACAGGACTCTCATATGCTCTGCCCAGAGTTTGGATGCACACCTCTTCCAGACTCCTGACAAACTGTGGAAATAGCGCCATAGATCTTCATTATCAGGGAGGCTCTAACATCTGTGATATACAGCAGATTATCACACATGCTGGACCGGCCTGAGCTTCAAACTGGCCGTAAAAGTTAGTTATGACCTAAAAATCCATGCCAAGGGCCTGTTACATCTCTGATCTCATAAAAACAAAACAAAACCAACCAACCAAAAAAACCCAACAACACCCCCTCCCCCAAAAAGAAAAAGCAAACAAACAAACAAACAAACTCCACTGAGAAGAGGCTGGAGTAAAAGTGAAACACACCAACATAATGCTAAACAGCAGCAACAATCTTCGCCTTTCCTTATTAACCTGGAATAACCTCAGCTGCTCCAAAGGCTTAAACAGCCCAGAACGTGGAGGACAGCACAGAGATGGGAACATAGACCTAACGCAGACTGGTGCACTCAACGTGGAGTATGGAGGAGTACCTTGAGAACATAAAAAGTAGGATCCAAGAAGCGAGCAGCCATGTTACAGCAGCATTGTGCCTAAGTTCATAAACCTTTCCTTTTGCACCACGCTGATGTGAGTCGAGCAGTTCGGTCCATTTTTGCTTGAGGATCTCTGTATGATCCCTCCTGGTGAGAGCAATCCAGACGGTAGCTCATGGCTGTCTTCTTCCTGCCAACAGAGAAAGGGAGAAAAGGGTGAGAGCACATGAGGTGAAGAGCAGTGGTTTCACAGAGACATCTGAGGACATTTAGATATGCTTGTCATCTGCATAAAAATTAATATGAAAATGTGGTGATAATTAAGGCAGAGGTACTGGCACCAACAATGCGGTGCGATGCTTTTGTTGCCTCTTGGCAGCAGACACTGAGAGAGCATCTTTGGCCTCAGTAGTAGCATTGGGTTTTGACAGATACAGACAGTGAATTTTAGAATCACAGAATCATGGGATAATCCAGGTTGACATGGACCTCCAGAGGTATCTAGTCCATCCTCATGCTCTAAGGAGCATCAGCTAGGAGATCAGACCAGGTGGCTCAGGGCTTTATCCAGTCTGATCTTGAAAACCTCCAAGGGTGAACAAAACCCATTATATCATCCTCCCCCTGTGCAGCAAGTGGTCCAGCCCCCAACCATCTTGGTGGCCTCCCGCTGAACTCACTCCAGTTTATGAATGTCTTTCCTGTACTGGGAGAGCCCCGAAACAGGACACATTCTCTAGATGAAGTCTAACAAATACTGAATAAAGGAGTATTTTACGCATTAGATTCAGAAACATCTCCAAACACCAGCTCCCTGCAATGTATCCACCCAAAACTGAGGACAATGATGATGACAAGCATAGAGGGAAGGACTTTGCACTCACCAGGGAGTGTATTTTCTCATCTCATACTTTCTTCTCCTTTACATACACAGACATACCTGTGGGTGCACCTTCCAGCCATGTAGACTCCCAGGTGACCCACAGAAGTTTGTTCTTCTTGCTCTGCGCAGGACAGCATCTGCCCTGTACTGGATTCCTTCACCTGACCATTGCTGATCATCTCTTTTGGGTTTTCAAACCAGAAGTTACATCCTATGTTCACATCTATGAGAGCACGCACCAGAGAAGCAAAATCAGGATTAGAATCCAAACAACTTCAAATAACCACAAAAAAGCAGAACTAGAAGAGATTTTGCCAGGTCATCTAGCCCGTTCTTCTTCTCCCTCATAGGATCAGTTCTACCAAAAGACATTTGCTTAACGTAACTAACCTCACCCTTGCAAACCCCCTCCTCCTGTCCAACCCAAATGTCTTGCTCCGGATTTAGATTAAAACGTGTTGTCTGTTCTCCTGCAGTGGACTCAAGCAGCAGGTTCTTCTCTTCCTTTCCACAGTACCCTTTTACATACTTGCAGTGTCCCAGCAAATCTCTCTGCAGTCATCTCTTCTCTAGACTAAACAATCCCAACTCTTTCAGTCCTTCCTTGGAGGTCATGTTTTCTGGACCTCTGATCATTCTTGCTGCTCTCCCCTGGACCTTATCCAGCTGGCCTTCATCTATCTTGAAATGCCTTGTACCGGACACATGGGCTCCAGCTGAAGCCTTTGGGGACTTCTCAGATCAGAGATCTCAGTCCAACCCATTAGAGAGGAAGACTTCAGTTACTAAGCCTGGATATGGTTCCGAATCCACATTTCCTCCGTGCTTAGGATGGCTCTGCTGTTCCCACAAGGGACCATGACCGGAATGCAAATATCTGAAACGCTAAAATATTTGAGAGCCAGTCCTGGACACTGAAGAAAGATGGAGTAGAAACTCTTCCTGACTACAGGTCCTCAATGCACAGCTCGTCTGGTGACTTTCCGGCTCCATGTTGCCGTGCAGGACTTGTTGGGGCGGAAAGGAGAGAACACTGCTGTACCCAAATATATCTCTCTTGTTCAAAAATGTCCTAACACGTGTCCTTTTTGCTGCCGAGCACTGTGGCTGCAGAAGCTGATCCGCTTGCTAGATGGGAAAAGAAGTTAAAATAAAATCAATACAACTAAGAAGATGTTTCCACCTCCCTTAATCAATAACAAGAATTGTTCTTCTTAGAAGAGAAACTGATTCCCCAAACGGAACCTGTCTATTAAAGACAACAAAATTGTTCCAATTGACACTAATTGATGATTAACCACATTACAGCGATCTAGTCTGTCCTCCACAGAATCAATGAAATGCAAAAATGAACAAACAGCTTAAAGGATGAAACACGAGATTTTTGTAATTCATTCAGCTTCACTCACTTAAAGTGCTTAACAGGAGAAGAATGACGCTTACATGCAGGCACACACATTTTTTGCCTTGGCAGAGCATTGGCGTTTCTTTGTAGTCGTATTTATTATTAGAGCAAAGTAAACAATTTCCTGCAAACAACAATTTGATTTGTTTTGCTTTTCTCTCTCCACTTACAAATTAGGAGGTCATGAAATGCGCTCATTTGTTTTATTTGTAATTAATAGCTTCTAAATCTGTGGCTGGTTTCAGCACTTCATAGTTGCAGCTGTACATCTGTGCACTTCCAGCACTACTCCGGTCTCCTTGGAGTGATGCACACTGAAAATGGAGGAATCCAGGGGTAACCAAGATTAAAAAGCAATTTTGGATGCATACGTTTTCCTTGACAAAATCCCCCACCCCACTTCCCATTCCTCGTGCATGTTTTTTGTGAGCTGGTAAATGCTGCAGTAGCTGATGATACACCGTGTGATACGACTGTCGCCCCACTCCTGCAGGTCCTGGAAGCACGGGCTGTAACCCTGGCACTCCTCACTGGGCCCAACGCTACGCTGTCGTGGGCGATCCTGATCTCACTCAGAGCTGCCTTGAGGCATCGCTACATGATGCTGCATGGACAAGCATTGCTTCCTTTCTGACTGGGGAGAAATAATCCTCTCCGGCTCCTTCCCCTCCCCTTTGGCCACCTTCTGCTCGCCTCTTCTGCTTCCGTTTCTGTGGAATCATTGGGCGCATGAAGCAATGGGTCCCCTCCTTATCCCAGCCGGCGCCTTCGAAGAGCGCTCTGACACTGTAAGACAGTGCATAGCTGCCTGGGCAGGAGCTGTTAATGAGCTATCTCATTTACCCAAGCATAGATTAATCTCCAATTCCCGCACACCTGGCACGAGACCTCGGTGCCTGGAGACCACATCTGGGCCATCTTTAAGAGCCTGCAGCAGGTAAATGTTTCCTGGCCCAGCTCTGCTGACAAAAAGGCCCTCCGCTCCTGTGCTCAGTGGCTGTCCTACGTTGGTACAACTCGCAGGAGCACTTACACCAGCTCTGACCATCCAGCCTAGCCTGGCCATGCCCTCTTCCCCCAAGGCAGGGTCAAGGCATCACACGTGCATTTCCATCCATGCAACTTTCTCTCCAATTTACCACTTGCTTCCAAGGCGTTTGCTGGGGGGGGAATAAAAGACTTTCATTTCCAGCTGGGATGATGCACAGAGCTCGAGGATCAAAGCCTGTGGCTCGCTGGCAAACGTGGAGTAGTCTAGCAAATGCTGCCCCATTAACGTCTTAGCCAAAGCCTAACCATCTTTCTGGATAACGAGAAGGGGCAGGGAGGGGATCTTGGACTTGTGTGTTAAGGATTCATCCTATGACTTACCTGAAACTCCCTAGACTATGAGTCATGAGAGTCCTGAAGGGGAACAATGCATTTCCCAACATTTGGAGAGAGGTATGGTAAGGCTGTGCCAATATTTTAACAGGAGAAGTGATTTCACTCAGGTAGCTATACACAGGCTAGTTCAAAATTAATCCTTGCTCCTTTTCTTCAGTCAATGGAGACAGGCAGGCACTTCCAAACAGCAATCATCCTACTGTAAGACAGATGTCTAACATAGATTAGATGATTCAGCTGCTGGAGGGCTGATCTTGCTCCGTTGACTGCAGAACGAACCTTGGCAGCTAGTTTGGATCAGACAGCAAACTGTTATTTGGTTAAAATTAGGCCAGGTGACACCACTCCACCTTACAAAATAATTACATTTGCAACAAATGTCAGTCAATGTTTTTCATGGGAAATAGGCCTGATCTCATTTTCTGACAAAATTATGAGTTCTGTTCATCAAAGAGTCTCTTACAGGCATAATACAAGCTTTCATGTGGTGCATGACTTAACATTGCACAATCTTCTATTTGAAAAGTTTCTGCTACACGATAGAAATAAAACATACATTCAATAGATTGGGACTGGGAGAAGCGGAAGCTGGGAGGTATTATTCAGTGAGAAAGTATCACCGATGGTTGTCAGGATCTACTGCCTTGCCCAGAGGTAGTCAACAATGTCATCAACTTTCATGAAAGTAAATATATTACTTGCAGCTGATGTAAGCTGTTTGGGTCACAGAAGCTGGCAAAGTGGTAAGTAATGAGGAGGGCAGGGCACTCAGCTCCATCAGGACTATCAAGTTGCTGGCATGCTTCAGCTCAAATATATGTATTTTAGGTAGCAAAATGCAATGTTACATGCAGATGGCAAGGAGCATCCACCATACCTATAGAGCAAAGAACTGTGACCTGAAGGACAGTGATTTTTTGAGAAGGACTTAAATGTTAGAATGGGCAAGAAAGTCAACTTGATTTCCTTAAAAGTTGATGGTGAACAGGAGAAAGGAAGAGTTTCTGTGTCTGCAGAAATGACAGACAAGATAGACACTGTGTACAGTTTGGAATACATATTGTAGAAAAGATGTTTAAAAGCTGGATAGAGCTAAGGAAAAAGCCACAGAAATTATCTGAGAGCAAGGGAAAATGCTGTGGTGGAAGACCTTGAAAGCTCAATCTACTTAAAAAGGATTAAGATATTAAGAGTGGGATTCATCCCACCCGCATCTAGGAGTTTAAAAGGCCGGAGGCAGCCCAGGCTGGACATTTGGCTTCCTTAAGAATCAACGGAGAGTGAATGCTATTTCCAAAAAGCAGGTCATCTTCGGAGGAGATGAATCACTTTGTGGAAGAGCCAGTTCTCTGAGGGGATCAGCTACCTATTTCTGACCTTAACTTCGCAGAATTTATGACAGAAAACAGAAGCTTGAGGACTATGTTAGCATATCCAAGTCCTTTGCAACAAACAGTTCAACCTACCCTGTCTCCCTTCTCCAGCCAGAGGAGCACCAGCCATCCCACAAGAGCCCCTGAAAGGTTCAGTCACCAGCACTTTGCGATACAGGTTGCAGAAAACGATATGTCTGCTTGGGGAAAAGGAGATTAGATAGATAGATTAGATAGACAGACAGATGTATATACATTAAAGTAGGAAACCCGCGTCTATCTTGCGCTATCCTTACAGTATCTTTGGCCCTAACCCATCTGATTGCCCTCCCAGCCATCAGTGAGAAATGCTCCTCCCTCACCCCGAGATGCTCTTCTTGTATCCCTCACCCATTCACCCAAAATCTTGCTCACCATGAGGTCAGTGAGCAGCGACAGCCCAAGCATCACTTTGCAGGCTGGTTTCCAGTCCCCAGGCAGATGTCTACGGGATCTTGCCTGAAGGGATCTCAGCCCATCCCAGCTCAGCATTTTGGTTTCATTGACAAATTCAGCACATTTCTCCAAGAAAGTCCTCTGCAATGGTCTTCCAGCAGAGCTCTTAGCTGTATCTCACAGACAAGATTTCATCTTCCGAAGCAGAGCTCTGGATCAGCAGTGCTTCTCACAGCAGAGTCCTGTGTGAAGAAAAATAGATTGTGGAAATCTACTTCATACAAGATGAAATGGGCTTCCCTCTACAAGCCCTTCCAAGGGGCCACCAGCTCCCGCAAACACAAATTCTCTTTACTTATAGTGACTGCCCAAGAGAAACAAGGACTTACGAGTGGACAATCTGTGTAAGCAAAACTCGCCATCAAAGTATAGACCTTTTTCACCACTGGAGGAGTAAGGAACTATTTTCTTTTTCATCCTCTGTCCTAGAGGCACTTCTGCATTATCTACATTGATCAGGAAGACCCTTCTCCCAGAAGGCTCCAAGTTCATCCAACTTTGGGCAAAGCTGTCAGATAACGAGAGGCTCTGGTCTGTCTTGGCAAGGCTGGCTTTTAAGTGGTGATCTCCAGTAATGGAGACCACATGATCCATCTCTAAGTCCAAACCACCACGCTTCAGAGTACCGTGGCTGACCTGAGCGAGAACCCAGCACAATAAATAGAGCACTGTGAAAGCTCTGCCATGGGAACGCTTTATAGCAAGCACGTATGCACACATACCCTCGCTGGAACAAGGGACCCACATTTCAGGATAAACAGGGAGGGCTCTGGAGCCAAACTGATAACTTGGCTTGTCTCCTTTTTTAAATTTTTATCTGCCAGGCTGAGACAACCCAGTGGTTTTCAGTCTGGAGCAAAGAGGGGAGGGAGAATAGGAGGTGCTCTTACCCACCATGTGGTATCAATAGGTTGGTGGTAAAAAGCCTCTTGCTGCCAAGGAACACCAGAAATAACAGTGTCAAACATGTCTTTGTGAGCAATTACGGTAAATATAAATACACACACTAAAGATGAGATACATTAAAATATATATATATTGGCCTCCTGCTTCTCATCCACTCTTTCCTTGGGTCAGGATTAGAAACAGATTGAAGTAGCCTGAGAAAAAACATTTGTGTGTCCTAATTCTCTCATTAAACAGTAGGTGGTTCATCTTGCCATGTGTTTGATATCACGGGGTTTGCTTCTCGCCATCTCTTTTGATGTGTCATCACTCCCCACCCATTGCAAGAGAATTTCGCAGTGAACTTCACGCCTGCACCGTCCTTCCCCCTCCCTGCCCGCCCTGGTTAGCCTTGCTAGGGTAGCACAGGGCCTCCTTATGCAAAGTTCGCTATGTGCATACACAAAACTGCAGGAAAAGACCTGTGTCTGGTCCTGCTCATAAAATATGTGCAGACTATGAGACCACTTAGGCAAATGAAGGTGAGGCAGCTCCAACCAAAAAGGCAGGAAAATTTGCCAAGCCTGTTGCAGAAAGAGGTGCTGGGAATCAATAACCATTTTGCTCATCTGTACAAGGTAACACCAGGATTTTATTAGTATAACTTGGAATGAAGGATAATTTTTAACTGAGGAAAGACTTGAAAACAGTCTTTCCCCTCTACCTTTCCCCAAGAATGTGATTACTCAAAGAAATCTATTTCTGCTTTCAGTTTTTCACCAAGGTCCAAATAGAACTCCAAAGTGCAAAAGGAGAATGAAAGAAAATCAGCACGAGTTTAACAATTACAAACCACGACGACAAAACACAAAACACCACACCATCGATAAGAACATTTTTTTGCACGTCTCTGCCAATGTTTTCAACAAAACCAAACAAACAGATGACTTCTGGTGCACAGAGAGAAAACGACCTTTCTAATTCCTGCATGCAAAACCTTGTCCTTCTGACCAGCTCAAACCACAATATTTTACAGGCATCCCACAGAGCTTTATGTAGCACATAGACTGCCCTGTGCTAACCTCATCCCTCCCAGTGGCATATTCCAGTGTAAATCCTCTCATGTGTGCATTCAGAGGAGCAAAGTCGTGTCTTGTGGAGACCAGTGCAAGGGAAACCAGTAGCTTCTAAGCACCCAGTGCTCCTCCTCCCACTCTGGTGGGCAGGAAGCGGCTGGAGCCGTGGCTCCGCTCCCCACAAAGCACCAGCTGAACCAGCACAGGCAAAAAAATCACGTACGTCAAGGAACTGAGCAGAGATGACTCCTCTCCTGGACCTAAACCAGGGTCAAGTCTCTGATTTAAGGCCACGGACGGCTGTTCACTTTGCTCGCTGATAGCTCGAAGCTGCCTGGGGCAGAAACCCACCTTTTCGCCCACGCTGGGTTAGCACACTCGTGACCACTGAGTCAGTGAGATTTGTCCAGACCACCTCTGGAGGGGCAAGCAGCAAACAGGGCTAGCTCTGCACCCTACATGCCCTCACTGAAATCCAAACGCCAAGCCAGCCCCCCCCCCAAAAAAAAAAACATCCTTGTGCAAACATGGAGGGCACGCAAAACCCACTAGCTGTTTAGAAAAAAAGGTAAGGCAGCGTCTTCTGCTTTAAAGTCCCTCTCCCAAGCCAATCACAGTGGAACAGTTAGGAAGAGCTGGGTATTTCCAGAGGGTGATTAGCCCACTGATGAGGATATCTCCTTCCCAGCCATCCCTTGGTTACATGCTTGCCTCAGCGTGCTGCCCTCCCATCCCACGTGCTGAGGACGTTGGCCAGCCCCGCACGCTTTGCAGAGCTAACCTGGCACACGAGGGGAAGCAGAATCCCCAAGGAGCTCATTCAAGAGTGGCTGAGACCATTTCTTGTGATACGATTTGGGAAATCGGGCTTGAATGAATGGCTCCTCTTCCAGTCCCGGCCAAGACTGTGGTTTTCCAGTGAGCAGGGAGGAGGGGACACATACCTTCAGAATTGTCTCTGTGGATGGGAATTCATCATGGTTTATTTTCTCAAGGCTCATGGCTTGTCACAAATCCTTTTAAAGTCATGAGGCCGGCGGGGTGCGGGGGGAGAAAAGAGAATGTTTTGGTGTTATTTTTGTTCAGATAGGAACAGTTAGCAAGTCATTCCGATCCCGTTAAGTGAGCGGTTATAAAGCCATAGCCCCTTGGACTTTTTCACTTGGTGAGCTTCAGAAGCAGCGGAGGGCAGTAAAGGGTGTCCCCCTGCTCCAGATATCCCCCCCGAGCCCACTGCTCCGACTCCTGCCCACGTACCCTCAAGCAGCCTGCAGCATTTTAGAAAACCTGAGTGAATCTGCTCTTTTTTTCAGCCTGCGTGAACCTTTCTGTCTCTCTCCTTGACACTGGGCAAGGTGCTACAGCATCCCATGCCCTTTGCGTTGCCTCTCGCACCCAAAAGAAGTAGCAGAGACAGGAGCGCCCCATTGCATTTTGCTCTCATTTTCCGTGTGCTGGCCTGGCTGCACAAACAGCAAAGCAGAGGAAACTCAGAGCTCTGCGCTATCGCTCGGGACCTCCAGCTCCAAGCATGCAACGTAATGGCAGAAAGTTTACACTCTCCTGCACTAGGGGAAGGGGAGATGCTGGGAGAGCAATTAAAGCTCTGCCTCCCAGGAGGGCAAATGCAATAAGCAGCGTAACGTACCCCCTCGGCTGGGAATCCTCTCGCCTCCCCGCAACCGTCTCGGAGCGAGGTGTTAGTCCGACCTGTTGGGCCAGCCGATCCCGACAGCCAGCGGAGGGGCAACATCACCTCCCGAGGTGTGATGTGCTCCGGGGGCGTGTAAAAGCGGGCAGAGGGAGAGGGTCTGAGCTGGCTTTAAATATTCACCTCGCAGACACCAGCCACAGCGTCAAATCTTACACACCTTCCTCCTGTCAAGCCTCAGGGATACTCGCCCTGAGAAGGGGCCTCCTCGTACAAGGATACTTATAACGGACTGATCCAGGCTTTGTCTGCCCCGTTAGCTGGCGGCCCGTGATGTACAATAAACCACCGTCTCTTCATGTAATATTACTCGGCACTATGGTTCCTGAGAGAATAGGCTTCCATAACCACACTAATAAATCGTGACTCAATTGAAGACCGTCTCCCCGCGGGTGTATCCTGTAGCTTATTGAGCTTGGTAGAGCAGCATCCATTGACCTTGTGGACCCTGAAACAGCCTGATAGAGACTTAATGTAGCAGCTCTCAGACCTCAGCAAGCAGGGGCTGGGACACCTTTCTCCTGATCCACAGCAGCATCTGTCCACTGGCAAGTGCTCAGCAGCTGGAGCTGGTGACTCTCCAAATACTCACCTGCATAAATGCATCTCCACGGCCAACACGGCATGACTTTGTACCTCAGCCTTTCTCCTCCTGCAGTAAATCAAGGGTAAGAAAAACTCAAGTTAAGTCAGAGGGATGCGGTATGTATGCAGCCAGAAAAGCAGAAGACCATTTGACCCTCTTGAGCTTGCAAAACTGGTCTAGCGTAAGATGTCTGCTGAGATTTTGGGGGGCTTTCTATAGAGTGGAAATAGTGGAGAAGAAAGGAAATCTGAAAAAAAAAAAAAAAAAAGAAAAAACTTAAGACAGAATTTCCAGCCTCAGAACTGTTTTTTCCCATCTTTCTTTATGGTTTATGCACGGGAGTAAATAGGAGAGCCTTTTTACAATACATCCTCACAGGCTCTCCATACGGTCTGAAGAAACTGGTGTAAATTGGGGGTAATGTGTGGCAACAAAGGGGAAAAACAGGCTGCATTACCATGATCACAGGAGCATGAAGGACAGCATATACTGAAACAGTCTGAGTTCCTACAAAAGCCAGGCAAGAAATCTCACCCAGATATTCCTGCTTCAGCCATAACTTTCAGATGATTTACAGCATATGCTTAACAAAGTCTCCCAAACCTGTTTTAAAGACTTGAAGCACCTATGGACCCACCATGACCTGAGGCTTATTGCCTCGAGAATTCAACAGACAACAACTCCCCACGAAAAAACGCCGAAGACACAACTCGTAGAAGCTCTAATGGATGTTCCGGCAGGAAAGCTGAATGAAAGGTAGAGGTCCTGGCCTCTCTTTTCCATTATTTTTTTTTTTTTTTTTCCCCAGAGCTGTGGCACTCGGCCTGAGGCAAAGCCCTCTGAACTCAACAGGAGTCTTTCCACGGTCAACGGCAGGTCCATTCATCCCACCTCCCGTCACCTACCGTCCAGAGCTCACTCTAATTCTCCGCGCCAGCACTTCCCATCGCGCTGGAAAAGCTCCTTGCAGCCCCACTTAGCTCCTGAAGGTTGATTCCCGTTTTTAACAGGCCAAAACCGCAGGATGCCAACTAATTGCTTCGTGAATGACCCCAGTGTTAGGGGCTCCGCCGCCATGGCTGGGAGGCCCTTCCACACGTTTGTGGTGCCTCGCACTTCCTGACATCTGGTTCCAATTGGCGCTCCCTTTAGCTGCTGCCAGAGCTCAAATGACCTCTTACCTGTGCTAAGGTACCAGTAAGCCATGGGGCAGGCATTGCCTGCAGAATTCTCACCACATCTGCTCCCTTCCCTGCCTCTCGTGTCAAGCCCATGCCTCATCCCAGATCCACCGCGTCAGATTCAGCATTTCAGCCACCGTGAGATCCTTTCTTGTGCCGTCCCTCCTTTCTGCAGCCTTTATTCTCTCTTTTATAGGTGGAGGTTTTATTCATTTTGGGGGTCCTTATTTGCTTCCCCGTCTAGGGCATCTCACTACGGTACCTAGGTGCTCAGCTTCACAGGATCTCCACGAGCCAGAGCAGGGCTCTCATGCCCCTCATGCCGAGGCAGCCATTCACAGCACCAGCCTCGGGCATCAGCCTGAACGTTGCGAAGCCTCAAATGTAACTGCAAGACGATTCAGGGAATGGGCGACTTTTAGAACATAGCCATCCGCTGAAAACAGGCACTTTCAGAGTGTGGAGAAGTGTGGAGGTACAGGTTTCCTCAGCCACCAGCTTGGAGGCTCAAATACAACCACACCTGCCCAAGTATGCAGTCTGCCCCTTCCCCCAAAACAAGGGCAGCATACACAGGAACACAAGGCAGGGAACCGAAGCACATCCCCTAGCCCTCTAACCGTAAGGATGTCCTTTCCCCTGCTGTTTTTGTTGCCTTGACCCAATACGCAACAGAGTCTGGCTGCTTCCCTCATCCCATTAACTCCAGTTTTTTAAAGCCGTGGTCTAAACCCCAGATATTCTCTGCTGTTCTTGGTCTGTGAATGAATAGCAAACCAATTCACCATCCTGCTTCTCCTTCTTCTGACCCGTCTGCTCCTCCTGTTTAGCCTCTTCGCCGTGAAGCTGAGGCAGGCTGCAATCCTGCCACCTCCCACATTGCCAGTGCAAACTACTACAGAGCAGGGTCCACATCCCGCTGAGCAGAGCTTTGATACTCAGCCACAAAAAAACACCGTACATCTGAAAATCTGGTGCATGCAACTCCAGTAACAAATGCTGAACTCCAGGTCCTGGAAGGTGCAGCCCCCCAAGCCTACAAGCTGGGATCTTCTCATCCTGCTGGAGACCAAAACTGCTTTCAGCTCCCAGGTACTGTGCAAGATTATGTTCTCATTATAAAGGGCTGTGGGGTTTGGTGGTCAGGGTAAGGTACCATCAGTCAGGGCTCCCGAGCTCCATTTGCAACCACAAATTAACCCACTATCATATTACTCAGCTGCTGTATAGTTTTGCAACGGTTATGGAGTGTCAGGCTGAGTACAGGCTCTGGGAAACAGGGCAGGCGCTGGGCTTGCTCCCGGAAAGCTCAGCAATGATCCTGTCTTGCACTTTTCCTTTAACTCGAATTTTCTGTGAACAGGAAAGTGCCTTTACCACCTCATTTGCACCTCTGCCACTGACTGTCTGAGTAGCCTTGGCGAAATCACACAGCCTAGCTCAATTTTTCCATCTGGACACTTCGGATAATTGCAAAGCCTGTTTTCCTAACAAGGTGTTTCAAAATTCCCAGGTAAAAGGCACTGTGGAACTGCAAAACTGTGTGATTTTTGTGTGTTTTGAGATTAATTAGATGCCAAATATAAATCCTGCCCACAAACTGAAAAATGAAGTGTTGCAGAACCAGGGTGGTTTCAAGTTCTTCCTCCTTTTTTATGTTTTGATTTCCTCAGTGCATGCAGAACCCAGTCTGCCCAAGGAGTTTTGTTTGGGGCTCCTCTGGATCCCGTCAGATCACAGCTTCTGGAGCCAGCGCTAATAAATATCCTGGTGCTACAGGTCGAGGTTCCCGACGCACTGCTGCTTCAGGTCAGAGACAGCCTTACGGACCTCCTCATCCCTACCTGGGTCAGGATCAGATTGAAGGCTGGGTATTCCGGATCCGCCCAATTCCCAGCTCTGGATCCTGGGCCAGAAGAGACCGTGGAGGGAGAGTGAGGGTGGTTCATGCAGGCCTGCGGCGTGGGAGCAGGAGGCAGCTCCTGCCCGCAAGCGGCAACCTTGATTTACCCAGCAGAGAAAGGGCAGAGCGGAGAAAAGAGACCGCTTCAGGACCAGCCATAGTACAGACGTCCAGTCTGTGCGTGCAAAAGCATCTTCCCAAAGCAGCCCTCTGAATTGCCAGCAGCTTTAGAAAGAAAACGGTGACAACTGCAGTGAGAACCGTGCTTCCCCATGCGCTCTCCCCGTTGGAAGGCATCTTTGCAGCCGGGTGGATACACCCCAGAGCCTGCATCCCTCCACGCTCACCCACCACGCACGTAGCCCCGCTCCGGGAGCGTCTGCCAAGCACCTCTGCGCGGCCGCTCGCATGCAAGGCTCCTGGGGCTGACTCACATTTCTCCATCCTACGCGCTCCTCCGGCAGCGGCTACGGCCAAAGCCATCGGAGAGCTGGCCAGGCTGCCGCGACGGGGGGAGGCTGCGGGTGCCCTTCGGCACAGCTGGCTCCGGCCACCCCGAACAAGCACGGCAACTCCTCCGGTGCCCAGCAGCCCTCGAACTCCGGCTGCGTTTGCAACGCAGCGTGGTTATTTTGGGGTACTGGGAGGGGGGGAAAGCGTGGTGAGCCAGGTCAAGGCTCTTTCTCGGCTCTTGCGGCTGCTCGGCAGAGCCATGGACGAGGGGCGGTTGCCTGCAGAGGGCAGCAAGGGAGCACAGCCAAGTGCTGTGTCGGAGTCCGATGTCCAGCACCAGAGTCCAGCTCCAACAGGTCTTGGATGGGTGCGATCAGGATTAGGGCGCACGTACCCCCTGTCCCACTCAGCAACCTCCCCCCAAAGAGCCGTGCACGCTCAACAGACGCGCGCACACACACATACACCTGCTGCGGGGTGTGCAAAAGTGTGTTCAGCCTCATGTGCTCCCTAGCACACGCCGGCACGTGCACACGTGTGTTCTCAAAAGCACCCTCAGCTACTAACACGCACCCTCAGCCACACGTGCAATCGTGCTGGGCAGCCCTTGGTCCCTTGCCGCCTGGATTTGCACCAGCGCCAAAAAGCATCACACAGAGAAGCATCATAAAAATACCACTCCCCGTCACATCCATACCTGGGGAAGGCCTCGCCCCAAAACAGGGAGCGTGGCAGGTACAAGAGTGCCTGTATACCCCAGCAAACCTGTCCTGTGTGCGTGCGAGGCGTGCCAGGACGAAGCTCCGACAGCCCCCAGCACGGCTACGCTACTGCCCACACCGAACTGCCGAGCAGACCCACGTGCAAAGGCACAACCAGCAAAGGAAAGTTCATGCAACCACGGGCTGCACTGGTGGAGCACGAAACGAGCTCATAGCTCGCAGCGGCAGCAGCACCGTGGTCTGTCCTCTCCCGTCCACCTGAGCCACAGAGGCGGGACGGGGCTACATCTTGAGCCAGGATCAGGCTCCTCTCCCTGCAGACCCCCACCTGCCCCATCGCCCCAAAGTACCAGCCACCATGACACACCAGGCTGGCACAAGCACTCCCAAAGCAGACATTTAACAGAAGGAAATCCCCTTTCAGTCTCTGCCTCGGGGTACATCAGGACATGACGCCTGCTGCTGAGTGCAGTTATCCGCTCCGGACCCCAGGTACTGCTCAGCGCCATTGCACTGAGCTGCTGCTCAGCCCCTGGCGAACACCTTTTTGGGAAGAAGAGGGCAGGGGCCACCCATTCAAGGGAGGCTGACCTGGCTGTTCACCAAGACACCCAGAGCGATCACAGCCTACGTAACCAAACAAGCGTGCAGAAAGTTGCCTGCGCAGCCCCCGCTGTGCATCATCCTGCTGCAAATACACTGATGTGACCATCGCTGTCACAGCCCACCCAGGATTTCTGCCAAGAGCAGAGTTATCTCCTCCCTGCTCTGCATCGAGGGCACGTGGGACCCCAGCAGAGAACTCCAGCCCCTGCCAACCGCCGAACTCAATCCAGACACACAGACGCATCCAGCCCGCGCTTCCAGCTGCAGGAGGTGGGAAGCCGGTTCCAAGGAAGGTGCTGGCACACAAGAGAGACCGGATCCAGCACAGCCTTTTCGTGCACTTAAATCCAAGCACATGAGCAAGCACTTGGCTAGATTGGGACCCCAAGCTGCAGGAGAGGGTAGGGGGATTTATTCGCTGCAGCCGCTCTGAGGGTGGCACTTGCAACCTCTGCCTCAACAAGGGAAAAAATATAAAGGGGGGGGGGGGGGGGAGGCGGGGAAGCGGGGAAGCAAATTAGCCCTGGCAAAGAACTCAACGTTTAAGGACGTACAAGGAGAGCTGTGCTCCCTGCCAACCCCAGCCCCTCCGGCTGGGAGTTCAGCTGATTATAAACCTTTGAAGCGAGGCTGTAAGGCAGAGGGTGGTGGTTTTGGCACAGCCTTCCCTGAGCCTGAAGCCCCGCAGCTGGACGGCTGCGCGGTGAGGAAGCAGGTGCACAAGGAGAGGAGAAGCTGCAGAGGGCAAAGTCCCTTCACGGAGGAGAGAGCAGGGTGCGGGCTGCGCAAAAGGAGTGAAGGGAAAGCAGCCCTGGTCCTTGGGGAGATCCTGATCTCGGTGCAGGGGTGTCCCTGGGGACACCAGCCCACTGGCTGCGTCGTCTCCCTTTCAACCTGCCCGCAGGACCCATCAGGAATCACCAGCATCTCCTGCATCCGAGATGACCACACGCAAGGCAGGCACCTAGGAAGGAGCCGAGAGCTATACCGGGTGTCAGCTCGTCAGGGCTTGTGTGCTCAGCTGCGAGCGGGCAAACACGGCCCCACACGCCTGACCGCAGCCCCAGGTAGGGAAGCAGGTGGCGGGAGAGGAGGAAAGAGCCTGAACGGAGCTGCTGTGCTGCACAAGACCACAAACGCTGAGCTAACAAACAGCTTCTCAAGGATGCCAGCGGTGCCCGAGCATCTCCGTAGCACTCTGGCGAGGTTTTTGTCAGCGTTGGTTCGCAGCATTACACAGGGGTGAGTGACCACACAACCATCTAGGTGTGCTGTGAAAAATTTCCACGCACATCGTATTGACTAGGTAAAGCGCAAGCGCTGCTCTAGGGAGACCTGCAGGCATCTCACTTCTGCCAGCAAGAGGGGTGTTGGGACATCTGTCCTGTTGCTGCATCTGCATGGATGGAGCAGGAGCATCTCCACGGGCATCTTTGGGAGCCATGCTGCCTGCCCATCGCTGACAGGACCGGTGCAGCTCCCTCCTGGGTGCTGGAGCATCCTTGAAATCCTCGCACAAAACTTCAGAGGGTACACAGAGGGTTTGGGAACCTCTGCATGGGCAGAGAGTGGCCTGGCATGTTCCCTAATGCCTCGAGCTCACCCCTGCACGGTCAGGGTGAAGTAGGACCGGGCTGCCCACAGAAGCAGCAGGTCCTGCAAATGCCCTGGACTTGGGGTCACATCCATGATCACCCGCTTCAGGCACATGTTGGGGTGCCAAGTGCACCTCCGTCTCCCCTCTGCAAAATGCTGCTGGCTCCTGGTGCTGAGAAGTTTGTGCAGATTTGGGCAATCTCTATGGGTCAGGGTTGCTTGTGGAGCTCCAGGTGGACAGAGCTGGGACCAAACAGTGGCCTAACACCAGCGACCCACAGCTGCTCTTGGTCAACAAGAAGAAAACTGGTTATTAAAGAGCTGCTCATGAAGTGAACACCATCCCTTTGATCCACAAAGTGTAGCGATACTACCGCGCCTGTGACCATGTCGTTTAAGACAGGAGCATTATTTACACACCAAAAAGAGTAAAATCAAAGCCACACAACCACAGTTCATCCTGGGGTTTCCCAGCCTTTGCAGCCTGGACTTTGCGGCCACACGAATACCTTATTTTAACATGCCTTTGAGAGGTTTGTTTTCCTAAAAAAACAAACAACTTGGTGAATGTTGGGGCACCATAATATACGCCCGAGTCGTGGGCAGGACTTGGGGCGATTGCTTGACTCATGGACTTGCGCTGAGCTGCGATAGGCAGGGGGCAATCAGGAGACCCACATCATAAGGGCACGAGATGCATTGCCGGATGAGTTCATGGCCACGGGATGCTCTGGCAGCTGCAAGGGAAGACAAAGTAGAGGGCTTTGGAGGCGAAGGGCTGCCTGCAGTCTCCTTGGGCGCTGGTGAGAGGGGCCAAAGGTATTTAGACAAAGACAGTAACAGCAGGGCTGACCCAGAGAAAACCTTGCTGGAAAGAGCGTAACCAGGGAAATCAGAAGTTTATGCACTTCTTGTTCCAGAGGTTGCATCTGTTCATGCTGTCTTTGCATCTTCATACTTACAATTAGCCCGTGATATTTCAACCTAGAGCCAAGCTCCTAAGCAGAGCATTTCATTTAGCACTTAAACTGAGAAACACAGGAGGCAGGCTGATTACCTGGGTTTCAGTTTTACTTACAGGGGCATAAAATACAATTAATGGTGCTGTTCCATCAAAGGAACCAAAGGAGACCCTCTGCACGCACACGCCGTCAGGCAGAGGACAAGTCTCCACTGCATTATCACCTCTCTATCAAGCAAAGAAAGAGGCTCGATTCAGGTTCTCCCCTTCCATTTTCAAGGTCCTGATAGGAACCACTGCTGCATCAATGCCCTTCATCAACACAGACATTTAGCTTCACCACTCGCATTAACTCCTCAGGTTGACCCTATCCCATAGCTGGGGATCCATAAAAAGACAGACAGAGCCGGTGTGGCCTTCTCTTTCTGAGTACGCGGTTCAGCCAGCCCTGGAATATTTTCCCAGCTCAACAGTAGCACCCAGACAGTAAATAAACCACAAAATGCAGAGTGAGCGCACGCCTCGGAGTCACACTGGAGGGACGACTGGCACTTCCGAACCGGGCAGCCGGGAGAGCCCGGCTGGTATTTTGGGGTCATGGAAGCACCACTGCACGTTCGCTCTGTTTAGGCGTCTGCACCACAGGGCTGACCACGTCTAATGTCTGGTTTCCCCTCTCTTTTAATAGACAGAGACACCACCTGGCCACGTGAACCTGCCCCGGGTTATCAGACCCGCTGCAGAGCTCCTCTGTTTGGCCACCGTTGTCTCCTGCTGCCTGCTCCTTTTCCCCTCTCCGAGCTGCATCTGAAGAGCTGGGAATTTGTGCCCAGGGCTCAGCACCTTCCCTCGTCACGATGCGGGCTCACATAAAAACCAGACCCTGATGCACATGTTCCATTTGGCCAAGTCACCCTCGGGTGCAAGCACAACGTAAAGATTTAGCCATTAAACCATTATTTGGTCCAAGTAGATTAATGAATTTAATCTATCTTGTAAGCCTTCCCAAGCGCAGGAGCAGGTCCTCAGCATGGGTAAGCCCACAGAGCTTTCCGAAGGGAAAAAACAGGAACTTACAGCCTGCTGGAAAGCCATTTCTGCTGGGTTTGTGCAAGTTCTGGTGACTGTGTGGTGCTGGGGGAGACAAACGGACCGTCAGGCCAGCGAACAGCAGCTGGGGCATCAGCACACACCTTGCCTGCTGGGAGCATCCCGCGGCCGAGCTGCGGGTTTGCATCTACCGGCGGTGAAGCTCCGGAGGCCCGACCTGATCCAGCTGCCTCGGGGGACATGACGTCAGGGGTGAGCATCTCCAGCGTCATTAAGCAACTTTTTCTGCTCAGGTACTGGCTGCCCCAGCAGCTCTAGCTCAGCAGCAGCATCTTCTCACCCATCCTCTCCTGGATTTTCACCAGCCCATGTGAATCAAGCCCACTCCCTCTCCACCTTTCCACTCTTCCGATAACTCAGAGATAAATAAACCAGGTTTGGCAAATCCGCCTTTTCCCATAACATTTAAAAAAAAAAAACCAAAAAACTCAGATAACTTAAAAGCCTGGAAGAAGTATGAATTGCAACGAGAATAAGGCAGCACAAGGAGCAAGCTGGAGCTCTTGGTAATCTGAGTTCATACAAATAATGGGTCTTTTTTGCCCAGCTCCCACACCTCTCCCCACAAAGCAGGGGTGTCAGGCACATTTCCCAAAAACAGCCGCTCCACCAGAGATTTAAGGTCCAAGGGGGCCAAGTTACCTGATGATGAGTCCCACCACAAAGCTGCGAAAGAAAGGGAAAAATTGGGTGTGATCTATGAATGCAGCCATTCCTGAGGAAGATGAGCTCTCCTCAGTGGTTTCTCCACCAACAAGGTGGACAAGGGAAGGGAAATCTCGGCAGAGTTTTTGTGTCCCATGTTTTTAAAAGGACGGTGCGTAAATGAATGACTGTGAGGAAAACACACAGAGAAATGATTCAGAGGCTGAAGCAGCAAGAGGCTTCATGAGCTCGATAATTTTCACTCAGCTTATCAAAAAACAAAGAACGAGAGCTGGTTTGATTACATCGCGTAAGCCTCTTCACAAGGAGCAAAATCTGGGTCCTAAAGGACTCTTTAGCCTGGTGGTGAAAAGCAGAACAAGAATTAATAGCTGAGAGTCAGACAAATTACAAGTGGAAATAAACAGTGAGGGTGATTAACCAGACGAACCGCTGAGGGAAGCAGTGGATTCTCAGCCGCCTGATTTCTTCAAGATGGGTTGCTTTCCTGGAAGATGTGCTTTTGCTGAATTCACATGGCAGGGCACGATGCACAGGTAAAAGGATAAAATTTAAGGCCTATATTCAGGAGATGAGACAGGATGATCTAACGTCCCTTCGTGGTCGTAAACTTGATGGACCCAGAAGTCTGTGAAAGTTGGCAGAGATGCATTTCCCCAGTCTGCCCCTGCACATGTAATGCTTGCTCAATTTAATAAAACCTCATATTAAAAACATCTCACTAATTTTCTGTGACAGCAGTTCTTTCAAGAGCAGATATTGCCCAAAGAGTAACAAAACCCTTCTCCATAACCCAATCACCCGCCAAAAACCAGTGGGATGTCTGAGACGAGACTGGCCTAGGGAACCCACCTGAGACTCAAAATGACTTACTCCTCTTTCCGCTAAGAAAAACAAAACAGGAGACGCAGCAAAGCAAAAATAAATTTAACAAAGGGAGAAACCTTACCACTGGGCACTTGCAGAGTGGCATCCCAGCTAGTTTAGCCAAAACACAGATTTCTGCTGTTTGAGGTAAATTGGTGGGGGTTTCTGGAGCTACCACCATTGAAGAGGGGGGCTGACAGCCCCGTGAACACCAGGAGAGAACAGCTAAACTGCAAAAGTGAACAAGGCCACTTCCCTCTCCCCAGTCAGTGAAGAGCAATTCCTGAGCACAGCTTTTTAAATATATCTATGTTATCATAAATCAGTTTTGGTCTTATCTCAGGCTTGTTTGGCATCATGAACATCAGACATTTTGCATGGCTATGGGAGCAATTTAAGGCTGAAGGCGTTTTCAGGAGGGAAGATACAGAGCCAAAGGTGGCTGTTGCTTGCAGCAATATAACCCTCAGACCAAAAGTGAGCAAGAACAAGTCAGATTTACTGAGTGTAACCGAGATTTAAGTGAGCGCAACACCACCGTGGAGTTGTGCCATCCATAAACCAGAGGCAATGAATCATCTCTGCTGAACACAGGAACTTACTTTGACAAAATTTTCTATCGCCCCCCCCCCCCATCAGACCACCAGATTATTTTCTCTTACCATCCTGTTACTCAATAAAAAGATTTTTAGGGACTTTCAACTCACTCAGGCTGAAATAACCATAACTTGTGTTTTGCA
Organism: Sagittarius serpentarius; assembly: GCA_034782735.1. Taxonomy (NCBI): domain Eukaryota; kingdom Metazoa; phylum Chordata; class Aves; order Accipitriformes; family Sagittariidae; genus Sagittarius; species Sagittarius serpentarius. Next base: position 46,815,266 of record JAVKLA010000053.1, on the reverse strand, counting down.
AAATGCCCTCTGAAAACCTTTTATTAGGTCTTAACAAGGCATGGCCTCTTGCTTGCCTGTAGCACAGGGATAATCCCCTCTGAGAAGTGACACCAGGTAAGCATGTCTCTAAGGGGACTTGATAGTACTCCATTAAAAAAAGGAAATCAACATTAGCTCCCAGTAATCCTGGAGTTATACCTTGCAAGCAGGATGCTTTGCTTTCTCCTGCGCTGCCCATCTTCAAAAGGATTGAGGGATGGGCCAGAAACCAACGATGGGTTCTTCTGCATCTGCTTGAAATATGTTGGTCTGATTGTTTGTTATATTTTTTTAAATGGAAAACTCTACAATGACAATTAAAATAAAAATTTACAACAGGTCAACATAAATACAATATTTGTTTATGCACAGCTCATGGAGCAGGTCTGGAGGGATTTCAAACCCAGTTTCCCTGTCCCTTCCCAATTTCCTTATCTTAAAAGTAGAAACAGATCCCAACAGGCATCATGGATCTCAAGTTCATTTGTGAGTTCAGGGTCACAACGTCTAAATTTCACTCTGTTGACTTACAGAGTTGAATGTTACCAGAGGGGGATGTTAATCCACTTAACACAAGGCAAGAGAGGGAGGGCTTGATACCAAACTGCTCCCAGGGAATCACCAGTCACAGTGATAAAGCACTTTTTGCCCCTTCCAAGACCTTCTCCATCCCCTGCAAACAAGCACCTGCAGGAGCAGGACCTGCTGGGCTGTCCCACAGGGCAAAGAGGGAAACCGAGGCACTAAGCAGCTCCGCAGTACCTAGGCAAATCCTGACAGGTAGGACATGCGTCCCATGCATGCCCTGTGTGCAGGTGCATGGAAGACACATGCACATCTTTGCACATAAATGCACATTTGTACCCTACCTTGTGGTGGGTTAAACCAGATCCATCCAAGGTCACGGGGTAATAGCCTGAGGAGGTTATCTGCATAAAATTAGAGACGGTTTAGAACCCGGCAGGAGAGAGAGAGGAAAGTGGCGCACTTAGCAATTCCAACTCAATCTCAAAGGAATCGTAGAATAACGCAGAGTGGAAGGGACCTGCAGTGGTCCCTTCATCTCACCACCTGCTTAAGCAGAAGGGACAATGGCCCAGCAACCTGCCATGGAAGATGGTGAATTTGGGAGATTGGGAGGCAGACTCATAGGATTCACTGATTAATTACTCGTTGGGGTCTCTTAGCTGCCTTATCAGCACTAGCAGATAACGACACACTTGCTGAAACGCTGCTGGGTGACTCAGACAAGTACAACATTTCAGGTCCTGTAAACCTTAATGAATTGATCTCGAGGGGGCTTTCCTATAAATTGACCTTGCCCAGCAGGTCAGTTTTAACAGCAGGATGGCTCTGTGGTCTCTCTGGGTCCATTTCTTTCTAGCTTTCTGTGGATAAACACTGGTTAATTTTATGAGAGTAATCTGACACATTAACTTACTCAGTCCACGAGGCCCCTTCACTGCCCCGTTGAGTGTATCCACCCAGTGATTAATATCCAGCAGAGGAAATGTTCTGCTTTATTAATAGATGCAATAATGTCTGTCTTAATGAGACTCCTGCAAAAGCAATTCTAGTACTCCTGGGCTTCTGTTTTTAAATAAACTTCTACAGAAGAAGCTGGTGGCTCAGACCAGTCAGAGACCGAGTTTTGGGCTGGTCACTTCTGTGATGTGAAGTGCTGCCGTAGTCTCCAGCCCCATGACGTGACAGGAGCCCAGGACACCCACAACATCCTCCACTGAGCTCAGGATGAGACTCTGCCTTTTGGTGGTCTGCAGCCCAGCCCTTGGAGTCAGGCAAGCTTAACCAGCAGCACTGCTGGCCGCACTTCATCACTCTCACCTTTTCAACCCGTATCCCTCCTTCCCTAAATGTCTTACAAGCCGCAACACCAACAGAGAAAGATCTACTTTGAGAGCTCCAGAAGAGGACAAGACAAGCTGATGTAGAGCATCTCCACTGGTGACTACCGGTCCATCAGGCCAGGACCTCCCTAGCCAACCCATAGACCTAACCTAAGGTTTAGCCAGAAAAAAAGGTTCAGTCTACACCTACCCCATTTCTTTCAACTTTTCCCTCAATATATGTTACTCGCCATGGTCAGAGACAGGTATATGGTACAGTGGGGTTACATTTCATGAGCACCCAAGAAGCACTTCCGTGGTTGGTTGGGGTTGCTCGATGCAATCTACCACCATCACACACAAGCACATCCAAAAAACAACCCTTCCCTACCGAGCAAAATGAATTCATGTAGCCATAATTAGACAAATATTGTTAAAGGAAAAGCTATATGTGAATGTAGACTAAACATAGCTCTTATGCCAGATAAAACTGTGTTCATTACACTGAAAGAGGAACTGTTCATGCCATAACAAACGGTCAAACACGATACTGCAGAACAAATATACATATATACTCCATCTCTATTTATAATGTTGAAAAAGCATATAAAAGCCTGATCCAGCTTCCAACACAGTCAAAAGAAAGCCAGCCATTGACTTTACTGAGTGCTGTAGGAGGACACGAAATAGTAACACGAACTGGAGGATGCAGGTAAGGTCATTCGGATGCTGGTCTTAGACCATTAAAAAGAAATTTTCTTAGTATGAGTGAACTGGTTGTTCAAGCTGCTGCCTGAAATACTTAGGAAACCTTTGTTTTTGGAGTCCGTACTCCTTAGCATTTGTATGACTTTCAAGGCTCTCTTGACCACCTCTTGATTTTGATAAACTCAGCAATCCTCTCGTGAAACCACCCAGAGGGAAGAAACATGAAGCCTCGCAGGGATGTGTTAGCTAAAACTACTCTTCAGGCCCCAGTTTTGTGCCTCTATACTGCAGGTTATTCGTCTGCAAGAAGACACACACAGGTCCACTGGAGACTTGAGCCACAGCCTCACACCCTCTCTTTGCCACACTTTTTCATGCAAAGCTTGATGTATTTTATCATATCAAAATCACATCAAAATCACACATCAGCAGTTAAATCAATAATCAGGAAGATGATGGAAGTTAGGATTTGGGTGTAATCACCTGTTGTAAAGGAAAATTTTCATTTCCAGCTGGGATAAATTGGAAATCTCTCACATGCAAGTGAGAAGAGAGACCTTCAAAAAGAAATATTTGCCAGAACGCCATTTGCCATTCTGCCACTTTACATCCTTTTTGCTGTCACAGTCGATCATTTTTTAAATGTACAGATTGGACATTTATAAAATATCAAGGCTATCCAGATGCTATAATTTATTACCACAGCATTTGGGAAGATATAGTAGGATTTATTTGAGGGGGGGGCGGGGATCAGCCTGTTTCTGTCAGGAGGCCGGCAGGGGCCTGGATGCACACAGCATACCAACCTTGCTGTTTCACCGCAAGAGTCTAAAATTGGTGTTTGAAGCCTCCAGCACAAGAGAAACACGGAGAGAAGAAGCCAATGAGCAACCCCCAAGCTGTCTGCTACAGCAGCATCCCCCAGCAGGCATGATGATCGTTGTAGTTCCCTTCCACCTGAAATATTCTATTCCATTCCATTCTATTCCATTCCCTTCTTCCACTCTATTCTACTCTATTCTGTTCAGGGGCAGCACGTGACAGGCACCCATGGTGTTTAAATGCCAGCTAAGACCAGAGCTGGGGGTCTACCAGGGCTCCTAAAATTATCTGGGGGAAAGCGATGCCAAGAAGCCACCCATACCACCTGGAAATCCATCGCTTTCTCCCATCTCTCTCTTTTTTAATAGTTCCTGCAAATGTCATTTCAGTGACACTTAAAACATTTTGCACTGTTCCGTTTAGCTCAGCACTGCCTTGCCATTCCCTTGGAAGGGCCTGAGCCTGGAGCTTTGCGGATTAAAGCCGTGCTTCAGCCAGACCGAGGGGACGCAAACCCGCTCCAGGAGCCCGGTTCATTTTGCAAGAGACACCGGCCTGTGTTCAGAAGGGGAGGGAAAAAAAAAGAAGAAGAAAAAGAGAAAAGGCCATGTATGCGCAGACACACACTCGCACCTTTCCTATGCTCTCACACACAACCTTTAAAAAGAAACTTTCCAAGGGTTCAGCTAAAGTGAAAACAAAGCGAGTAACGTGAGACTCGGTGCCGGAGCCGAATGGAAAGTACACGGAGTCCGACTGACCTGCGCTGCCGTCCAGCGGCTCCCGCGAGACCACCCGAAAAAAGCTCCCTGCTTCGGTTGGAGCCGAGTGAGCCACATCATCTCCCTCCAGGGGTGGTGCAGCTTCTCGCTAAAAGCCATGAATTAAAAATAAATAAATAAATAAATAAATAAATAAATAAATAGAAGCAAAGGGAGGGGAGCAGGGGGGAGAGAAGAAATCCCAAAGAGAAAAGGCCAAAAGGAAATGACCTTCCCTGCTATTAAATAGGTGACAGATGGGTATTATAAACGCATCGCGGGTTGGAAGGGAAAGGAAGGGCGAGGAGGTGACACATCGGCCCCTTCAGCTCAAGGAGAGGCCGGGAAGGGGACAGGACCGCGGACGAGCGCAACCGCACGGTGGTTTTTTTGGCGACAGCTGGGACAGACACGGCAAGACCGCTGTTGGCAGGGCACATCCAGAACAGCAACTAGGAAAAGAGAGCGGCCGCAAAGCACTAAAGGGAAGGAAAGGAGCCTCAGATCCTCTGGCTGCACCAAAGGGACATAGGCTTGGGTTGCATGGTCATATTTTCCGGCCAACCGCAAGGAGTTATATTAATTCCTCCAGCCTTCGCTTGCCTTTGAGTGCGATCACAGGAAGGGTTTGCAGAGCAGCAACATCCTGTTCTCCAAAACTCCCACCACAGCCAGGGCACTACCAGAGCCTTTTTTTATGGGGAGAAGAGCAAAAAACAGCAGCTAATTACTTAAATAATTACCTAATTACTCTAAGCACTCCCAACCCAACCCACCTCCACGCTGGGACGGGTGCAGCTGAAACTCCCACCAGTAGCTTGTCCTGTGGCATCTCATGCAAAGCACTTTGTCCCACCACCCAGGGCCAAAAGTTCCTAAAACTTTTTGGGTTTCAAAAAGCTCAAAGCAAGGCCTGCTCACAGAAAACTCCAGGACACAGATTTGCTGAGGAGCAAGTCAATCTCCCAGTAGCCCAAATGGGAGACGATGGGAGGGCTGGGGGCAACCTGTCTGCTCCCACCCAACCTGCAGCACTGCTGCTGCCCATCACAGGGTCCTTCCCACCTGGGCCACTCTTGGGAAGTGTGTCCCGCCTCATATGGTCCACCACGCTCATCCTGCCCACCATCCAGCCTGTCAATGCAATCAGTAGTTGGGCGTATGTTCTTCAACCCATGCTGGTCTCCTGTGCCATCTCTATGTGGTGTAAGCTCCTGAAAGAGCCAGCAGCAAAGGCCAGGGCACAGACGCAACTGGAGATAAGAACCTTTCCCTTCCCTCCTGCTTGTTTTGTCCAGCCTCTGTCTCTTGCTGGGGAGAGGTAAAAGCTTTGGGCAGAAACTGGCTATCCTGGAGCTCACCAAACCCTCAGGGTGGGATGGACGTTGGCGCGGGGGCACCTCGGTCAGGTTGCTCAGGACCATGTCCAGTCAGGCTCTGAGTATCTCCAGGGATGGAGACTCCGCAACATCTCTGAGCAACTTGGTTCAACATTTGGCCATCCTCCCCATAATAAAGCTTTTTCTTATTTTTAAATGGAATTTCCTGTATTTCAATCTGTGCCAGCCAGTAAGGCCTCACCCTGGCCGTGGAGACCGGTGGGTCCCCAGGTGGGTGCAGAAATCCCACTCACGGGGTGCTCCAGTTCCCAGGATGGGGGGGTGTTACCCTGGGACCCCAAACCAGGACCACCACAAGCCCTTCGAAAGGAGATGCAGATGGATATGAAACAAAAAGTTTGGAGATTCAACTCTTTTTATTATGGAAGTCTATAAAATAGCCACATGGATTATTTTTTTTTAGGATCACAAAATACACAACATTCATTTTAATATGCGACACATAATATTATATACATATTAAAAACCACATGACTGAAACACATGTTCACACGGCACCAATTTCATAACAAAAAAACTCCACAAGTGCTTTTTTCTTCTTTTTAATATTAAAAACAACTGTGATAAAACATATTAATATTTTTCCAGACAATGTTTACAATAAAGAGGGGAAAAAAATCATATTTTACTAAATTACAAATATTTAACAGCAAAACTTTATACTAAATATCTATTTTGAATTATAACAAAAATAGTACTTATAATAGTTTATAAAGACAGACCAAAAAAAATTTGTGTATAAAATAATATTATAGCAAATTGGACTGTGCTAAGAAAAAAACAAAACAAAACAAACAAACAATTCTGAGATTCAAAGTGCTTTATTCTGCAAACCCACTGCAGCAACTTTTTTAGTCAAGTTATATTAGTTAGGAATGGAAAAACAAAAGCATGACTTACTTATGCCTAGATTAAATACTCACACACACAAACATTATATATACACATGATGTAAGCATATATATATAATGGATGTATGCATCTTATATTACCGCTCCCCAATCAACCACTCACTCAAAAGCATGTTTGGTTTTCACTTTGTAATGGCATTGGAAGTTAAAATAAAAGTTTCAGCAAAACCCTCCACTGATTTCCCGTAAGCACAAGCGGGACCGAGCCCTTTCGGAAAAGTCTGCCCGAGAGATTTTGCTCGCCGTAGCACGACACGAAGCCACCTGTGAGCTTTAACCAGACCTTTCAACCTTGCTGTCTGCCCGTTCCCCTCTCCAGCTTTCCCCTTTTTCAGCCTCCTCTCCCCCCGAGCACGGTTTTTGCCCCTGGCAGGTCTCAGATGGAAATGGGGGCTCCTGGAGAGCACCCAGCAGTGGGTCTCCGGTGGGTTTTGACCCTGCAGCTCCCCGCTGCAGACCATCCACCTCCTGCCCCCATCCCCATGTCCTACAAGGGCTCTTCAGCCACAAAGACCATGGACACCCTCACGTGCCACTTTCCCCAGATGTTTACCCCTGGGAGACTCGCCCCTTCCCACCACATTCAGGTTTGTGTTCCTCTTTGCTTCTTTGCCCTTTGGGATTTTAATTGTGATTAAGCTCCTTTTTCACCAGGAAAGTTTTTGTCTCCATTAGGGACAAGGAAAATACCTGAAATCTCAACAGTGCCTGAGCTAGCAGTGTTTCACTCAAAAACCTCCAGGCTGGCAAACTAGGTGAGCCTCTGCTTCGGGGACATGGTGCACATAGTCAGAGGCTCCTGAGACCTTGCTTTTGGGTTTGGCATGTTGTTTACCAACCAGAAGGCAAGGTCTGGATCTGAATGGCATCTCCTAGAAGACTGGGAGGTTTATTTCAGGTTAAATCAACCTGAACATCAAGCTGCACACCCCAGTGTGAGTAGAGACCATCCAACGGGATGCTTCTGGGGTTTTTTGGCAGCTTGGCTGACGGCAATCTGACCTCAAGTGCTTCGCCCCGCTAAAAAACTGCCTCCCTCCTCCTTGCCCCCACCAGACGACGGGCTGGCAAAGGCAGCCATCACCATCGCTCGCTTCACACTTCCTTCGGCCTTCCAAAGAGGCACCCACTCATCAAAAGCACAACCTGCAAAGCAACCTGGTAAGCCACATCTGCCCCTTCGCCTTTCTTATTTCAAGCCCCCTCTGACTTATCTGGACGCCTTTAAAGCTGAAAGCCAAGCCGCCCACCCAAGCACAAGATCTTTTCCCAGCACGGTTAGAAGAGGTCTCAGCCGTGGTCCTTGTGTTGTTCTTTCCACCTCGGAGGGCAGGAGATGGGAGAGGAGTGGGGCTGGGCAGGCTGGGCAGAGATGCCTCTAGTCAGAGAGGGATCTCCCAACCTGGTGCTTGGCTCCAGCCTGAACCAAACGCCTGCCAGGGCGCTCAGGGAGCTTTTGCTCTGCACCCACGTGCAAGGCCGTGTCCGCTTTCAACACAACCCACCCATCTCACACTCAACCCTGAAGCCTCTTGCATGCGAAAAAGAAAAGAAAAGAAACAAGAAAAGAAAAGAAACAAGAAAAGAAAAGAAAAGAAACAAGAAAAGAAAAGAAAAGAAACAAGAAAAGAAAAGAAAAGAAAAGAAAAGAAAAGAAAAGAAAAGAAAAGAAAAGAAAAGAAAAGAAAAGAAAAGAA
>JAVKLA010000053.1:46788409-46804804 GCA_034782735.1 Sagittarius serpentarius | reverse complement strand
TCGCACCCCACTGCCTGTCAGCCCCGCACGCCCAATGCACATGTCAGGGCCTGGGCGATGAGAAACGGGGCGGATTTATCATCCGCTGAGCACTTTAAAAGGTTTCCGACTCAAATCATTACATTAGTAGGATTTACAGCGACAGGCCAGGCCTCAAGATTTTGTTTCGCTGGTAGGAAATTCCAGCCATTGCGGTGAGTAATCCGCCTGTCATCCGGCAGCCTGGAGATGCCCTTTGCAGTAAACCTTTCCCTTGTCACTCCCCAGTTCAGACTTTGGCGTCAAACATTGTCACAAGTCGCTCTTTGAAGCATCACGCCTGTCTCCTCTTTGACAGCTCGACTGCATCCCTTCCCTGCCACGGGCCAGATCCCATCATCCCTCCTCTGAATCCGAAGCAATTCCACCTCCCAACACCAGCAGGACCTAATTTGTCCTCCCTGAGGTCTCATCTAAGCCAGGCTCAAGCAAGCTTGGCAACAACGCGCAAAAGGCTGTTTTGGGGAGCTCACGGGGCAGCCGCACCCCGGAGAGATGGCAGTACTCACGTCCAGCTCGAAGGTTTGCAGCACCGTCCGGTACCCCCCAGAGATGGGGGTGAAGAGGCGAAGCACCTCCTTGATGACGCAGTCCAGGTAGTGGAGGCTGTTAATGTTGTCGAGCCGGAGGGAGCCCTCGCAGATGCAGCCGTTGTGGAGGATGCCCTTGCTGCGCAGCTCCTCCCGCAGCTTCTCCAGGACCCGGGGGTGTTTGAGGAGCTGCATGATCAGGGAGGTGCTGGCACTGGCGGTGGTGGCGTAGGCGGCGAAGATGAGCTCCAGGGTGCCATCCTGAAAGATAAGAGCAAAGCCAGGGTGAGACACAGGGGACGGACAGACAGACAGGCCAGCAGCCGTGGCACATCAAGGGACAGGTACGCAGGCTGCCAGGGGGCATTTTTTTTCCCCCCTATATCTCTCCAGCCTGGTCATGCCTAACTGCAAGGTCACTCCTTGTGCAGGCGCAGGTCTTGGACACCCACCACGGGGAGCTTCCCGCAGGGCCTTGGAGGATGCTGAGGACAAGGCAGGCAGGAGAAAAAACCCTGGGGATGGCTCTTGATAGCACACGAAGGACAAGTTACGCCATGACCCGGCTGCAAATAACAACCTGCCAAGGGCTCATATGCCCTGCAAAGGAGGCACCATAAAACTGGATGGGTCAAGGGATGAAGCTGGTCAAGGCGGAAATCTTCGGCAAACTTGTACAGTCTTTCGGTATTCCCTGGAAATGCTTTTTAGAAAGGGCTGAGCGTGATCTGCAAATACGTATGGCCCATAGGAAAGCAACTGGCTTGTTGGCACCATAACCCACCAGACCAGGATTCACCTGCAGCTCCAACAACACGTTGTGGTCCCCCAGCTCTCACTGATCATCTCAGGTCTGCCCCCGAAAACCCTCCTTACAGCAGCTCACACTTTGCTTTTCGGAGAACCCTTGCCCTGAGCACAGCAAGGACAAGGCGACCACGGGACAGATCTTTACCTTCAGCTCCTGCATGGTTAGCTCCTTGCCATGCTCTTTGCCACTCTCTATCAGGATGTCCAGCGCATCGGCGTAGTCCTTGCCCTGCGTGTTCTGCAGCTTCTCCTGGATGGCTTTCTCCAGCCCCTTCTGCAGCGTCTCACGCGCCCGGATGCCCTGTGGAGCAGGAAGCCATCAGACCACAGAAGACACGACGCTAGCATCACCAACCCCAGTCCTGCGTCCCCAGGAGCTGGAGACGTGCTCAGGACAACACGTCTAAGTAATACATCTGCAATTGCAGATGCTCAAAGAGAAGTATAAAGATGCTGAAGTTGTTCCCTGGGCAGGAGGAGCAAGCCCCGAGTGGGCGAGATTACAGGCAAGAGTAATCAACACCTATGTGCAAATGATAGGTCTGATGTGGGAGCCCCAGTACTGCACCAGTTCACAGGCCTCCAGCTCACCCTGGGATGTTTGGCAGTCCCTGGGAAAATTGTCCCTCAAAGGAAAGTCAGTTCATCCGAAAGGATCCTCTTCCCGGGGCTTCCCGAGCAATTTTATCACCTGGTCTCAGTAAAGCAATTCCTATCTGAGTGCAGCTGCACCAGGCTAACGTGCTGCTGCAAATGCTTCAGGGCTGCAAATGGTTGGGCTTGTCGACGTGGTCAAAAAACAATAACAAAATTTGCAGGGATAATCACAGAAATAAATTTTAAACCCCCGTATTTCTGTTACCAAAATTCCCCACAAAAAAAATACACAATTTTTTGTCTATGGTTTTTGTTATGTTTTCATTTTGCATCATTCATCAAAAAAACTAGAACAGTTCTTGGAATTAGAAGGTCCACTGAGCTGTTTTGCCCTGGAGACAGGAGAGAATTAACAGGCGAAGGGTCCCACACACAAAAAAATACGGCAAAACTGTCAGTTAGAAGTGAGGAAAGATTACGCATTAAATCTGCGCAAGTCCGGACTGTATCCTCCCTCGCAACAAACCGCACAGTCCCTAGCACTCTAGAAACCTGTGAACGGGTCTTCCTCTCCACTCCACCAAAACAGGACTTTGTAGCCCAAAACAGACTCACTTCTAGAGGTCAGAGGGTGAGAAGACATCCCGCTGAGAACCTGTAGAGGTGGGGATTAGCCACCACCCCGTTAATCCCAGATCGGTGTTATCGGCTGGTGGAGGACCCAGCCCATATCTCTTACCCTCCTGTAGCCGCTGAAGGGCAGATCCACAGGCAAGGAGAAGACATTCTCCACGAACTGCTGGTAGACCTCGAAGAGGCGGTTGAGCTCCTCATCGGGGATGCGGAAGCCCAGCAGGACACGGATGGCCATGCGGAAGGTGAGCTTCTGGGTCTCGTGGTAGACGTTGATGGACTCGGGGTTGCTGCTCCAGGCCCGAAGAGTGTCTTTGATCACCAGCTGGATCTTGGGGAGATAGCTCTCCAGTGCCTCATGGCTGAAGATTTTGGAGAAAACCTACGAAAGACAGCAAGCAGAGATTTCTACGCAGCCCCAACACCCCACTCTCTGCCTTCTCTAGCAACCAGCTTTTGCCCACAAAAATGGGCATCACAGGTCTCCTGCGCTGGGCAGAAGGCTCGTCATCATCCAGAATTCATCACCCAGAATCACCGATTCCTAAAATAGCTGCCAAAAAGGGTTGATGGAGAAATATCAGCTGACAGATCCTCCGCAGGCTGATCCCCGCCACAACCGTCACAAATGACGGGCAATAACATGGGAGGAAATGCTTCACCCCGCACATGGCAGGACGGATGGAGCCAGCTTTCCCGCAGCTCCGTGTCTCATGGCTCCTAGTTACATTCACCCCACGATTTGGATGCTACTAATACAACTCTTCCGCAGGGATTCTCTAGTGTCTAACATCATGGTTGGGCACGCACGCAGACACACGCAAGCTTTTGTCTCAGTGGGAAGCATTGGCAGTTTCTCCCACTTATCAACCACCCTTTTTTTTAATATATGTAAAAAATTAAGTAAAACAATTATTTTGAGGCATTTAGGATCCCTGTGAAATCTGGCTGAACTTAGACAGGGGTTCAAGTGGGAAAGAGAGGCACACATGTACGCAGAGGCTGCGATCGCACACGGCTCATTTCCTTGGGAAACCGGGCAAAAAAACTGCTGTCAGCAGACAGTATTAATTTAAGCTCTGCGAGTAAACACTGCGCGGGAGTGGGCCTCCCCAGGTCCCCGATGCTAACGGCTCCTTACTCCAATTTGGGCCAGGGCCCACGCGTTGCACGAAGAGCTCAGCAATGCCAGGAATGTCCCTTCAGCCCTCCCCGGCGCAGCCCACAGCACACGCTTTCATTCGGCATCCCCGCCGCATCCCTCCCAGAGTGCACCGGAGGAAAAAGTGCTGTTTGTTTATCTTTTATTAACATACACACACACACGGGGCAGCACGCACACATGCACCGCCACATGCCAGGCCTCCGGGAAAATCAAATTAAAACAGGCTCCCAAGGAGGGAGCTGCAAGCCTGCGTAGCCTCCACCGGTGGCCGGTTCCTGGGGGGGCTCGATGCACGGTGGGGGGGCTGCAAAGTTATCAAACCAACAAGAAGAGAGAAATCAAAGCCGCCCCCTCTTTCCATGAGCGCCGGACTCGCTGGAGCTGTACATGTGAGAATTTCCTCCGCAGTCAGCACTCAAAGGGAAAGGTAATATTTTCCTGGCTGCGACCCCTCATTGCTAATGCACATCGTTCACTGGGAATTTGTTTGGTGAAATAACACCTCTGTCCCCTCGCCGCCCTGGGCAGGAGGCTCGACAAGAGCCACTTCACAACGTACCGCGCTCGGGCTGAGCCCCGAGTAAAACTCATCACACGATACGCGGTGGGGCAGAGCTCGGAGGCTCCCCATGGAAATACCAGCATGCAAACGGGATGTTAGGAGGGATGGGAAAGAAAATGCAAGCAGACCAACAGACAGATCTGCCGGCAGGTAGGCAGTCGTCCCCGGATGGCAATGCAGAGCAGAGGCATGAATGAACGGAGCGGAGGAATGAATGAATGAATGAATGAATGAACAGCAGGGTGGCAAGACGACGGTGAGAGCGTGAGGCGGTGCGGCTGCTGCTTTCTGCCACCTCTCTGTGCTTCACAAGCTATTTTTAAGCCTGGAAAGGGCAGTGATGCTCAGGCAGACCTGCCTGTGTGAGGGGGCGAAAAAGCAGACGCTCGGAAAAGAAAAGCTGGAAGTGCTAAAGCTGAGCCCCTCGGCTGCCTGGGGAAGGTACGAAGGGAGCTGGGAAAGGGCCGGTTCCTGGTGGCCATGAGCAGGACACCAGGCTTTGGAGAGCTGGCAGCCACGAGCTGCTCCAGAGGGATGGGACAGGACCTGCTGCGTGGGGCCGGCGAAGGCACACCGATGTCTCCCCATCCAGCTGGCATCTGCCCTTCATCCACGCTGGGGGGTTTGGGATAAGGGCAGAGGCTCCCAGTGAAGCACCCCGCTCTCCCCAAATGCTTTCTGTGACTCAGTTTCCCCAGCTGAAAGCAGAGCTGCTGAGGGGACAGACTCTGCTTAAGGGGTGCCGAGGCTACACCTCTGCTTGGAGCCACTGTCCCAATGGAGATGGCCCCTGGGGCTCCCGATCTGGGGCAAACCCTGTCCTCCCCGAGCTCTGCCACAGGCAAGGGGCTCAGGGACCCCCTGGACCCCGCAAAAAGCACAGTATCCCAAGAAACGCCTCTGGTCCTGCTGTGCAAAATTGCGGCAGCAATACGGAGAACCAGCCCAGGGCCGGATCTACGCCCCGCAGACCAAGCCAGACTCTGTAGAGGAGAGCGCCCATCCCAAGGAGCGATGCTCAGCAAAGGCGCAGAGCAGGGAACCCCCAAGGAAGAGAAGAGTGAGCCCCTACGGAGGTCAAGACACCACCTGCCCTGCCTGAGAAAGCGGGGACATTTAGCATTGGGGGGCTGGGGGTTGTTTTCGGGGGGGGTTTGCCCTTTTTTGAGCTGTCCTTTCGCTCTCAGGCTCCTCCAGCCCCAGCCGGCTGCACCCCATGTCTGCCAGGGCCTGCAGCTCCCGGCCACAGGGCCCGACGACGTCGCGAGCCCCGGCCATGCGGCCGGCTCGCTGCAACGTCCCGTCCGCTCGCTGCGCTCCACGCCGCCTAATCCCAGATGTCAGCGGATCCTTCCCCCGCCAGACACAAGTCTGGATCCCCTTCCAGTCACCTCCAGTTCAACCCTGCATCTTTCCAGTTGATTAAAAAGGAGGAAAAGGCAGCCAACTTTCCCCGACAAACCTCCGCGTGTTTCTAGCCTAAAATTCCTGCGCCCTCTAGTGAAGCCGAACCGAACGTCTCGGCCGCTCGCCGGAGCAAGACCGAGCAAAGCCAAGGAGAATCGGTGCAAAAAAAGTTGCTCCAGAGCTGCCAAGAGTCAAAATCAGCTCTAAGGGGATGCTTGGCTTTGCTAACACCGAGGTACAATAGCCCAGCCATGGTGGGGGTCCAGCCAGGTGCCCTCGGCGGCAGTGCCAGGGCAGTGGCCAGGACATTTTGGGGATGCTGGAAAGAGCCCCCCATTTTTTTCCACATTTTCATAGGTCCCGAAAGAGCCAAGCCTGGGGATTTGCTCTGTCTGGGGGGCATTCATTTACACCCGCGCACACGCACTCACCCCACACCGAGGGAGACACCACCACCCAGCGAGCCTGGCTGGAAGCTTCCGAATCCGGCTCACAGTGGAAACAGGATATTTAAAGATTCATGGTTTTCCTAAGGCAGAAAATTCCTTCCCAGTGCCTCAGCTCTAGGATCTACCTGGAGAGGTCCAGCTCCGTGTGACAGTTAACTGCCCCCGGTCCCAGCTGGAGAATACCCCAGCCCCATCCTTAAACCACACCAAAGAGGAGAGGACATTCAAGCGAAGAGCCCTGAGCTTCAACCCGCGGCATTTTCATGCGTAGCAAAGGCTTTGGTTAGTGGCTGGAGTGGAGAGAAGTTAGCAGGGACGATGCTTTTCATTGTGTCACCCCTCCTCGGTCCCGGCCAAGCCTCCCCACTCCAAGCACCAGCTTCAGCCCCTGCCTTTTGCCATCCACGATCTGCAGGTCCCCCGGTCCCACCCGGCACATCAGCACGGCAAAGGCGGAACGGAGCTTTTCCTTCCTCCCCTTCAGGAGGAAAACTTATGCTTTGGGATCAGACACCTGCATCTCATCCAGCCCGCGCCGGCCAGAGCTGCTGGCCCAACCAAACAAAGGCACAGTAAGCGTGGAGACGTTTTCACGAACCCATTTGGCACCCGCTGGCGGTTTGCCCGGCGGGATGTGTCAGGAAGCATCCAATGCAGCGTCTCAACCTGGAGACGTACTATTTCTTCCTATGTTTCAAAAGACCAGGCGGTGTTTGTCCCAACCCTGTCCTGTCGCCACATTAGAATGGATGTCTGCCTCTCTCCAGCATCAGACACGGGGCTTCCAGACGTGAAGCCCACTGCCATGCTCCCGCGGACTTGTAACCCGTCATATTTTTGGAGCGGGATGAGAAGGCTCATGGGCAAGAGGCTGTCCTGGCACCGGGAGCACGAGCAAAGGGAAAACACAGCAAAAAAAGTTACGAAGACTATGCAAGGCACCGCAAAGAGGAGAGGACCTCCACGAAACCCCACTGCTGCCCTGGCGCTTTGCTGCGTGCCTTTCACAGGCACGCAGCAAAGAGCTGATCCCTTTTCTCCCCATGCTGTAATCGGAAAATGGAGCACATGGACCACTCCACAGTCTCCTGCCATGCTCCAACACGGGAGGAATCCAGGCGCACTGAGAGGGAAAAGCCAAGAGTTTCAGCCCCTGACCACTCAAAATGAGCAGCGCTGGGTTTGCCCATCAAAGCATCGCACTGCACGCAAAGTGTAGGGGAGGAGCGCGGATGTCTCGGCGGAGCTGAAGGCAGCAGCCTCTCCCAGGGAGAAACGCAAGAGCCCCATGAACGCTGCGACCCATCTCCAAAGGGAGTCTGGTTACACTAGCTGGAGTCTCCAAACTCAGCCCGGGTGAAGAGGAGAAATGGAGTGCTTTTGCAAAAGGCAGTTTCACTGAAATTCAAATGATTCTCAAAAGAATGTGCTGGAAAAAAATGTAAAGATCATTTCAGCATCCTTGGGCCACGTCATGATGAACATGCACCTTTCAGAGTTGCCTATACCCCTAATTTTTCAATTTTTTTTTTTTTTAAACATCTAGGGTTGTGAGAAACTCTAGCATTTCATGTTTCCACTCGAGTTCAGAATAAAAATGAACCCAAGCACCCCATTTCCCCACGGCTCAAAAACCTCCACGTCTGAGCATCTCTCCTACACACCCTCCACATGGCACAGGAGACTTCGCTTTCGATCCAAAACCCTTTAATGGGCTATCAGGTTAAAGGGGCTCTGGTGTACAGGCTGGGGAGGGGAGCAAGGATCAAGGAGGACACCCTACCTCTGCCTCAGCACCCCCCTCTGCAAAACTGCCTCGTGTCTCGAAAAAACCCAATGCCATCACTAGCAAAATGCAACCAGCTACGGTCAGCTATTCAGGCTTCTTAGCCCACTTTACGGGGATACCTAAACCCACTGCGGTTCTTCGGCATCTGCACGCCTACACCACCTGTGAAGTGCTGTTCGAAGTGCCCTCCCCCCATTTATTCACGAGGAACGAGTGCATTTGAGGAGAGCAAAATTCACCTTACATCTCGTCACCGCTCATCAAGGAGGGAATCAAACACAGGAAGGGAAAGAGAAAGAAGGTATCACATCAACGGATAGTGTGGCAAAGAAATGGAAGCTGTGTCCAGCCAGAAGGGATTAGAAAGGTGGGATCAGCTGGCCAAGAGGAGGTCCAACGGGGCAAGCACCCGCTGCCCGTGGCTGGTGTCTTTGGCTGGAGCCGTGGAGAAAGAGCATCCTGCAAACCCACCGGGCAGACGACCACGGTCAGAGCAGCCGTTTGTCAGCGTCAGAGGGCCGGGTCAAGCTGGGATGGGCTATCCCGTTTGGTTTTGGACCACGTCCTAAATCCCAGACCTGTGGTGTGGAGATGAGAATTTACCCAGAGCTAAAGAGGAGGAGAGCAGCTTGCCCAGGCAGCAGGGATAGTGCCCTGTCCACCACGGCGGAGCCAATGGAGGAGAAATATTAGGAGAGAAGTCCCCTTTTTGCTGATCCCCTGCATCTTCCCGGAGCACGGAGCGGGGAGCAAAGGGAAGGGACCCCATGCATTTAAGTAACCCAGGGCACGGACTGTCCTAGAGACAAAGCCAGACTTGGCAAAGAAACCAGCCTCAAGTGCTCTTCCGCGGGAGCGCTTAGACCTCAGTCCTGCCAAGTGCTCCACGGGCTGGGAGCGGAGCGGAGCACGAGGGGCAGCCGCGCTCGCAGAGGCGATGAGAGGGAAACCCTCGCCCCAGGGTGCAGCCCACTCCATCCCAAAGGTGAAATACATACACCTTTCTGAGCACGCCTCGTCTCTTGGCAGAAATAAGGAAAGACGCTTGGAAAAGTGCTTCCCCCAGCAGCTCTGCCATCAAAATCCTGAGTAAGGTCTTGCAAGACCTCTGTGCATCATATGGGGATGAGCACACATCTGACGGTGCAGATGTCCCTACTTCTGAACACACGAGCTCCTGCCGACTATCAGAGGCCTCTTCCGAGCTTTAAACCAAGCCCAGGGAGGAGATGACAAGGTCTGAGATGACCCAAGGCCACCCTACAAAATTCAGGAGAAGAAAGTTTAAGAGCAAGCTGGCCCACAGGAAGATATATTTAGCGGTAGGAGTTCCACCTGAGAAGTAAGGGAGAGCATCATTAATCCGAAACAAAGCACCCAGTCCCCAGAGGGAAGAGCAGGACGTTACGAACCACAACTCAGCAGGTTGGCCGAGCTGCTTGGAAGGGTGGAGTATGATGCCGTAGAAAACCAAAGCTACACAGAGACAGTGTAGGATGGATCCTGAGTCTGAAAAGCTCTCTTCCCACCTCTGGGATTAGCTCCTGGCATCCCCCATTCCCACTTTAAAGTGGAGCCTGGACCCACGCAGAGCTATGGGCTGCAGACTGCAGTTCCACCCAGCGCAGAGCATTGCAGCCCAAGGAGGGCTTTCACCTTCTCCACGCCCCACAGGACATCCAAGAGCTTCCATCCCAGGCAACACAGAAAGGTAGAGCCGTCGACATTAAAGAGGTTCGGCTCGCAGGGTACCCGTACGGCTCCTGGGCTGTAACCACGCTCCGACACAGCACGGCTTCTCAAAGCTGGGTCTGAGCTTGCAGGGCATTTTGGGGTGGAAGGAGCTATGAAAAACGCATGAAATCTGTCTTTCAGCCAGGAGCGCTTGCGCTTTGCTTTTTTTTTTAATCCATTGGAATTACTCTGGATTTACACCACCGTAGATGACAGCGCTATTTGGTCTAGAGTCAATGAGCCAACCTAGCTGACAAATTCTTCCCCAAGACCATGAGCGGGAGCCCTCCTCCATCAATGAAAGCCTTTTCTCCGGCTCCAGTGGCTTTCGCCCGTGGGTTAAAGCTCACAGGGCAGCAGCCCGACACGGACACGCCGAGAAGGGGCTGGAGCCAGGCCAGCCGATGGCCACTGGAATCCAGCCCGCTTGAGCTGACTGGTACAGCTGCGGGGGGGAGGCTCGGATCGAAGGGGATGGTTTCTTTTCCACCGTGGGATTTACAAGTCACACGGAGGAGGGTGGCAGGGTTGGGTGGAAATGAGAAAAAAAAAAACAAACAAAAACCAAACCCATACTAAAAAAAAAAAAACCCTTTTAACAACTTGGGTCAGGGTTTTTTTGAAGGGTGAAAGGTATGTTCCCGCCGCCTCCCATCCCTCCTTCCTCCTCCCACCCCTCTCCCCCATCTCCCTCCTTCCCTCCCCCCCCAGTCCAGCCCACAGCAGCTGGTTTATATTTGGCTGTAAATTTATGGCCCCTTTTGTGTTCTTAATCCTCTTGCAAACTATATTAAAGCCTCAGACCTTTCTACTTGGTGCTAATAAGCTCAACACTTGTATGCCTCCAAGGCAGAACATTAATTGTGGTGTGTTAATGAATGATGTAGTTTTGGACAGTGAGACAAAACAGGCCGTTTCTCTGCACCACTGTCTGCTTCCTCCTCGAGTCTCCGGGTCTAGGATGTCTACCCAGCCCACGGACTGCTTTTATTTTATTCTTTCTTTTCCTTTTTTAAGCCAGCTGTGCCTATTTTGGGATTACTATGCTGGAACAGAGCACGGGCCCGGCAAGTCCAGCACTCTCCTGCCAAGGCTGGATGCTTCCGAGGAAAGTCTGAGTCCCACCTTCCCCGCGCACCGTAGCAGAGCCACGCCGGCAGCGCGTATCCTGCATGGGGAAAGTCCTTCCTGGCCCCGGGCGCTGCTCCGTCTCGACCTAAAACCTCAGGGCCATGCGTTTCTGGCCATTTCCAATTCCCATTTCCTTCTCCACGGAGATGCTGGGGTCCCTCGCAGGCAGAGGCACAGGAGTGCCTCCCTCTCTGTTCGCTGAACTTCAACTTCCCACCGGCCTTGCATCCCATAAAACCAGAGCCCACGCTACCACCGTGCCTAAGAGCAGATTTGCCTTGCCTTCGTTACAGCCCGTATTGACCCAGGGATCGACACTTCCAAAAGACACAGGCTGTAAATCTGGAGTGACTGCACTGACCTCACTGGGGTTTCACAGGTATAAATGGGAGCTCATGGGTAGAAATGGGAACTAAAGATATCTCCAAGGAGAGATTTAGGGTGAGATGTGAAAAGGATTGAGCGAACGGCCAGGCTGGGACAGGGTACGGCGCAGGCGGTACGGCTGTGCCACCAAAACAAGAGCAGGATGGGGAAAGCACCGGAACGTGGAGCAAGGAGCACCCTCAGCCCGGCACCGTCCCCGGTCACCCCTTCCCAATGAGTTACTGTAGGAGAGCAGGAGCTCCCCTCCGTCGGGACATGTCACGTCTGACCCTGAGGGACAACACGCATCCCTCACGTGATGCATAGAGGCAGAGATCGGCCACCAAAAAGCCAGAGGAAAAACATGCCCATGCTCAGCCAGACGCAAGAGCAACGTGGCTGCTCCTGCCAGTAACCTGCAAGGTGATTTCGAGACAAAAATGCCACCGTGGAGGAACGAGCTGCAGCATGGGTGGCCCAGATCCTTCTCCGACATCAACACAAACTCCATGACCCAACAGCAGTAACAGCCTCTCAGTAGATATTTATCTCAGGAGGGCAGCTGAGGAGTTTTGGGTTGCTTTTGTTTACTACTTGCAAACTGTTCTTATTGATCAGCTTCATCTCAGGCCAAGGAGAGAGCCAACGCTGATGACATCTGCCATAAAGCGATACCCCGACGCAGGCAAGCCCCTGCTCCCAGCCCCGCTCTCACCCTCCATCCCGCCCCACAAGCTGTCACGTCCCTGCGCAAAGTTGACTTCATACCCAGAGACTCCCTCTCTAATAATTAGAGAGTTCATTTCCCAAAAGGAGGGAGTTTTCTCCAATTTATATTAACTTTGACAGCTTCCTGCAGGGGAGCTTTAATAAGCAGGGGATGGGAAAGCAGAGAACTGCCATAGCTACCGGCTTCTTAATATGGCTTAGTTCCTCCTGAGCACCTTTCACGCGTGCATCTCGGAGTCCTGTATCAACACCTTACGGGATTAAGGCTTCTGGTAGCCCAGGGATGCAGAAGAGGGATTTCACCTTCTTTATGGAAAGGGATATTAAATCCATGCAAGATCCTGAAGAGAAGCTGAGATAGGGAAGCAGCAAACCTGAGAGAAGAGCTCCAGAGACTGAGTCGTCCAACCCAGCTCTGATCCCATCGCCGTCGTGGGCAAAGTGTGCTACAGCGGATCCAGTGGTGACAGCTGCAATTTGCTGGTCTTGAAGTTACATTGAAGAGCTAAAATTCTTTGGAAAGCTTCACAACACATGGCCAGCAAAACAGCCGATTTCAATGGCAAGCTACCAGAAACATCGTGCAAGAACATGCTGGATTTAAAGCTTTTTGCTAGAGCTCATCTTCACGTCTCAGTGGCAATCTGTCCCATCAAGAGGAGTCCACGGCTCGATTGCCAGGGAATGATGAAAGAGTATCTGCCAGTGCTGCTGCAAATAAGCGCAACTCCGCCGGCTTTTAGAAACGTGACGAGGACTTACGGCAAGTGGTGACCACGTAAGAGTTGGTGCAACAAGAGCTAGAGATGACCCCAGTGGTTGGAATCGCAGCAGGGGGTGAGCACACGGGGTTTCGTGTTGGCTAGCACCCTACACCGCAAGCAGCCTCATGAGAAACGATACCTCATGTACAATTTCTGGCAACACCAGAGGAGGAGAAACCGCTTAAGAGCAAGCGAAGGCTCAAGCTCAGAGATGAGGTAGAAAACAGAATCTGAGAAGTGGATGGGACTACTGCTCCAGAAAGCCCCACAACGCTTTCAACTGAATTCTCAACAACCTGAAAGGTTTCCCAGGAAATACTACTGCTCTTCCACATGGACCTTTCAGACTGCTCCAATTCTTTTAATATTTCTATTGATATTAGCATCCTTACTACGGAAGTCGGCGAATTCTGTCAAAAACACTGCCTTCTGCCAACAAGTTTTTTGCTCGGTTCCCCGGTGGCTCAAGAGGAAGGCACAAACCTGGTATCTAAGAGAAAAACTTCTACCTAGAAGGAGCAAGCTTAAACCTTAAACCTAGTGCCTCCTCCTCGGACCTCTCACAGTCTCAGCAGCAGGGTGCGGAGAGTTAAAAGTCAATGCCACTTAACAGCGAGAAAAGCTCAGGGTTAATGAACTCAAAAGACACCGGCAATTTCTGCCGGTAGAAGGCACCTGGCCTGGAAAAAGCTTTAATCTGGTCATCGCAATCTTGCCAAGAACAAAATGATCTGTTTTCTTCCCATCAGAAGCAGGTTCGCCTTATCTCTGCGTGCACAACTCACTCGGTCCAGGGCGAGGGTTGGTTTGCGTAGGGAAGAAGGCAATTCAAGCGGCTGCTGGGCTCGGCGAGCACCCAAGGGTGCGTGCTGCATGAGATGCTCAGCTCCGCGAAAACAGGAATTAAGAGGAGACCAAGTGAAGGAATCAGAATAACGTCCCGTTTTCAAAGGGAAGGGAATGACCTGAGCCCAGTGTACCCAACCCCATGCCGCCGAAAGAGAAAGCTTAAAAATAATGTGCTACTCTAGCATCCCCAGTCCCGCTGATACGGGGAAAGCGGTTGCTCTCAGGTACGCCAGAGCTCAAAGCAGAGGCAAGGTGTGCGAGCAGGAGCAGGCACGGCTGGCAAGGGTCATCCCGGGACAGCGTTTTGCCAGAGTACCTGTTCTCAGGAGGCTTTAGCCGTCCCTTAAGGAGGAATTAGGATCCTCGCCAGCTTGGGATCGTGCATGATGCCAAAACTCGGGAAGGCAAAAGGGTTTTGAGAAGGAGAACAAAGAGCCAGACCAGCCTTTGGACTCAGAAAAATCTGAAAGCATGGGGATTCCCAGTTTAGGGCGGGACATTTATTTCCCACTAGGGAAAAACACAAAAGTGAGAACATCAGGTACAAGTAATGAGGGAGAGAGGCTCTTCCCATTCTATGCTGCTGGTATTGGTCCTTGCTGGTCCCGGCACTCCCCATCTGAGCTGTGGTACAAATTACAAGT
The DNA here is from genome assembly GCA_034782735.1 of Sagittarius serpentarius. Taxonomy (NCBI): domain Eukaryota; kingdom Metazoa; phylum Chordata; class Aves; order Accipitriformes; family Sagittariidae; genus Sagittarius; species Sagittarius serpentarius. The sequence goes on along the minus strand of JAVKLA010000053.1, from coordinate 46,790,606 downwards.
CCGTCAGGATACCACAAAGGTCAGGCCTCCCTTTTCCATGACCCCGTTCCCATAACCCACGCTCTCCTCGCCTCCCCCAGCGTCTGTTCCCGAGGTCTGAATTCCGCGGTTTTATTAAGGCGATCGCAACCAAAGGCCTTCCGCTACCCACTTGCAGTAGCAAAAAAATTATCTTGCTGTGCAGAAGATAAAAGAAGCGGCGAAGGAGCATACAGGCACCTTCAAATCGCTGCCTGCTGCCGCTTAACCCTCCCTTAATAGGAAACAAATAGGAGCCAAAGCTGCTGCCTTCCTCCTGCTGCCAGAGGAAAGCGCATCGCTCCCCGTTTCCCTGCACCTCTCCTGCCCCAAATTATGCTCTCCATGGTGGAGGGAGCCCCGTGAACTATCACCTTCTCTCTTTGACAGCAAGGCTGGAAAAAATATCTCCCTCCTTAAACAAGAAAAAAAAAAAAAAAAAAAAGAAGTAGCCCAAGCAAACTGCGGTGTAATTGCAAACACCGACTGTGCCTGGGTCTCAGGTGAGGATTGACACGGCGTTTCTTGTGGTATCGGTCGAGTCCCGGCTGCCAGCGCATTAAGAAATGTGACTAATGGGTGTCATGTGGTGTTTTGTTTTCTCGTCTTCTCCCCCAGGAGAAAAGAGCGAGCGATTGGTTTTGGTAGGGATTTTACGGAAATATATACACCAAAATAGGAAATCCTGCTGGAGGGGAGAGAGGAGAGCGGACCTTGCCTCGGGGCAGGGACTGGGACAGCCTCTTGGCGTTTGGGTACCACGCTCGCTGCCGTCTCCGCACCGCGGGGGCGGGGGGGGGGCGGACATGTTACCTTCACCCCAAATCTGCTGCCTGCCCCAACACAGCTGGGAAAGAGCCTGTCCCGTGGCGGACGGGATGCAAAAGCCATCATCCACGCCGCCACACCAGCCTGCACAGGCTGTCACCTTTGCCACCACCTTTGCTGATGCGGGGACGTGAGGACGATCCCCCACATCTTTTTGGGCGCCATGCCCCCCGAAATCAGGCTGCCCTGCGCTACCTGCCTGCCTTGGGGCCTGTAAGGGGGGTCTGACCCCCGGACCACCAAAGGGGTGAGGCCAGGCAAGGCCCCAGGATGGTCTCAGCTCCCCACCCCAACCAGATCAGTGCCGCCCCCCCCCCCGCCGCGCTTCATCCCGGGACCCCCATCAGCCCCCCCGGTTTCCCTGAAATCCAATACAATGCTCAGTGCCATGAGACCTCCCCCCGCCCAGGCCCAGCAAGCACAAACAGCGCGGGGTCTCCCTGCAACACCCCCCTCCCGCGGCAGAGCCTGGAAATTAAGGGGGGGGGCGCGCTTCTTTGCCCCCCACCCCACTCCCCTCCGCCCCACGCCGCGCTGTCCCCTCCCGCTGCCCGCCGACCGCATCGCCCTTTTAAGAGCCCTCCGGGCCCGCGCTCGCCGCTCGGCTCACGGCAGCCCCCGCCACGCGTGCCACCGCTTACGTGGGGGGGGGGGAGAGGGGGTCTGGTAGGGTGGTGACGGGGGCGGGGTGGGGGGAAGGCCAGCACCTCCATCCCCAGCAGCAACTTATGGGGCAGCCCCGCGTGTGACACCCCCCCACACACACACACCCCCCCCCTCCCGCTGCCCCATCGCCCTTTTAAATTCCTCAAAGGCATCGAGCGCTGACACGGGGCGGGCGGGGGGGGCGCCCACTCAGGACCTCCCACGCACGGAGACTCCGCGGAGGGGTGGGGGCGAAGAAAAGAAAGGCGAGAAGAGGAAGGCGAGAAGAGGCAGGGAAGGGGTTCCCCCACCCCACGCGTGCACCCCCGCCCCCCCCCCCACCCCGCGTCTCGCGTGGGACCCTCACCTTCCTCTTGTGGCGGTGGATGTCGCCGATGGAGTTGGCCACGGTGTTGGGGCCCAGCAGCATGCGGGTGCTGCGGGGCCACTCCGTGCTCACCAGGTGGTGCTCCCCCATCAAGATCTTCCGCACGTTTTCCGCCCCCGTCACCCGCACCAGCGGCCGCCCCAGCAAGTGCGTCTTGAAAACGTTCCCGTACTTCTCCCGCCGCGAAGACTGGAAGCAGGAGCCCTGCGGGGCGGTGGGGGAAAGGAGGAAAAACACGAGTGGGGGACGGTGTTAGCGCGCGGTCTCTCGGCGCCCGCGCAGCCGCACCTACGCGCGGGGATCGCCGGGGAGCGGCTT
>JAVKLA010000053.1:46755924-46773011 GCA_034782735.1 Sagittarius serpentarius | reverse complement strand
TCTCCTCTCCTCTCCTCTCCTCTCCTCTCCTCTCCTCTCCTCTCCTCTCCTCTCCTCTCCTCTCCTCTCCTCTCCCTCCACAGGGACATCCCAGTGGCATCCCAGCAAGTCCTCCTTAGCTCTTGGTAGAAACCCTGCACCCAAGGTTACCTTCAACGTGAAATCAGTGCCAAAACCTCCTACATTTGGGGCCCAATTAGGCACAGCCTCATGACCAGGAGGATCTTGACGAGGGATCATGGGCAGCGATGCCGCAGGCAGCTCAGGGGGATCATGCCTGCAAGTGCCGTCACCGCCACAGCAGCCCCACAGGATCCCGATGCACCGCCGGCCACGAGCGCCTCACGTCTGCATCGCCGGCCGGCAACGTGGGTGTGCGCTGGAGGAGGGATCCACGGACACGGTGGTCCCCCAGGACGAGGACCGAGATTGCCGCCGGCAGTCCCCGCTCGGGCCACGCGGGCTCAGCGCCGCGCGATGCTCGCATTGCACAACGCCGCGGCCCGGAGATGGGCTGCGACTTAGAGGGACGGATCCCGACGCTCAAAGCTGCTGTAAAATCTCCAGGGCGCTGGGACATCCTTCTCCGTCTCGCATTGTCTACCTCTCGCACTAGACGGTTCTCATTAAGCCCCGCAATTGATCTCCTGTCTTTAAAGGAAACAAGAAAGAAGGAACAAACCAAAAGGGATCCTCCTTCCTTCAGCCCAGGGGAACAAATCTGGCTTTAATTTCTTTTCCTTTTGTCATTCCAGTCGGGGATTTCACTTTAACGACGCTGCCTTCCCCATTCCTCTTCTTCTGCTCTTCGAGAAACAGGAAAGTACCCCTCTGCTTTCTATGTTTCCTCCCTTTGTTCTCTGATTTATGAAAGGACTTTTGTCTCCCTATATCTTTCTTGCTGGGAGTCGAGGACCCCAAAAAAGTGGTGGTCCCCACCCCGGAGTTCAGAAAAGCCGCTCTGCGGCTTGCTCTGATGTTTCTGACTGGCACTAAATATTTCGCCTCCGCTGGGAAGGTGCTGGAGGACCACACCTTCGGAGCTATCCTTTGGGAGGGGGCCTCAACTTTATGCTACCGAGCGGCTTCGATTTCCAGTAGCGGGAGAAAATCCACTCCAGCACCCGGTACAATTCATACCCAAACAGGTAGAAGGAGGCTGACCGACTGATCCGTCGGGATTAACCTCTCCAGGAGATTAAATCCTGCACGGAAGCACTGTAGAAGACTTCAAGAGAGACGGTGAGATCACCTCCTTGCCCTGACTGGTGGGCAGGCCCTCGCCGGCACAGCTCACGGTGGTGCACACGGAGGGTGTGCGAAGGAACCTGTGCTGCTCCCAGGGAGTGTGGTGACGGTGCCAGGAGAAAAAGCAGGATTTAGGAGTTAAGGTGGGAAGGGACATGGAGCGTAATGGCCCTCTAATCAGAAAATGAGCCCAAAATACGTTTTTTTTCCATTTGGCATATTGCATCAAAAAGTTATTAAAAGGAACTGGTTAAATAACTCATTAATGAAGATGAATGGTGCCTCAGATTTGTTTTTAAACAGTTCAAAGCAGTTTCTTTCTGACCTCCCAAAGTGTGTGTGTGGAGGGGGATCTCAATGGCTTAAAATGGTCCTTTTTTTCTTTTTTTTTTTTTTTTAAAGCATCTTAAACCGATTTCAGTGCTGGAGCTGCTGCTGCACACCCTGGGAGGGAGAGATCAGGCTGGGACATGAGAAAATCAGTTCGCTGAGTGCAGAAACATTCCAGGGATCTCGGGGGCTGCTCTGCAGAAGGAACAGCTCCAGGGGACGAGGCACCTCATCCCCCTAAAATCACAGCTGGACCCTCCCCAGACGCCAAGCTCCGAAGGATGAAGGTTGTCCCACCACGATGTTCATCGTCACCATCCCATGGTCCAGGCGTCCCAGCCTGGGACACCAAGCCTTGTCCTGGGCACCAGGTCGGACAGGGTGTCCGCTTGAGCTCTCATTCACGCAGTCAAACCCCCAGGCTGCCACCTGAATCCCGAGCCCAAAATAATAAGTATCCCAGCGCCTGCAAAGGCCAGAGACGGGAGGGAGCGGAGGGCAGGGGAGGAGCGTGTTTTCAGATTGGTTTTTGATACACAGCCTAAAATAAGGCACAGAGGAGCTTCTTTTAAGAATGATTGCATTAAAATAGCCCTCTCCATTACACAGACACTAATAGAGGCTCAGTGCATTATTTCTATCAAAGTGCAATTTGCATTTACAAAGGGGTCCTGGGAAGTGATGGATGGGGAAGGAATGGAGAAAGGCTTGTAAAGCCGAGCGTGCTCATCTCGGAGTAACTTTCAAGCACAAGGCGGTTTTTCTTACACCTTCCCCTCCAAAGAAACTCGTGACGTCTGCTTAAATGAACATTCAGGCTCTCGCCTTTCACCCCGCAGCCCATCAATAAAAGCCGGAGGAGCGGAGGAGAGGGGATATTCATTTATCTTCATTAGGACTCTGGCCAGCTCCTCTGATCACCACGTCGGCGTCGCCGGGAAGAGAAGAAGCTACTGTTCCTTTCCCCGGCTTCCTTGCCCGCACACGCACACCCCACCACTGGGCTTGCAAGCATCTCGGGGTGGTGGGACCCCACTCCGCACCGGCCCTCAGCCGGGGGAAAAATGGGATTTTGGGGGTATTCCTCTTTTCTCTGCTCCGTCGCAGAAGCCGAGCTCCAGGAGAAGAGTGGGCAGCGAGGGGAGAGTGAAGGAAAAAGCAAATGAATGTCGCGAGATACCCATCAGTGGAGGCAGATTAAAGAGGAGGGGAACCCTATTAGACAGGCAGAAGATGAAATGGGTGATATGTGGCCTGAAAGCTCCGTCTAGTCTCCACGTTACCTACTCACATTAGCTGTTTAGAGGCCCACTCCTGCTTTGGATAAGGGGGATCATTTTGGGAGAGGCACTTCACCCTCCCTGCCCTGCTCAAGGTTTCCTCCCATGGACACGCTGAAAGACCCCCTCCTTCAAAGCCCTCGACAAGTCTCGGTGGGATGCTGAGGAACAGAGCCACCTCCTGCTGTGCTCAGCGGTGTCACGCAGTCGTCACTGGACGCTCTCCCACCTCTTCCCGTGAAGATGCTCCTGGCAGCCAAGTACCGACAGTCAAGTACTTTCAGAGTGAACGGAGACCTCAGGTTTGGGTTCCATATCCCCGCTGAAACCCACCAGCAGCTCTCGGAAACCCCCTCCTGAAATGCACCATCAGCTCTCCCAGCTCTCCCCCCGATCACCCTGAGAGACATCCAGTTTTTCTTGGACCCTTGATAAATTTTTGAGCCTCGGTGGCTTCCAGAAGCAACAAGGTCCGCTGTCCAGTAACACTTTGAAGAATAACCAGGGGGACCAAGCCTTTAAGAGATGTCTGATGTCAAATGTAGCTTACCTTTTTGCACCACCATAGTAAAAGATTAAAACTTTTAAAAACACTTTGCACGGCTTTGTGCTGCCTGGTGCTCAGTGTTTCTGTGTTTAAGTTCTCACAACATCCCTGGGGATGGACGTCCAGAGCAAAGAATATCACACCTAAAAAGCAATCTCTTCTTTCATCAGGTATTTCCCACCTCCGTACATTTTCTTCTAATGTCTATCAGAGCAGTCCTCTTGGCATCTAAAGGACATCATCTGAAATGGGAGGGAGCCCGCAGGACAACTTGTTTGATGAGCTGGAGGAATCACTGTACACTGGAAAAGTAACATCGGGAACCCACTGCTGACAGTGGGTACGGCCCATCCCACCTACGGGGAGCTGTCCCCAAACAAGGCGTCTGCTCCAGGCTCACTCTCTGAGGTCCCCCGGTACTTCCAGAGATGGAGGCATCTCCTCCCAGGACTAGCGCTTCAAAGGGGCAGGATCTGTCCTCCCATGGAAGTGCCCATCAGCAAGATGGGACGAATCTCTCCCTTGGAAGTGCCTCATCAGCAACAGGAGAGAAGGCAATAAAAAGGCGGGGGAGGAACGTGGCCGATGATACGCTCTGGGGTGGGAAGTGTGATAGGAGACTGGAACACTCTCTGGTCCAGCAAGGACATTCTCTGGGAAGACATTAAGATTCACATCACGTGTTTCTTCTGGTTGAACACGGACATTTCACCCAAGAGCAGCTCTTCAGGCTTCCTCTGTACACAGAGCGATACGAGTCATCTCATCCTGCCTTAGCCACCTAAAATCAGACAGGTGAATCCCAGGTGGGAGGGTCTACTCTTGTCCTTCAGCTCTGGAAAGATCCCAGGGATCTAAAGCTGGGTGAGATGAATCCCTCTTCCATGTTTAGATGAGAAAGCAGGATTCAGGGTCCTCGTAGCATGGGCACCAACTTCCCAAAAGCAGTGAGGGAATGGGATATCATTTCTTCTCATCAGTTTTGGGACCATTTCTCTCGGATTTGTTTTCTCCTTTGCTTTCGCTTGGGGCATCCTAAGCCACATGCTAGGCACCAGCCCCAGCAGAGAGGTGACCCAAAGCATGGAGCATGGGTGATCCCTTCCCTTCCGGCCCTGGGTACGGCTGGGTGACCAGAGAAGGAGAAGCCCCTGCTCTGGCCACCAGGAGAATCACCACGGTCCCCTCTGCCGCTCCATCCCCACTCACACCTCAGCTTTGTTCACCGCCAGCAAAAACGCCCTGGAAAGAAAAAAACCCCAAGAACACAGCTTGTGACTGCTGGGCGCTAAAGATGATGGATTGAAGAGCAGCATTGCTCTCACAGCGTTTTACGGGGTTCCCCAACAGCAGCTTCTCTGCTTCACAGGCAGTTATTGCCTCTATTTTCTCTCTGTTCTACGGGATTAACAACCACATCACCTCTGCCCCTCCTAACCTACTGTTCTGCTTGACAACCACCTTCTTTGCCTAATTGCCCAACTGACATCGTTAAGTCACACTCGGTCATCCTCGGCCACGACGTGGCTTGAAGCGTGCCCTACGCGGGACCCACCAGAAAGGTTCAAGTGGCTGACAACGTGTCCAGCTCTACTCACAGAAGACACTTGCAGAAAACACTGCTTCTGCCTCAAGCCCCACCTCAGGGCTTCAGAAATGGGACAGAGCCAACAAACTTCTTTCTCTCACGGCTCATCTGCCCTTGCGCTCGGAGCTGCCTCAAGGATCTCTCTGCTTCACAAAGTGCTGCAGGAGAGGTGAGGAAACGCCGACGGCGCGTTGCACAGAAACAAGGCGTTTTGCAAGGGTGCGCGCCCCAAGGAAGGCGGGATGATGGACAGAGATACAAGGATGTATGGCTACTTCCACGCTAGCCACCACGCAGCGCATCTGAAGGCTTGCTCTTGTTTGCTGCCTTCCCTCCCGCCTCAGCTCCGAGCGGTTCAATCCTGTCAAGCCACAGCAGCTTTCCACTCCCAGCCCCAAGCAGCATTATTCTGTTGCATTTCTTTCCCTGTTTGCCAGTGGAGGAGCGTGTTTGAACAAGGCCTTTGCTTTGCAGACAATGCATAAAGAGCTGGGATTAGCTATCTGACCAAGAACGACCTTCAGGCCCGTGTTCACACTCAGGCTGGCAGCCGCAGCAACCTCCCCAAGCGTGGTGCATCTCCATGCCTGCGCGGCTGCACCTCGCTCAGGAAACCGGTGTGCTCCGTGGTGACCCTCCATGTGCTGCGCAACATCTGGGAGGGCTCGCCACATCCCGTGCCCAGGTCCTGCTGCCTTACGGGCGAGCATAGTCATGGGCATTCCAGCAGATTAGAGCAAATTCCTTCTTGTTCTACCTCCTGGGATATTTCCTGGTCTACGGAGGTCTTCAGCTCACGCCAACCTACACTTGGTCAGATGATAGCTCTCCATTGCGTCGTCTACACAGACTACATCTTTGAGGCAAGACTCAGTTCCCCCCACGGAGGTACAAAGTGGTGTTTGAGGTGCTCAGGGTACCCCAGTCGTCCATATAGGGCCGACGGTAAGAGCTCAGCACCTCTGGGAGAGCTGAACAACAACTGGAGGCCAGGTGGGCTTCCCAGGTCTCTAAAACTGGCACTGGCCTCCGAGATGTCTGCAACTGAATTTCACCTCTACATTTAGGTGTGGGAGTCTGGGAGCTGAAACGTGCCCAGAGTCCAGCTGGAACCCGTTGACCAGGGACAGGCGAAACCCTCATTCGTACTACTGCGATAAGGCTGGAAGGGTCTCAAACGCAATCTTGTTCAGGCAGCCCCAGATTTCATGAGCGGTGCAGCAAACTGCTTAGTTTCTTGTTTTGTGAAAGAAAAACGCATGTTGGGGGAGACTCAAGGGGAGAGGGGGTGATGATGCTGCTACGTCTGCAGCAGCAAAACTGCTTTACGAAGCCCTGTTCCCAGCCGACTTAGCCACAGGATTATTGAAAAGATCTGGGTTTGAACAAACAAGAAAGAAAACCCTGAAAGCAGTCTTTAAGACCACTCTGTTACCGGATTGTTTCGACAGTCCAGCTTGCATCCTTGCTAGCGACAGGGCAGCAGCTCCCACCACCTCCCGACCCCGAAGCTGGGGGGACCCGAGCTGCCTCCTTCCCATGCTGCTCCGCAGTGCTGAGCAAGATTCAAAATCCCCCCGGATGCATTTTTCTGGCGTGGCGTGGCTTGCTGTGGCATTCAGCCCATTGCTGACCCCAGATCTGTGCAGGGGTCCCCGTGCAACAGCTGCTCCAGCACAAACCGCTCCCGACACGCATTTGTGTGTCCTCCCCCTTCTCAGACCTCCGTGGACGGAGACGCTGCCTCGCTGCAGCCCCCCAACACAAACGCCTGTCCTCACCACAGAAAAATGTTCCTCCTAACTTCAGCCTCTCTGGATGTGATTTAAGCCAATTACCTCCTGTCCCATTCCTGGAGAACAAGGAGAACAGCCCCTTCCCCTCCTCTTTGCAGAAGCCTGTTACATATTTGTAGGCTGTTATAAAGTCTGCCTAAACTAAACAACTGCAAGACTTTTGATCTTCCTTCCTTGGCCATGATTTCCAGTCCTATGGTCTCTTTTGCAGCCCAACTCCGGACTGTCTCCAACCAGGCTGTGTCCGTCCGGCACTACAGCCCACAAATTTGGGCTCAGAGGTCTCAGAAGCACTAAACCGGAGAGGGAGACTGGATGCTTGGACCATGCCCAGCAGAACCGAGCTCACACCTTCCCTCTTCCATCATTTTTTTGATGAGGAAAATGGTTTCCCTGAGCATCAGTTCTCCCTGGCTCTACCTGGGCATAGCACTACCCAGATGCAGACACACTCAGCTTTCCTTGGGTGCCATTTCCCCAGCGGGGTGGGGAGAGCGGCTGTAAAAAAATATTTAGAAGGGAGCCAAGCAACTAGGTGTGTCTCCGAAAGCCCAAGATGTACTTTAGTCATCGGCTTATCTATATGGGAACGGGTGCAGGGTGACTCTGGGGTCAAAGATGTCCCACATCACATTCACCTGCTTTCTAGTAGTCTTTGGGGGGAAAAAATAATAAAAGATTGTCCACGAGATGACTAGAAAAACAAATAACAACATAATAAGCCAAAAAGCAAGGAAGAAGTCAGTCCCCTCTGCACCGGGGAACTTCCTCATCCAAATTCCAGCATGCAAATCTCGCCCGCCCATCCCACGTCCCCGGCAGACAGGCAGATCAAAAAGCGCGAGGGTTTTACGAGGTGCACAGAGCGGGGAGAGGAGGAGCAGGCAGCTTGGGCAGCCTTGGATGGCGACGGAGATTTCTCCTGTGCCAGTTGCTACATGCACTGCTGGGTCCCAGTTTCGGGGAATTGGGGGGAAGCGGCTTTCCCAGGAGGGTTGGGGGGCACGGCAGGAGCCGACCGTGTCTTGGCAGCTGGTGGAAAGGCGAAGGCTTCTTCTTGTCTCTGCTGCCAGGAATTAGGCCTTCCCTGGTGACAATACCAGCTGCTGCAGACATGGCCTTAATCAGCAAAAATAAGCATCCTGGCAAAAAAAAATAAAAAAAAAAATTAAAAATTATGCTACTGTAAATTAATATGAATGTTTGCAATTATAATTAATTACTACCACTTAGGTATTCATGGTTGCATGCTTGGTAACTCTCCAAGCTGTAAAGGCTTGGGCTGTAGGTTTGTTAAAGGAGAGGCTGGTCGACCATGTCTGCGCTGCAGAAGCGCAGAGGTTACGTCCGCAGCGGCGCAATGGACGTGTCTGGGACCATCCTCCGGCCCCGAGGCCGTCTGCCAGGGCCAAGCCTTTGCCCATGGAACTGACCTCCCCTACCTGCCAAAACAGGGCGGCCACATCCAACCTGCCTATTGGGAACGGTCTGGGGCCATGCACGCTCCCGAACCATGCCTGAGAATTACCTGAGCGAGCGCTAATAATTTAACAGTGAGGATAATTGATGTCTGAACCCTGGAACTGTTTAATTTGCTGGTATAGACGCAGCCTCAGGGCTTTCGATGCAGCCCTACCCCGGGAAAGCGTCCCAGAGGCTTGAAAGCATTCGAGCAGGTGTGAAATGTTTTCCTGGGTTAGGACTGAGGGTTTGGTCTTAAGCTGAAGCCAGTGGTGGGGAAATCTTGCCCTGGTAACCCCAAAAGGCCAGTCCTGACATATACTGTGCTCAGTGTCCAACACCGGGCTGGGTTTTCAGCGAAGCCAGCACCCTCGTGCACTCCTTCCAGCACCTTGGGGCCAAACCCCAGAGAGATGCTATCTACCCCTGCATGCCACCACACGTGTGCATGAGCTCCGGGCTGGTCTGCCTGCAGACAAAGCTCACAAACCTCTCCTGAAGTCAGGGAACACTGGAGCCAGGCAGGAAAGCTGCAACTTCACCACTCCTGGGGCCTGGATGTGCAGGATTATCCCCAGGACTGCTTGTTCGTGGGGATTTTCTGCCCGTGTAGGTCGCCACAGCGAAGCTTTTGATGCCGAGATGTCCGGGACATGACCTTGAAGGCTGTGTGTAGCCCACTCTGCCCTTGGGGATGAGCTGGCTTTGCATCCCTACCTCCAAGTTGACAATGAAGTCCTCTTCTCCCAAGCCATGCTGGAGAAGGGTGATTTTTGGCCGAAGCAAAAGCCAGTGCGCAACGTGCGGCTGCGCTGATGAGCTGCTTGACTTCTCCTGGGTCCGCTGGTGAGATGAAACAGCTCAGGGGAGTGGGAAGTCAAACCTCGCTGCAGCTCTGCAGCGCTGGAGCCGTCGCTTCCTGGGAAGCTGGTGGTTCCTGCGGCGAACGAAGGGCATCCTGACCGATGCTGCTCACATCACTTCCGCGCACCAAGGGCTTGCTCCATGCTGCATCACAGCTCTTGGGGACTTTTGACCAGGTCCTTAGTAAAAAAAAAATTACAGGTCGCAGGTCTGTGTCACCCTTGGCTGTCTGCACTCACCCTTTAACCTGGTAACACCCTCATGCTTCTGACAGCACATGCAACCCGAAGCCCAGCTGTGCTATTGCAACCGCCTACCTGTAAACGCTGTTGAGCTCCCTCCCTCCACCACCTGCTTTGAGATAAACAAAATGTTCTCAGCCAAAGGGCTCTGAACCCATACCCCAGGTACAAAGATGCTTCGATCGTCTCGCCAGCCCCATGCTGGGCACGTTTTGCCCATCAAGCAACAAGACTCCCAACTAGTTCCACCAAGGAAGTTAATTCCCCAGCCAAGTTTTGCATCTCTTAAGCAACTGCCTTTCCGTAGCGAGGAAGGAAGATTCCTTGAAGCAGGATATCTCTCAGCAGGACACGACAGACTGTGATGGGACGGGGAGGATGGGGCTGAGTATCACAGACACACAGTGAATGCTTAGCTCAGGGCTTCAGGCTGTTGCACCATGCTCTGCTCCACCTCGTGTCAATGGTCTGATGCAGAACCACATTTTTCCGACCGCAGTGGCTGCAGGCTACCTTATACCCCGCACTCAGCCCTCCGAGCAGGTGGATATAAGTGGACACATCCCAGTCTGTACCTAGAAAGAGGTGCACACGAGAGCTGGAGGGGTTTCATAGCACAAGCTGTGATGCTGAGGCCAGAAGCAGGTAGTCAACAGAGAAACTAGGGATTTCCACCTCCAATAGCCACGGTTTCAACCGAAGCCAGTCCAGGCGCACCCTGCCAGCAGCTGCTTCAGGCTCTTCGCGTAGCCTTCTGCTTTCTTATGAGCCGGTGGAGCCGAGGGCAGCCAAGGCCAGGAAAGGACCCAGCCGAGATAAAGTTACGCTCGTATCTCAACCCCTGAGGAACGTCAGCCAGGGTCTTCCTCTTTACAGCCCATTGGTACGTGTCTAATACCGACCAAAAGCAAATTTGGACAATAAATATCAGTTTCGCAGTGATTTCTCTCTTACAAAGCAAATCTCTCTGCCTCAGAAAGCCCCAAAGCTGTGCTGCAGCGAGCAGGAGGGGCTGCAGCTCCAGGTGGGGCTGGGGGTGCTGAGAGAGGAGCACCCGCGGCTGCAGCCTCTGCCAACTGGCCTTGCGGAGGGTCCATCCCTCAGCGTGGGCCACGTTAAGGATATTCACCTGAAGGACACTTCCCCCACTCTCCTGTGGGTTTCTTCTAACCTGAACCACGATGCTGTGGAGAAGTGGAAGAGCATAAGGCAGGAAAGTAGGGAAGACCTGTCCAAACATGACAGCTTAGAGGCTGTTGCCCATCCTTTCTTGGACAGATGGGAACAGAAACATACCTAGAGATCCAATCACCCACCAGGCTCTGCCCTGGAAAACCCGTGGCTTTGGCTTGTTAAGAGGCTGGTAGGGCAGAGCGAAAGCTCGGTGCCAAAGATCTGGGGAGGAGAAGAGCCAAGCGCTGCCTTCGGCCAGGGCTTTCGCACTTCATGGTGGAGATACATTACCAGGGCTGCAAATGATAGTGGTGGGATGGGGCTGTAGAGCATCCCCTGTACTCTGCACGGTCCTGGGAGCCATCGCAGCTTGAGCCTAAAAAGGGGACAGTAAAGTTCAGGTTCTTTCCAGGTCTCCACACGACCTGTTCCCCACAGGCAGCGGCTGCCTGGCCCGGCTGGGACGGTTTTGTTGCCAGGACTGTGGACGGAGGAGGAACAGGATCGCCTTCCTCAGGTGGGAGTCCCCTGAACGGTGGAGCAACAAGTGCCCGGGGCCACCAAGGGAGAAGAAATCAGGTCCCGCCATTTCACCGAGGACCGTAAGTGGGGACCTGGGCAGCAAGCGTGTGTCTCTGCGCCCCCTCAAAGAGTGAGCCGACATCTGCAGCGGGCCGGCTAATGAATACAAACGACCGCCCCGTGCCCCGCCGGGGGGTCTTTAACACTTCACACGTCTCAGTGACGTTGAGTAATCATCTCCCAAAGTCTGCTCCGGCAGCCCCTCCATCCCACGGCAAGCGGCGCGGAGATGAATGACTACCGAGAAGACACGGCATCGCAATAATTTTTCATCCACAGTGTTGCTTAACCTTTCGTGAGCAAATCAGATTTCCCTGACACCAGCCTGGGTGCCGTACCTGCATTAAGTATTGCTGGGTCAGGGAGGGGCAGCCGTGATTTATGCCTTCTCCCTGCTAATCGGATTCTGGGGCAGGCAGATATTGATGGGCGCCTGCCTTTGATCCATGGCTCTCGTGAGCCTTCATTCAATTACTGCCCCACAGAATGCAATTAGCAGGGCCGTGAAGCCACGTGGGCCTCATAATCACGGCACAGAGCGAAGATGAAGGGGCTGTCACCAGGAGGAACGCCGCCCGGTTCCCACCTGGGGATCGGATGCACTGCGGTGCGTTTGGGACAAAACACTGAGGAAGCATCAAGGAGGAAAGGAGAAAAGTCCCGTTTACCCCAAGCAGTCCCATTTTCCTTCTTCCCTATCACACGGCATCACCGCACGATGCTCCCACCACCCTCGCCTTCGCCACCTGCCTTGACCATCCTTGCCCTCTCTTGGCATTGCAACTGCCCTGCCGCGTTACTCCCTGCATGACCCAGTTTCACACCCCAAATCCGGTTGCTCCACCTCCTGTGTCTCCCTGCCCACATTTCTTCCCCTGTACGTAATGCTCTGTGCTCATTCCTCTTGGATTTCATCCAGCCTCCTTGCCAGGGGAGGAGCAATCCCTTCCCTAGCTGCCTCATCTCCCTCACCCATCCTTATCGCAGGTCGCGCTATCTCTGGGCTATCTGTTTCTCTCCCTTCTCATACTTGTTTATCTGCTCTAACAACATCCTTCACCTGTGCTCCTTGGGCATGTGATGACAGCTGTCTCTATCAGCTTTCTTCCTCCACTTTTGCTTTAAACTCTTCGGTCCTGCAAACTTTGGTGGTCCTTCTGGTCCAGTGCCCATCTGCCCACTTGTTCCTTGCTCTCAGGGATGGGAAGAAGTTTGTTGAAGATGGCCATATTCTCTCATCCACCTCACACAATCTTCCCTGTCCTGCCAGAACTGTTTCTGACCCATGGTAGAAGAAATCTGGCAAACCCTCCGCACCGCAACAACATCATTCACTGCCAGCAGGGATCAAGGTGATGTCAACTGGGAAGAACTGAACAACCACGATGAGCAGAGTGAAGGCAGGAGGGTGAGAGCCGTTAGAGCAAAGTGCAGGGTCAGGCACCAAGCAAAGAGCCCCTCACCTCAAAATGGCCAACGAGAAGAAGGACCTGGGTGCGAAGGTCACTGCCTACAACAAAGCAATTCTGTCCTAGCACTGAAGGAGGGTGTTTAGTATCCGGTGAGACATCTCCAGCTGAGACAGTGAAGCATTAATGCCCGTGTACATGTCAGTCCCGGCAGCTCCTTGCAGCGCGCGCCTTTTTGCTCCACCATGTTGAAAGAGAGGTCCGGATGGGAACATGCATGGGACATGGAAACATGTATGGGAAATGGCAACCAGAAAATGGAGAGGGACAGGGAGCCTAAAGAGCTGTGCCGGGCTGGGAAAACCCCAGCTGAGAAGACAGGGTGATTTCTCTCTCTACTACACATATCAAGAGAGACAACACCAAGGAGGGGAAAGAGCTAATAAGGTTGAAGGACAAGAGCTGACAGAAGAGCAAGTGCAAACTGGTCTCAGATGAACACCGCTGGGTCATGGGACAGAGACTTTTAAGCATCTGAGAAGTGAGGTGCTGGAAAGGCTTCCAAATAGGTGTCCAGGAACAAAACCCTCACTTGTTCACGGGGCAGATTTAAACACGACTGATACCACCTTAACCCCAAAGGACCTAGTGAGATGAGCCCAATGCCTCCAAGAAGCAGACTCCCAGTCAGCAGCTTTGAGGCCCGATGCGAACCCAGGTGTCTTGGGCAATATTCTCCTGCCTGTGTGCAAGGACCTTCATCTGACCTAGTCAACCTTTGGGGCCAACGAAGAGAAGGGGATGTCTGGGCCATCACTACCTGATGCTCAACCAATTTAGGGGTTGGTTGGGAAGGTTTTTGGCTCCCCTGCAGTCTCCTGCCTGCAGCCACCACCTTGACTCGGAGTTCAGCGATCACCCAACAAGGTTTTCTTGCTTGTTGCATTTGCTGTAGCCGTTTTCCAGAGTCGAATCCCAAAACCACAAGCAACCACAAGCAGGGAGGTTTTTTCCTCCTTATTTAATTCGAGGCAGGCGAGACAAATACTTTTCAACAGATATTCCTGAGCATTTATTTCCTCCTGTCTCTGTCCCTTCTTGCCTTCACCTTGATTTACCTCTTCCTTGATGAGATTGGCTGAGGTTGCAGGAAAGTGGAGTTGTCAGATGAGCCTGTCTCCAGCCCATGGGATTTTCCTCCTTAAGGGAGCCAGCTCCAGCAGCCCCAGGAATGGAGCTTGCCATGGGACAGAACAAGGGCTTGGGACTGGAAGATGCCTGCATCAAGCTGTGGGTTTGCTATCCCCTCATGTCCCCCATATAGGAGAGTCATCAGTCTGCCCGCTCAGCACGCCCGGTACAATGCTATGCCTGGTGTCACCCTAGAAAGCTGTCACAAAGTGGGAACTGAGTGGCTGAGTATCGGCTCTCTTGGACCAGACCTAGCGGTGACAGCGACAACCAGGTTGAACGTAAGCCCACAGTTGCTGTCCTTGGCGAGCACAGCAGAGCACGCTCTGGGAGTTGTGTTCAGATTGGACGGTAAGGAAGTCTTCGCTGGGAGGGTGATGCGGACCTGGGACCGGCCACCAGAGAGGTGGGGGACGTCCATCCTTGGAGGTTTTTCAAGACTCGGTCACATAAAGCTACAGCCATCCTGCTCTAGCGTTAGCAACAGTCCTGCTTTGAGCTTGAGACTGGCCTAGGGACCCCCAGAGGTCCTGTCCCACTGGAGAGGGCAGGAGCATCCCTAGGTCCAAGCGTGTTAAGGCTGTGCTGGATCTTCTTCGCTGTGGTGCCCTGCAGACCCCACAAAGCAATACCAATGGCGATAACCCAGCTAGACCTGCCACTTGGCCTCCATCCCATCTGTGTGGGAAATGCAAGGCAGCAAGCCACCGCACGGAAATGTTAAATCCCAGTGCAGAAACTCAGCGCCCCGCAGAAGATGTCAAAATGAGAAATTCTTATTGTAAAGGTGAGAAAAGCAAGGCACGGACACCCAGAAGGAGCACCCCAAGGGCTCAGGACATGCCCCCTGCATCTACCCAGTGACACGGCATCAGACCAGGGTGCGAGCGGAGGTGTGGGGCTGCGTCTCGCCCCCTCGGCTGCACCGTCCCAACTTGCTCTTCTCCAGAGATGCCTGGGCATGTTCCTGGGGAGGGTTTGCTCCAGGGACTGCTCCTTGGATGGATGAGGCTACACCCGGCATCATCCTCCAACACTGGGCTTGCAACATGTCCCCGGGGCTGGGACAACAGGCTTGCTGCTCTGGCAGCCCCCTGCATGGGCTTGGGGGGGGTCACAACAAGTCCTGAGGACACCTGGGGTGAAAGGCTTGGCGGCACGGAGACTGCTGAGAGGCTCTGGGGTGCCACTCAGCTGTGGTGAGGTTCGGCCCTGCTTTGTGCGCCGATTTAGGTGCAGGCAGAGCCCCGCCACGCCGTACCACTCCGTCTTTGGTGTATCTCTGCACACTGCAGCATCCCACATCTGTGCCCCAAAACGTACCTGCGACTGCAGCTCACTGATCCACTGGTCGGGATGGTCCGAGGAGATCCCTGCCCACCATCTCCCACCAGAGCCCCACGGTACTGGACCATGTCTTAGCCCCGCGGGTGCTGCAGAACATCTCTGTCTCTCCCACCCGGGGCTGTGCATCCCCTGCAGCACAGTCCTCAGCCTGGAGCATCCCGTCTGCTCTTAGCATGGGTCAGCACTCAAAATACACCGGGCCAAGGGGCTGGGGCTAACGTTAAAGCCCTTCACCCAGGCACTTTGCACGGAGCTGCCCCGTGGGAGCAGACATCAGGCTGATCCGTGGTGCTGGGCCAGCTGCTGGGTCCCAGGGTGGGCTGGCCGGGCTTGCGGGGCTTCGTGCATTTTGGGGGGGTCTCACCTGGACCTGCTGTCAGAGGAGATGGCACTTTCCCTTTTGTTCATACTTGCCATTCCCAGAGAGCACCCAAGACCATTCTGAGGTGGACAGGTTAAATCTGGGAGGCTCCCATCCTCCTTTTATCATCTTCTGCCCCGTGTGCGTGCGCAAACGCCCCTTGTGAGGTTTAGTTAGAACCAAGCTCCAGAGAGCACTTTTGCTCCCCACTGCACTGAATTAACACGGGGGACTCCCTGCCCCAGGACGTGATGGAAACCAAAAGGGATAAACAGCTTAAAAAAGGGTTTTAGAGGAATTCCTGGAATACAATCCATCCAGGATCCTTTTACACAGCTGCTGCTTTCCAGGAGGGAGTCCCCCAGCCCATGAACATTCCCAAAATCCTTCACTCCTACGCACCAAACCACATCATCTGCCTGCGCCTTTCCACCAAAGCTCCCCATCGTCCCTACCGGGGGGGGCAGGAGCCCCGAGTCCCCCCCCCAGCCTGGCACGCTCAGCATCGCCCGGCCCCATGGAGATGCCCCAGTGCTGCTCCTGTTTAGGATTACGTGCCGAGACATCCCAGTTACCCAGTTTTTAATTAGCATATCTCACGATTTTATATCACTTTAATTTCCTAATCAATGTGCCCTGTGGTACCAAGTCAAACATCTTACAGAAACCAAAGTCTACGGCATGTTCAGTGCCAGGGCTGGGAGGTATTTGGGGAATCTAACAGCCTAACGCAGTTAGGGCCAGAAAAAACCCCAAACCAACATGCTAATATAATCATCAAATTGCAGAGGATGATAAATACCATGAAAGAAAATACACAATGCGAGAGGGCAAGAAGATTTCCCATAGAAAGCTAATGCAACCCCCCCTCGCCGCCTCGATGACCTGCCTATTATCTCTGCTCTGCCCTCCAAAGCCTTAATTCCTATTTAGGATTACTTTCCCCATCTGCAAACCGAGATGTAATCAATGAGAGCAAGGCGGCTACTTCTTCAACTGCAGGCTTGGGTTTAATCACGCTTGTTTAAGGTAGAACCCAATTAAAACAGCCACCAAATGAGGCAAAACTTGGCTTCAGCTCACAGCGTGGCAATGCAACACGGGGGGCAGGAGCCAGCGCACGTTAAGGGGTCGTCTCCCCGTGGGAGAATCCATAAATCTGGGTGTTTCAGCAGCAAATCTTTGCTGGTTGTACAAAAGGGATGTTGAATTTTGTCTTTTATGGGATTCAGGATTTTTTTTTTTCCGGCGAGGCGAAGGCAAAGGCAAAGGCAGTGCCTTCGCAGCAATGCACACAGCCACAGCGAGCACAGGCGCTTATTTAAACAGTTATATGCTGTATTGTTTAATAGAAGTTACAATAGGATAAATGTACAGTCAAAATCAACATGCTAATTTCTAACGCAACTTAGCCTGTAAACCATGCAGTCCATTTTTTAATCAGTCCATCTCTTTTTTTTTTTCTTTTAATCAGTAGCTCTGCTAGTGAGTTTTAAGGAAAAAAAAAAGTTCCCTTTACAATTAAACCTAAATTACTAAATTTTCCCCTTATTGTGCAACGACTTGTGCAAAAAAAGCTGTTTTCACCACATTAGTTTACAAAATCACGTCCTTTTCCCCCCAGAATTAAAAACAAATGAGAAAAGGCAACACCAGCAGCCAGTGGAG
>JAVKLA010000053.1:46742096-46755824 GCA_034782735.1 Sagittarius serpentarius | reverse complement strand
TAGTTTAAAAAATCACGTCCTTCCCCCCCCCCCCCCCCAAAAAAAATGAGAAAAGGCAACACAAGCAGCCAGTGGACAGGGAGGGACGGGGACAGGGACGCGTATTCATGTCAAAATAAAATCAGAGGGATGAGCCAAGGCAGAAAGCAACTCAGTGCAGACTGGATTCCAGAAGCCCAACCCCGAGCTGCTCGCAGAGGTTTTGGGGCGCTGCCCCCCCGGGTCGGAGGAGCTGCAGGTGGGATGGATGCTGGCTCTGGCCAAAGCTCCCCCAGCCCGGCCCCTCGGCCCCAGCGCGGCCCCGGGGGCAAGAGAGGGGCTCGAGACCAGAGCAGCAGCAGCAGCAGCAGCTTTGGAGATGAAGCAAATCGACCGGTCCCCAGCCTGAGCTCCCCCACTCCATCCGGCGTTTCTGGGGTGAATCCCTCCCAAAACACGGTGCATTTGGGTGGCTTCCCTCAAACTCACAACTTTCCCAGTGGACAGCAGAGCCGGGCCCATCTTGAAGTCATTTGCGATGAGCTTTATTTGTGAGTTCTGTTCCCTCTGAGCTCCCCAGCAGCGTGATAAACACACGAGTCGCGCTGCTGGGGACACGCACGCACAGGCACACAAGGACTCTGGGCCCCACGGAGCCACAGAAAATGGGGCACAGAGCAGCCCCGCAGTATCCAAGGATGGGACGTGCATCCAGCCAGGGTGTGGGCGGGTGGTTCGATGCTCCAAACCACTTGATGCTTCAAAAAAGCACCAAACCCAACCCAGAATTAAAGAGAAAAGCCAAATTCAGGGTGTGGCGGAGAGGTAGGAAACAACCAAGGGCAAAGATTTCTCTGCCTGGGGTTTGAATATTGGTCTGAAGGGATGCTGGAGAGACACCTACCGCAAACCTCCCTCACCTGCCGCTTCCCGTCATCGCTACCTCGGGGGGTAAAAGATTTTACCCTAAAAACCAGCTTCAGCGCAGGAGGTGCCGACAGCAGCCGATGCCACCGGAGTGGCCGCGGCTCCATCTCAGCCTCCGCTTTCCACGCTGCCTCCCAGCATCTTGCAAACAGTTTGGGCCCAGCGTGCAAACGCCCACGCCTTCTGCCCAAACATCCATTTTCGCAGCAGCACAAAAGCAGCCAATTTTTAAGAAAACAAAACCAAAACAGCCCCTCGAACAAAGCATCAGCCAGCTTCTCCCCCGGCATCAGAGCCTGGAGTTGCGGTTGGATGTAGAACAAAGTGCAAAATTGCTAAGAGCATCTGACTTGAACTCCAGCCCTAGGAATAAAAATAAAAAACCCAAAAACCTAAACAGAAAAAATCTCCTTCTCCCTCTCACACACATGCACACACAGTAATGTCTAATGGAAGCCATCCCCCTCATGTATAGGTATAGGTATGGGCTGCAAGTTAGCACTTTAGAGACCTTACATAAAATTATTCCCAACCCCAGGGCTGCCTGCACAACCCCTGAAGATTATAAAGAAGATAAGATGTGCAGATGCTTCTCAGGAAGCCAAACTTCTCTTTTTCGTTAGTATTTTTTTTCCCCCCACTGGTGCCGAAATATGTTTGCTGGGTCGGGGAAAAGGTGGGGGATAACCCAGTCTCTTCTACAGCCACTGCTTAAAAAAACCTACGGAAGGTTCAATGTATGTACATGGAGGTGTTAATAGCAGCATTATTTGTTTTGGGGGTTGCAAATCTTCGATTACAGCAGCGGGTTCTGCCCCTGTTTCCCACCCTGCTTATAAATTTATAGCAACAACCGTTCCCTCGTAAGCAATACCAACCGTATCAGAGGATACCAATCATTAGTGAGAGATTTAGAGGGGATTTTAAATGTCTTCCAGGGCTTTTTAAGCAATCTGTTTAAAAGATTAATTTTATTTTGAAGGGATGGAACTGCATCTCTCGGAACAAAAAGTTAATTAGGACCAGAGCACCAAAATGCCATTTTTCATCCCGGTCTGTGACTTGTGGTTAGGCGCTTGACCTCCCGAAATCAGAAACTTGCTGAATCTTTCCCTTGGCCGAGTTTGACTTTCCCAGCAGCAAGTCCTGAGCGCCAGAAGCCCGTCTGCAGAATCCCAATCCCGGCCTCTCCGAGCAGAGCTTAAAGAAGCGAGGAAATCCATCCTGGGCAGGCATGGCAATGCCATGTCGCTCCTGTTTTAACTAAAGCTCGGTGGAGACGGGAAAGAGAGCCCAGCTGTGGGATGGGGAAGGCTGGGAGCTGTCTGGAGCATCTGAAACAAGGTCTTGCCCCGAGGCCCAGCTGCTTTGGGGTTTTTATGCGGGTATACCTTGTGCAATGCAATACAGCGGTCACCCCTTGGGGGGAAAAAAGAATGGGAGTTTCAAGGCGGCAGCAGGAGCTGGATGCTTTTTTCCACTCGCACCGGCAGCAGCACAAAGGCCCTTCCCCATGTCTCGGGGACCGGAGGTGATGCTGCCCTCCTCCCTTCATCCCACATCTAGCACGGAGCAGAGCAAAACCTGCAAAAGCAAAGCACCGCCTCGCCCGGCAGCAAAGCCAGCGGCTGACAAAAGCGATTAAAAATTGTGTTTGACAGTCTATCCTCCCACTAATAAAAACTGGAAATGCCAGAGTGCCTTATTTGTCATGCTTGCTGATGCTCAATGACGCCGTTGCCAGCATCTGTAGCAGCTTGATTCTGAAAGATTTTAAAGTGCTTGTTACTATTTAATGGCCCTTAACTGAAGTGCCCTGTGGATTGAAGCTTCCCCTGTTCCTGTCACCACTGGGTAGCTGGGTTTTCTGTTTCGATCTCCAGCCTCTGGGTAAGAGCTCAGGTCTGATGCTTGAACCAGCCAGTCCCACCTGCTTTTGTCACCCCCTTCGCACTCTTGTCCCCACGTCTCTCCCACGGTGGCACTGCCGAGGGATGGGGAAGAGGAATAAAAGCCCCCCGTGGTCCTGCGGCTCGTGGGACGCGTCTTGGCTGGAGGGCTGAGGGCTCTCCCATCACTGCCAGGACCCTAAGGACTGGTCTGCTGCCTTTCCCCAGCCATTTGGCGAGGAAGAGTTTCCTATCAGAGTCCGGCAAGCTGGGCAATTTTTCCTTCTCGGTTGTGCAGGTTTTGGGATGCCAAGATCGAGCTGGGGATCCCTTGGGGCTCACAGGGGCCGTGGCGAAACCCCCAGGCTGGTTCACACTCAGGTCCAGTGTTTAGGAGAGCAAGAAAGAGGTCACCAGCGGGGAATGGACCAAATTCATTTTCACCTGTCCTTCTGAAAGCCTTTGCTGAGTTGTATGTAGATGTATCTACAAAGATGATCCCTTCCTGGCCACGCTACCACCACCTTTCATTGAGCTGCTTCTTTTTCCCTCCATCCTTCTCACATGTACTTCAAAGAGGCGTTAAGAAGAAAGTAACCTCCGATTCCGCCCCAACAGCAAGGAGCCATAGAGCCAAGTTTGGTTCTTCCCTCTTATTAATGAAAATAATCCACTGGTCCTCGTGGCTGGAGACTGCTGGGACAGGACGACAGCCCCAGAAGGTCATTGCTGACAACGTGCCTATTTACTTTCAGGGTTAAGTAACACGTACCCTTATCAAAAAGAAAAAAAAAAAAAAAGTATTGCTGGGGAACAAGGAGGGAAGACAAAGCACCATCCCCTTCGTGTATCCAGAGCTTGAGTGTCAGAAGAGCTGCTCAGGCAAGAAACACAGAGCAAAAAGTGCACGTGGTCAGAGAGCAAAGGGACTGAAGGCACCAAGAAAGTGCCGCTCCCCTTCTGCAAATGCCAAGTGGTGACGTTCGAACAAGTCCTGCCCCTCCGTAGCTTCGGGAGTCTGCGCCGAGGGAGGGGAAGGAGAAGGAACCTCGCTCTGCAGGTCAGCAAAGCACCCCTCCGCTTCCAGAAGCAGTTTGAGGGCACGGCTCGTGCCCCTGCTGAAGCAGCACTGCCAGGGCTGTAACACCCACCGGGAAGATCTTAATTCCCTTAAACATCAGGGTTTGGGAGGTGGGGGAACTGGCTGGATAAGCTTTCACCTGCAGTAATTAGAGTCAAAAGGGTAATGAGAAGATAAGGGCGAAAGTGCCCTCTCTCTGTAACCTGAACCCCAGGATTGAAGTCCTGTCGGTAGCGTTACCGTCCTCCTCAACGGCTGTCTTGGTTTGAGCGGAGGATGGTTGGGCACCTCCAGAGCTGAGAGGGAAGTTTTGTCCGTAGGCGCTTCTGAGCCGGGGGGGAGCTGAGCGCTGCTGTTCCATGGGGCATCTCCTGCTGCCCTCTGCTTTGGGGACCTCCAGGAGGTTCCTTCTCATCGTCCTGGCCAGCGGCGAGTTTGCAGGGCGGCTCCTCGCATGGCGCAAGCCGGGGCGCTCGCAGGAAGCAGAGGGACTTTACCCCCTTGCACTGTGTCAGGAGGAGAGGGAAGATGGGACACCAGCGTGGAAAAGAGGTGCAAAGAGAGGAAAAACCCCTGAACAGAGTGCCCTGGATACCAGGAGAGCCCAGTCTGCCTTTGCACCATCCCTGCTGAGCATCCCTCCTCTCCCGCTACCCGACCGTGCTGGATGTGAGCAGCAGCATCCCAGCACCAGCCCGGCGCCGCAGGACACCCTGCCAGATTACCTTCTGGCTCTCCTTTTCCAAATCTAATGAACCAGGCAGCTCTCGAAGCCCTTCTACATCCCGTGCAGGTCCAAAAGACACCGGCAGGTCCTAGAGATGGAGCTCGGGGGGTGGCTACGCTGATTACAGACACGTGCGAAAGGGTTGCAGCTCCAGCCACCTGCAGCCCCAGGTGGAAATCAGCCCTTCCAGGAACAAGAGGAGGAAAGCTGGGAAATCAGTTTGCCTCTTTTCCTACCGAAATCCAACATGCAAGCTGGCAAGACACGCTAACGGGTGACCCTCTTTCTAAACGTGTCCTCCTCTTACCAGAGCCCATGAGAAGAACCTGAAACCAGGACTCCTCCCTATATTTTTTGTTTTCATTTGCCCTGCAACTGAGTAAGTTAACAAAAGGAAGTCAGACCGATTCTTTCAATTTGGCTTATTAAAAAAAAAAAAAAAGAAAATAGTCTGGCTGTGAACTTCTCTCTCAGGCTTCAGGATTTACCGTCACTTTATAAACCCCTGAAAATAGGAGTTTATAATAGGAGACCCCTGACACCACCTTCATGAGCAGTGCTGCCTCTCTTCCCCGGGATTGTTTAACAGGGAACATTTTGTCATCAGGATAGGTTTCATGAGTACTATACAGGTGAATAAAAAAATACATATACTCTCTTTGAACAAGAATCCCAAGTCCAGGCATGTGGAAGGCTGCGGTGCAGGGACCGGCGCGGGCAGGAGGTCCCCGAGTCCCTCACGAGTGATGGCTGTTGATCAGGCTGCGGAGCTGCTTGGCCACGGTGTCTATCAGCTTCTGCTTGTCCCTCTCGTTTTTCCGAAACTGGGCAAAAACGTTGTTTTTTCTGCTCGTGTCTCTCATCCTGCGCAGAGCAGAAACAGGTTATGACACAGGTATCGCTGCTCAACGTTGCACCTAAGCCCCACGAAGGAATCGCATGTAAAGTGCCCGTATTCAGGCTCTGATAGAGAGAGGAGGTGACTGCATCTAAAGGCTCTACCCCAATTTTTATCACATATTTGCGTAAAGACAGGCATACCAAGCCACGTGCAGGCTTTACGCAGTTTGCATTTTTGTTTTAAACTCTGCAAATCCCAAACAATGTCACCGTAGAGTCTATCTCCAATGCCAAAATGCACGAAACCCTAAAGCCTCTCATTCTCCCCTTCGAAACATCTTTTGCTACGTCCCCGTGTCACCTCCTGAAGTGGTAAAAGATGCTGTAATATTAGGAGGAAATTAAAAAACTAGCATCAAATCCACAGCGTTAAGGCTTCTTATTTGAAATGGTGCATTGCATGCGGCCAAGAGACGCAGCTTTTGCGGCAGCCAGAAAGGTTTGGCGTTGTGAACTTAAAACATGATACGATATTATATAATATAATTTGTATTCACGGATGGAATCCAGCACTGGTTTCCCCAATTTAAAAAGTCTTCTTGAGATTTGTACTTTTAAAAAACTACATTTAAGACATGAAGTAGCGTGCTGGTCTCCATGAGGTCTCCCAAAAGCCAGAGGCAAGGAGAGCGGGTGGTGGGATGGGACCTGAAGGCCGAAGCTGGTGCAGCTCCATCTCTCTCCGCCATGCAAAGCTGGGGGTTCATGCACGCTTGCATTCACCGATGCGTATTTGGGGGGGGGGCAGGTCTTGTTGCAGGCTCCAAGCACGAGCTTTACGCAGGCAGGGCATGTGCTGGGAAGGGAAATCACCCCACAAGCGTCAATGCTTCAACAGCTCCTGAAGGTATCAGCCTCAACATCCAACCCACTGGTTCTCAGCTGGCACTGCTCTTTTATAACGCCGCAATTTGTAAATGGTTTTCTCGCTAAATCAGATCTGGCAGAGGCTGATGGCTTTGGACAAGTCACACAGGCCTGTGTTTTTGGCTTTGGGGACCTAAAGGAAGCATTAAAGTGACTGGGACACAGCGCTGAGAGTCCCTGGAAGTTGGCACTTTGCCACACCAGGGGGGTTTTGAGTTCACTGAGCACAAATCAAACCTCCTGAAACTTATTTAACCGATTCAAAAAAAAAAAAAAATCCAAGATTTTTCATGCTTAAATCTTCCTAAAAAGAACCAAAGGGAATCTGAAATGTTCCCAAAAAACATCCAGCTTGGAACTGGAAACAAGGATAACAACTTTACCCCAAAGGCTATTTTGCTAAAGTTGTAAGTGCCCAAAGACACAGGATTACAATCGAGCTGCTTTCCCAACAGTAACAAGATAGCTTGGAGCACTTTTATTCAGCAAAATAAATATTTTTTTTTTTCTTTCTCTATTTTTTTTAACCAAAGCAGGTTGCCAGCTGCTCCACCACAAGAACCAGTGAGCGATCGTACCGATGGGGAGCGGGGTTTTCCAGCCGCACAGGTTAGAGGTGTCACACTGTCATGAATTTTGGAAATAACCCTCTTGCCACAGGACACCTCCGGCAGCGCGGTACAGCTCCAGTGGGTCTCAAAGCACTTCACCAGGAGGGCTGAGAGCAATTTTTCTATTTCACAGGCTATGCAGGGACATTAGAGGCGCTGAAAGTAAAACCTGTACCTTCAGAAACTTCCACCCAGAGCTGTACCCATCACTCTCCATCACTGCCTGCTGCAGCCACCCCCAGGTAACACGTGGGGAATTTACAGCAGAGCATCCTCTGCCCTAAGAGCCCTCTCACCCTGGGCATCCTCGGAGCCATCTCCGATCCCGTGGGACCTGTTCAGGTTCCATGAAATGTCTCTGAAGCAAGGCATGTTGTAAGCAAGAAAACTTTTGCAAGTGTCTGAACAATTAGAAAGGAGCTGCATGGATAAAGCTACCAGATCAGGATGAAAAAGCAGCCACAGCACTGATCCCACAACAAACCCGCATAGGTGGATCTGTTTAACTGGGGACGAGTGTCTGGGGGGGATGGGAGCTGCTGGTGTCTTCAGACATCATGTGAAGGTAAAGGCAGTAAGCTATTAAGTATTATTAATGAATTAAGTTGCCTACAGGACACAAAATCCTGCAGACGCTGGGATGTGCTGTGCCAGGGACCAGGCAGCGTCGGGAGCGGCTGCATCTTTGGGAGAGGCTGAGCTTGCAGATCTGCTCGAGGAGACCATGCTGGCTCCGGTCCTGCCGTCACAGCCCTGCAGACGAACACCGAGCCGACGCAATGTGGTCGGTGCCAAAGGCATTTAGGAACGCCAGCCTGTTTCTTTTCCAGCATTTGGCTATAGGAAGCACCTGGACCCTGATCAAGTGGTGCATCCAGACACCAAGAATATCGGGTCTGAAAGAGGGAGGTAATGCTTTCGAGCAGCTAAGCAGCTCTTTGAAGGACTGACACTTTTATTTCCTTAAGCGTGTGCCTGCAGAGCCCTGGGACAACCGAGCCCAGTTTTGTAACGTGGTCCCTGTGCATTAGTGCAAGAATTAAAAGTAAGAGGACGGGAAAGAGAGAGCTCAGCGCTGTCCCCACCCCTGTCAAGAAACACCACTTTCAATAGAGCCAAGCTTTGTTTAAATTAATCTATAAGAAAAAAAAGCAACAGAGTAAAAGCTCCTCTTTTAGCTCTAATTAGTGCATTTGAGACGATAAAGTTACCGGAGGGAACCGTTTCAAAGACAGCTTGCATTTAGATCATTTAGTGCTCCATTTAAATCAAACAATAAAGTCACTGCAAGGTGAGGGTAAAAGCCCAAGCAAGCAGCATACTTACACTCGTGATATCCTATGAGAGATGTGTGATTAGGAAAAGAGATAATGACGAAAACAGGTTACAAAACGAACCAGCGGATCAGAATTTCACGTCGCCTTGTCGGCAAAGCTGGGCTACCTACGGAGAGGGCTGGGGAGGTGGGCTCGGAGCGGAGGTGCCTGAAGCTACGGCCAGGTCACTGCAGAGTCTTGGGGGAGCTGGTGGATGATGCACAGAGACTCCCCAAAGGACCCGAAGCCCAAGCGGGGACAGGGCAGAGCCCGCCGGAGCGTGCAGGCGACGCCGCGCCAGCGATGCCATGCAGGCGATGCCATGCAGGCGATGCCACGATGCCACGCCACGAGGATGCGGGAGACGCAAGTGCCAACCCGGCGACTCCACGGGGGCTGCCTCCAGAAAGCAAATCAGATACGTGAAGATTGCCCTTCCAATGAGATCCCTTTTAGGGAGAGGGCTGGCAAGTCAAGCTGGGGTTTATGGCTTTTTAATGCCACCACCAAGCACGGATCCTGCATGTTCGAGTACTACCTGCGGAAAACGGGCAGGAGCACGGAGCTGCCCTCCTGCTGTCCCGCTGCCTTGCCAGCAACTGCCACGGATCCCAGCTCACTGCCTGCTTCCATTTCCCTGGCTCTTCCAGCTGCTTCACGTCCAAGCTCTCAGATTTTTGATAGCTCTTTATTTTACCGTTTTATTGATAGCTCTGAATATATCTCACGCTTTTGCGTCACTGATGTCGGGTTGCGAACACGTCGCAAGTAACACAACATTACACAGCACCTATAAATACGTATATAAAGCCAATGCTATAATGTAAAAAAGTGCTTTACACACAGCAACTACCTACGTTTAGTCTCTGTAGAGACTGTATTGATAACATCTGAATGTCGTGAGTTGCTGTGAAATTAGCTGTTCTCCTCTGTGGGAGAGGAAGTGGTGCGGTTACGCAGACCAGAGATAATACAGATGCAACTCTAAAGCTCAGAAGCACACCAAGGCTTCTAAAGGTTTAGCCCCAACTCTATAAACTAGTCAACTCCTCCTCTACAAGCAATGGAGAAAGAGAGGAACTCTAAAAAACCAACTCAAACTTCTTCTCAGGGTCTGATTTCATGGTAAACCTAACAAAATCTAACTGTAACTCGCTTACCCTGTCCGCTCCTCCACGCAAGGCTTCGCAGTGGAGCGCCCATGGCCTGAGCTGCTTGGAAAATTATTAATTACCATTTTTGGCAGGTTACTTCTCTTGTCAGATCAGCTGGAAGACCAGCTGTGAGGTCTGATGGTAGCAAAGGGGCAGGAGTAGGGCTGATGTTCCCAAGGAGAGCCGGAGGTCTACCAGAGAAAGGGTCGTCTGGGCCACCTCCTACCACAGGCAGGATGGGTGACCGGTGGCACTTCTCTCCCACGTGCTAGAGGGGTTACAAGCGAAGTAAATCCCACTTTTTGGGTCTGCAGCAAACTCACGGGCTTTCCTTCCTTGCTGTTGGCTTGTAGGACTGGCACAAGCCTCCTCGCTGTGCTTCAGGAGAGATCCCAAAGCCCCGCAGAGGCCAGGCAGCGCTCGCCCGGCGCGTCCTGGCACCGCTCCTCGGCACAGCTCCAGGGCTTGGGCTGAAGCTGTGCAAAGCATATGAACTACAGGCTTCCAAGAGGCTCAGATTCAGCCTCATCAAAGAGCGTGTCCTCGCTAAGGGCGAGCCCTGGCACATACAGCCACCTAAAGAGACCGTCCCTGTCGCACAGCCGGGCTTTCAGCACTTGATCCCCTCCGTGGATCCAACAGAAGGCAGCTACACGTGCTTGCAGGCCAGCAAATGTGAAATTATTCTGGGGGCTTGAGATACACCTCTACAGTGGCAGTCTGTTGTAAGACAAGGAAAACTCTCCTTCAGAATGAAGCAAAAAGACAGACCCTCAGCCACGTCAATGCATTTTGATAGAAAACCCAGAATTCAGGTTAGTGGGATAAAATAGGATTTTTCTATTTGAGCTCCCACTGTCCACCCAGGGGTGAAATCTTTGTTCCTTGGATCACAAGGAGCCTCCGGCTCCCCAGGCTGCTCTGTCTCAGCACAGCATGTGATGGAACGAGCTGCTAAAACACACACTTGCCCAAAGCGAGATGGGGGTGAAAACTATCCCGGCTGTCCAGAGCCGCACTCACTTTTCCAGCAGGATGAGGGCTGTCGTCGGGTTCACACGAAGATACTTGCACGTGGGTTGCCCGTAGTCAGCCAAATACGTCGACCAGTCCCACTGGATGAACAGATCTAAGAGCTGCAGCAGCCACGGGAAAGAACAAACAAACAGAAATAAGATTTTAAAAAGCTGGTGGGAGAGCAGGTGGTTCATCTGAAAGCTGGCAATGATCCTGGGCAGGTGGCATTAACCATAAAAAATGGTTTGCCATCTTTATTACTTTATTTAATATAATTCTGCTAAAATTCAATTATTAACTTATATTTAAATATTAATGTATTAAGATTTAATATTAATTTGTGTACGGCTACATTAATTTAGCCACAGCACACTCCCGCTACGTTATCTCTGTTTTGGGGGTGACCTAGCAGTACAGGGGATACGAGGACTGAGACACCCCGAGGAGGTGGGTGGCAAAGAGCCCCAGTGCCCTGATGCCCTCAGCTACGGCAGGAGGGCACTTCTGGGGTCAAAGTCACCGTGAATTTCTTCTGTCCCCAAATAACCCCCGGCGTTGTTTGAACCATGCCACAGGGTTTTCTCATCACGCTTGCTCCATCTCAACGTCTTCCAGGTGCTTTGTAAGCATCTCTAATGACGGGGAGCTCCCTGGGGAGGTGTGGGACCCACCCCGGAGCTCAGGCATTTATCTTAGGCAAACAAAGCTGCTGGGGGAGACTGGGTGTCCCGGGTGGTTTCCAGCTGTTTGTTAGAGAAACCACCGCTGACTCTGGCAGCGGGGAAAGGAAAAAGGGGATTAATTCAGTTGTCTGTGACAGTCCTTGCTCCAGACCCCCAAAAATCACACCTGAAGCCCTTCACCTCCGCAAAGGATCCCCTCAGCACCCCATCCCTCCCAGCTGATTCAGGTGAGGGACAAGCAAACTACAGCCCAGGTTTCCTAAATGCCCTCTTCCACCCTACCTTTTGCATCCTGATTTTCCTTAAAACCCAAATAGGAGCTCCCACGTCCTTCCCACACGAGGACCTCCTCACCCCTAAGAGGACTTGCCTCTCCACCCACCCAAGGAGCGCAGCTGAGGATGTATGAGATGAAGCCTTCATCTCCATCATCTAAAACAGATTAATTAAGAGCGGCCGCATTTCCCCCCCCAACCTTCCGCCTTGGAGAGCTGCTGTGACCGCTCTATTGCAGGACAGGCTGCCAAGCCCGTGGACGTCTTCATCGCCCGCGTCTGCACGTCCCGGCACCCACTGCTGAAGCCCGGAGAAGGAGGAACATCCCGCGGCCAAGCCAGGACCATAGAGGGCTCATTGTCCCTACGTCTCCATGGTTTTCCTGGAGGCTCCAGCACTGTTTAACAACACATCCCGCCCCGCCAAGAAGGGGATTTAGCTCCTCCGAGACCTCAAGGTACAAAACAAAAATGTGCAACAAGATTCTTTTTGACTATGTAGGTCAGGGCAAAGAAAACAAGCTGTCAGGAACAATCCCCCAGGCTGGCAGGGGGGGACGGATTAGCCGGGACCTAAGAGGGCTTTTCCAGCCCGCGGTCCCGCGCGGCTTTGAACGGCGGGTCCATTGTGTTAACTACAAACCCGAGTTGAACATCATTGGCAGGAGTTTTTTCCAATGGGCACCTTCAAGAGACAACCTTAAATATGATTTCACAGGCTCTTTTCATACAGCACAGCGGGGCCAAAACTCTTCTATCGGGTTTGCCGGCTGCTGGAGGAAGCTGCATGGTTGTACAGGCTAAATCAGATGCCCCCCAACACACTAAAGTCCTCTTGCTGGTGGCCCTGGGGGGCTGAATCTGCCTCTGGCAAACCACGAGCAGAGCAGCACGAGTGTACACAGAAAGCGCTTGGCTGGACCGTCGAGGGGCCAGGTAGCCATTCACGGGGAGTGGAAATGAAGCCCCAGGAGAAAGGGACAAAAGAAGAACTGAAATAAAAAGGCGAAGATTAGAAGCGGGTTAGGAGAAGATGAAATGAAAAGCATTGAGAGGTGTTACAAAAGGAGGCTGGGGGGGACAGCAGAGGCTCGGGGAACCATGCAGGAGCTGAGAGGGTGGGTAAGGAAAGAGCTTGGAGAAACCTCCCACACGTGTTTCTGAAAGAGCACAGCCAATCCAACATGGGGAGATTTTTAAGCAAAAGTCAGATGAACGACCATCTAGAGCAGCTCAACCCTTGCTCTCCAGATCAGGAGCTCCAGCCAACGCCTGCCATTCCCACCAGGGCCAGGTGACGAGTGGTTGGGATGGCACACAGTCCTTGGCCCAACAGCCACCCCTGCCCCACAGCTTTGCTTCAGCTCTGCTCCAACTCCGTTCAACTCAACCAGGTTGAAGCAATGCAGCTCTCCCACACAAAGCTGCCAGGCTGCTGGGCTTTGCTGGCATCGAAGGTGCACCCACCGCACCTTCCCTTGTGCTGGCACTGGCCTGAAGGGATAGTTGGGTAAGTTATTTTATGGACCTGTTTTAACATGGGCCTGTTAGAGCGGGTCCAGAGGAGGTCATGAAAATGGCCTGAGGGCTGGAGCACCTCTGCTATGAGGACAGGCTGAGAGAGATGGGGTTGTTCAGCCTGGAGAAGAGAAGGCTACAGCGAGACCTTACTGTGGCCTTTCAATATAGAAACGGGGCTTACATGAAAGATGGAGAGAGACTTTTTACTTGTCCTGTAGCGACAGGACAAGAAGCAATAGTTTTAAACTGAAAGCAGGTCGATTTAGATTGGACATAAGGAAGACATGTTTTATGATGAGGGTGGTGAAGCACTGGACCAGGCTGCCCAGAGAGGCTGTGGATGCCCCATCCCTGGAAGTGTTCAAGGTCAGGTTGGATGGGGCTTTCAGCAACCTGCTCTAGTGAAAGATGTCCCTGCCCATGGCAGGGGGGTTGGACTACATGATCTTTAAAGGGGCCTTCCAACCCAAACCATTCTGTGATTCTGTGATTTTACTTTCGTCCATCGTGCCATTCAGGTAGCTCCAGCTGCATGCATCGCTGCATGAGTGCAACAGGCACATTTGAGAGAAACTCCGATGACCTGAGGGTGTTGGTCGAGAGCTGGCTGAATATGAGCCAGCGGTGTGCCCAGGAGGCCAAGAAGGCCAACAGCATCCTGGCCTGTATCAGAAATGGCGTGGCCAGCAGGACCAGGGAAGGATTTTACCCCTGTCCTCGGCACTGGTGAGGCCGCACCTCGAGTACTGTGCTCAGTTTTGGGCCCCTCCCCACCAGAAGG
>JAVKLA010000053.1:46718543-46741987 GCA_034782735.1 Sagittarius serpentarius | reverse complement strand
GAAAAGGAGGCCGAGGGGAGACCTTATCGCTCTCTGCAGCTCCCTGAAAGGAGGGTGTAGAGAGGTGGGGGTCGGTCTCTTCTCACAGGTAACAAGCAATAGGACAAGAGGACACGGCCTCAAGTTGCTCCAGGGGAGGTTTAGATTGGATATTAGGAAGAATTTCTTCATCCAAAGGGTTCTCAAGCATCGAAACAGGCTGCCCAGAAGTCACCATCGCTGGAGGTATTTAAAAGATATGTAGATGTGGCGCTTAGGGACATGGTTTAGTGGCGGACTTGGCTGTGTTAGCCTAACGGTTGGACTCGATGATCTTAAGGGTCTTTTCCAATCTAAACAATTTTCTGATTCTAAGTAAGCCCCATCCTAAACACACTTCCACCCCGTGACGGACCTTCCCCAAGCACTGGGAGAGCCAGGCTCCCCCAAGGCAGCTCACGACAGTGACAGATAGCCTGTGTATTTTACAACTGTTTGCCCACATCCATCTTGCTGGCAAGGAAGGTCTGAGGATAGCCGGGGCCGGCACCTTTGGCCCCCGGCTGCCACGTGGCGCAGGGCATCGCCGGCACTTGCAGGGCTCTGCCGTGGGTCGTGCTCCGTAGGAGAGAGGTCTTGCAGGAGGAAGGCTGACGGCTCAGGGCAGGCTGTCTCGAAACGATTTATCTGTCACATAAATGTGGTTTTATTGGGTTTACTGTTTAAACTTTTCACCTCTGCTGCTAAATCTGAACAACCGAAAAAAAAAAAAAGGAAAGGAAAAACCCGCCTGCGCAGTAGCGCTGGGCTGCAGCGGGCCTGCCGGGGGAGATTCCAAATAAAATATGCAAATACCATTAATTCTTCAAACTAGAGTCTCCTTTTCAAGGCTATAAATCAAACTCGACAGTACATACACTGGGGGGGGAAAGGAAAAAAAGAGGGGGAAAAAAAAAAGGCGCTTTTACCACGATGATATGAAAGCACAGTAACTGGCTCAGAAGGCTGCAGACGTGCTGCCTGCACAGAGCAGGGCTGCGAACCTGCAGCTTCCCGGGGCACGAGAAGCATCTTTGCCACAAGAGCGGGGAGAGGTTCACGTATGTATTTATAAAAACGAAGAAATGGAGAATGCTTCGAGTATGCCTCCAAACGAAAAGTACTGAAAAAAAATAAAATTGTTTTTATACACATGTATGAGCTGTCAGTCAAATGCTGATTCAAGAGAGGGCAACCCTGGAAAGAAAGAATTAAACTGGGAACCAGGTCTCAGCCCTGCCCCAGGCTCCCCTTGGCAGGGGCCAAGAAGCACTTTCTCCCCATTTCCCTCAGTTCGACCTCGAAAAACACTTCCTTTTCGCTCCCCTTGTAATACCACCATCTCAAACTCTTCGAAAACGTTATTTTTTTTCAAAGCAAAGGCATGTTTTTACAGCCCTCACATCAAGTACAGGGAAAGGATGGTTGCAACTTAATTGCACACTGGTGGCAAAGGAAATGGGGACACCGCCATGACTTTGCAAGCTTCTCCCTCCAGAACCAAAGCAAAGCAGGACAGTACGTTCTGTCCGACACGAGATGACAGTGCTGAATCTGGAAAAAATTCTTTCAGCCAAGCCAGAAATAACGTAATGTGAATCCAAACCGATTCCAAACACAGTTTGCAAGCTCTGCCAGCGCCCCTGGAACAGGATCAGAGAAAGCACCAGCATTTGCACGCTTGCACCAGCGTCACAGCAGGCCCTGCACAAACCTGGGAGGTGATGCGTGGTGGCTAGAGATAAAGAAGATGGCAGAAAAGGGAGACCCGTGTTTTCCAAGATGAAAGTCAACACACACAAACCCCCCTTTCCTGTCTCACAGAAGTCAGGACGATGTTGCAGGGATAACCCTAGACATGGGATCCTCTCGGTCCCAAGGACCTCTCCTCCCCTCCTCAAGTCTAAGTGATGGAGGCCAAGTCTTACTGCAGCCCAGACGAAAATTCCTGAATTCCCCAACTTCATGCAACATCTGGCTCTTTCCCCCCCGCCCCACTTGTCCCTCTTCTGAACTAACGTAGTGCCACTCTGAGCATCCACAAACAGGGATTTGCACCCAAACGCTTTGACCTCCAGGAAACCTGGGACGCACCAAATGCTCTGGGCTCATGGGCAAGTCTACTGGAAGATAAGTGTGATCATTTGCGATAGCAGCGGGAAGACCTTCCGGGGACAGAATCGCCACAACACCGGACACGATGTTACATCCACTGCAGCAGGAAGCAAAACTCATCCAAATTAAAAGCAAAGAGGAACTGTTCACAATCGAAGCTGCTCCAAGACGTAAGGGCAGCCTGCAGTCCAGCCAGAAATGGCAATCACATCTTCCTGCTCCCCAGCAAGCAAACTTTTTGGTTTTTTCAGTCCCTGCTGAAGGGATTCGGTAGCTAACAGATACGCGTTTCGGTCCTGTTGACGTCAAAAGAGCAGTTATCACCTCTGTGCTTGCATCTGTGTCTTCCCCCATGCCCCAGCCCTTTTGGTTTTTAATATCCTGACTTTTTGGGATTGAAATCCCACATGAACCATCCGTGTTTATAAAAGACCCATCACCAAAGGCTACTTGGCGCAAAAGCCTCATGGCTACAGAGTAACTGGATGGTGAAAGGAGAAGCAACCCCATCCTGAAGACTAACTCTCACTTTATTTCAAGGTCTAGGTCTCCTCTTCCTGGAGAGGTGAAGGCTCAGGGAGAACCTCAGCACAGTATTCCAGTACTTTAAGGGTGGCTACAAGGAGGACAGAGGCTCTCTTTTCACAAGGAGCCACATGGAGAAGACAAGGCGCAGCGGGTACAAGTTGCACCAGGAGAGGTTTCATCTCAATGTAAGAAAGAAATTTTTTACAGTGACAACAACTGTTCAATGGAACAACCTTCCCAGGGATGTGGTAAGTGTCCCCATTGCTGAAGGTTTCCAAGATGCGACTGGACAGGGTGCTAGATCATCTCATCTAGGCTTCCTTTCCCATGAAAGGCTGGACCAGATGATCTTTCAAGGTCCCTTCTAACCTGGGCTGTTCTATGGTTCTGTGATTCTGTCCCAGAAACAAACATCTCTTCCTCTCTTACCCACCATTCAACCATTCACCATATCCACCATTCTCTTATCCCACATTCGATAAAGAACTAAACCTTCCCTTTGATAAAAGCCCAAATTAGGGAATTCTCATGCCCCTGCAGCTATTAATTACCCTTTTAGCCCTTTTTCCTCCAAGTACACGTACAGTGGGAGACAGATTCTCTCTACCAGGAGCTGTTGACTTTCTGTGGTGCTCAGGGACCACACGTTGGAGCTGGCCGGAGCCGGGCTGTGAGGTGTTACTGCCTGACATGCCTTCTGCCAAGCACCAACTGCTATTAAAAAAAAACCCTAAACAAACACCATCAGCACACACACACCAAAGGATGAAAAGGAAAGACGACTCAAGACCATTAGCTGGCAAATCTTGCAACCTGTTTCAACAAATGGAAACGCAATTATCCCGGATTTCTCACATCCAACCAAGCTAAGGGAATTAGAGTTAACTTGCTGCATCTTAAAGCGGGAGACAGCCAGGCGTCTGGAGGAGCCTGCCCTTGGTTTAGGTGCTGCCAACAGTGGGTGCATGAGATCTTCCCTGCGGTAGGTTTTTGGGGGAGGTTCAGATCAACACAGAAGGGACAGCTATGCCACAGGGTTACAGCCAGGCTTTCACAATGAGCTTTACATTCTCTGGATGCCAGGGCGCAGAGTGTTAATTATTAAGTTGGTTTTGGGGGTCTCCCACCTGGAGGCAGCACTCCTGCTCTGAAACCTGCTGAGGGTCACGTTCATGAGCAACTGCTCTTGCTTTCTGGGGGCAGAAGGAGGGAATATTTTCAGAACCAAGCTGAACTCATCTCTAAAAAGCTCTATTATCCTTCCTTATCCTTATAACCTCTAAGTCTGCTGCTCCTCTTCCCCAGTCTTTGTTGTGGGCAGCATGCAGAACGAACAGCCTTTGACCCAACACCTTCTACAAACCAGCTGTGCTCCTGTTTGCGAGAGATCACACCGTTAGCTTACAAATCTACTGAGATCTTTTCTTTAAAAAGGTCATTTCACGGATTTAACTCCACAGCTCCTTTGATAAAGGTGACAACAAGAGGCTCAGAGGAAGGCAGCACTTGGGTCCCACCCACCTGTACCAAGGGACAAGACACTTCCAGCGGGACCAGAAAACACCCAGGTAAGACCTGATCCTGCTGGGTACCTCCATAAAAGCACAAGAAACTACTGAATCCAAACCAGTGCCAACTCCCAGTTTGCCCATGCCTAAGCTTGCTCACAACCCATCCCCACCACCGGCTGAGCAGCCCCTACCGCCAGCCAGCGGTAATTGTTACGGAGCACAAAAGCCCAAAGAGTTTCCAACATCAGCAGCCACAGACAAGTACATTCAAAATAATTTATTTTGGTGAGGTTTCAGTTATGTCTCGTGGGAAAGTAACACTGAAAGAGAAAGAAATACTCTAACCCATGGGGAGACGTGGGTTTGGACAACAGCGTTACCAAGAAGAAAAGGCATCAGGAATTGGAACGTGATGTTTGTTCGTTTACTTCTGAAAGACACGGAGGGTAAAATCGTGGCCTAAATGAAAGCAGTAGCAGATTTGTCACCAGTTTCACTGGAAACTTAAGATTTTCTCTACGTATTGAGTGCACTTTGTGCGACGGGGCGGACAGCACCTGCAGTAACCTGATGTTGCACAAGCCAACGCAATGCACAAGCCAAGGGATCCACACACATGGAGTGCAGGGAAGGTTAGTCTTATTTTAGGTGCTTAACAGACCTGCCTGCAAGAGAGAGATGGACTTCTAGGAGTTACTTCAGATTAGAGAGTGCCATCCAGCTTGCTTGGACCTCTCTGTACGTTACAATAACCCTACACTCATGTGAGCCCTCCAGCTCTCCTGAGGAGATGTCCCACCCCAGGCTGACCTTCCTCCCGAACACTCATGCTGAAGGGAGGACAACCGATTCCAAGTTGCTCACCTTACATTTTAACTGGATTGATTTTGTAAGTTAAGGAAGCAATTTTCTCTTTCCTTTTTTCTTTCTGTTTACTGTTATCTGCAAAAGTGAAACAGTTCTTGGAAAAAAACATGAGAAGAATCTGGAAAGATTTATGGCAGATGGGACAGTATGTAGTGGAGAAAGGTTTGAGACCAACAAAGCCCTAATCTGTCCAGTCTGGATTACTGTCAGATTCGTATTACTGCCTGTTTATAGGGTTTTGTATTTCTTACATCGGATTTCCAGGGGAAGGTCTCCAGAAAGCTTTTTGCCTGCCCTGAGTGCACAGAAAGGTCTTCTGGTTTTCCATCTGCAAATGTTCATCATTTATCAGGAGGATCAGAAAATATTTATTCCAAGGGTCTCGTTAAAATCTTAACAAACACATTCTCACCCCAAAAATGTTGTGTTTCTGATTGTAGGCCACTTCTGCACTTACAGTAAAAAAACTCCCTTTTGGGTTAAATATGGCTTTGAGGAATCCACCTTCTCCTCCCAGCCTGCGACACGAAACCACATGAATGAGCCACGAAAGGCTGTCGGGCTTCAAGAGAAGTGATGCAAAACAGCACAAAAGCAAAGGGTGGGGACGCCGAGGATTAGCACGTTGTGTTACGGTGACAGTCTTGAAGATGGCTGGAAAGTCCCTACCAGCTTTGTTCACGCTCCTACTGACTTTGATGGTGCAGGATCATGGCTTGAGTCATTCACTGGAAGCTTGCCCACAGGGAAGGCTAAACTGAATTCTAGGGAAATCCCAAGTTTCTCTGACCATCGCAAAGCACTGTGCAATGCTGCTTGAGAAAAAAAAAGCAAGGCATGAAAATTATTTGGTATGAAACCACTGGGATCCCAATGTTTCAGAATAAAATCAGTCAGTTCTAGAGATAATTGCCCATATGGGGGATTTTATGAACAGCCAAAAGAACAAAAGGCAACTCTGCCCTGCTGGATTTAGTAGCCAATTTGCACCCATAAGAATAATCATTTAGACTCCCCAAATTCTCCATGCAGGTTCACAAGTTTGCATGGTGCTTTCTGCCCAGAGAAGACGACCGTATTTCTACCCTCCAGACCCTACAATCTGCATAAGACAAAGAGACAATACTGGGCAGCGGCCAAAAGAAATGAAAGAGCCTTGGAAGACTGTTCTCCAGGGACTGCTATTGAATAACACTTTGCGTTTCCATTTAACCGTCACAAAGAGGGATTCATTCTCAAAGCAAAGATGTCTCCTTTAGAAGCATCCCCCCGGTAGCCTCTCTGGCTCAGACCTTTGGTGGGCACAGCCAGGAGGTGCACCCATCGCTCTTGCCCGGCAAGGACGGAGCCTGGCTAAATGCTCGGGGTCAGCATCCGAGGTTACGGGGACCAAACTGGGGATGCAATGCTTGGAAAACACTCAGCTTGTAGATAATTATTCTTAGAACCATTTTTGAAGCTATTACGGGGAGGAGAAGCTGGATTTGCTAATGGTAAAAGATGCCCTGCTCCACGGTCAGCAGATGATGGCATCGCGCATGCAGGTAGCCCCTGTATACAGAAATACCTTCTCTGCAGCTATAGTCTGGGTGCATATAGCCTCATGCATTTATCTGACTCGCCCTGCCTGACTCACACTTCAAAACCAGCGGCTCCGAAGAAAACATTAAGAAATAACATGGAAAATCCCAGTATCTCAGCAGCAGCTCAGGACGCTCTTGTAAGGAAGGAGAAGAGATAACAAGAGCACAAAAGAAGCACAACTCCCCCCTAAGCACAGGAAAGTGGGTTGAGAGGGGAGAACAGCAGCAGTCCTCCAAATAAGCCTATAGACAAACCACCTCCATCATCAACCCTATAGTATCAAAGGGAAAAAAAATCACCTTAATTGCCACCTTTCTAGGGGAAAATGTTCCCAATTAATCGACAGAGCAGGTATTCACAGCCAGAAAGCTTTTGAGCCAGGAGGGGTTAATGCTCCCCATCTGCTGACAGTTCAGCAGCAAATCTAGGTACCTGCAGTGTGATCAGGGTCTGCCCCGAAGACAACCAAGTCACATTTTCAGATAAATACAACCCCGCTTGGTGCCACCGGCAGCCAGGACGTGATGCCCAGATACCTTGGTGAGGGGCACCGCATGGTGTTTTCCCTGTGGAGGGGGTCCCACCGGCAGCGGGGAGCAGGGACAGGCGAGCCAGCAAAGTCTTTCTGAGCTCAACAGTTAGGGTCTGTCCCATCCACGGTACAAGAAAGCCACAACATTTGAATTAAACCCCTCCCGCTGTCCCTAAAGGCACCGGCGTCACCTTCCCCAAGCCCCACAGCCCGGCACTCGCTGCGTATCAAACTGCACCGCGGGGCCAGCACACCACGATTATTCTTCCTGTTGCTCAGCTGATGCCAAGTCCTCTGCAAAGTTGCATTTTTCTTTTGTTTACACATTAAAAAAGGGGATTTAAAAAAAAAAAAAAAAAAAAGAGGCGACCTTTCGCTAACCCCAGCCCGTCTATGAGAAGCTGCCGCTGCCTTCACCTCCGAATGAACTTTCAGATTATCTCAGA
Organism: Sagittarius serpentarius; assembly: GCA_034782735.1. NCBI lineage: Eukaryota > Metazoa > Chordata > Aves > Accipitriformes > Sagittariidae > Sagittarius > Sagittarius serpentarius. The sequence goes on along the minus strand of JAVKLA010000053.1, from coordinate 46,734,386 downwards.
CAAGATTCACCTTGCATTGAACTTGTACCCTGCGCGGCAGCACACAGTCACGTAACCTTGATTAAACATTAGAGCGCAACGCGGCTATAAATTTAATGAGCGCTATCGGCGCGCTTCCTCCCGTCATCCTCGGGCAGGGGGAGCGATGGAAATGCCGGGAGCCGCCGGGAACCAGCCTGGCGTGCACCGGCATGGGCAGAAGACGGGGAAGCAGCTATTTGAGGGAATAGGAGAGAGACAGAGCAGCTCTTGTGCTGTCCTTTGCTCCTGTGCACGCAATCTGTTGTGTACGGGCTCTGCAGCATCTCCCGCAGAAGCGAGCAGCTCTGGGTGCCCACCGCGAGCGGGGGTGGCCCGTGGAGGGCTTGCACAGCTTTCTGCTCAAAAGACCCAAGAAAAAGCAAAAAGAAAAGACCAACAAGGTGCAATAACGCGTCCGGCAGTCCCTTCACCCAGCAGGAAACCTTTCTTGGGCCATGGCCTCCTCAACTCTGGCTGCCCTCTTCATGCAAAGCGGTGCAGCCTGTCGTCGTCCTCCCACTTATTTTCAAGACACACGCGTGACGGGAGGCAGAGGCAGCCGCCTCTTCATCTCCCAGCTGACACGTAAGGAAAGGGAGAGCTCAGCATCCGCGCTGGCAGCGGCAAATCCTGCCGCCGAGGTCGCTCGGCCGGTCGAAAGGAGAGAGTCTGGGCAGCGAAACAGATATGCTCAAGTTCAAGTGCTTGAAATACCTTCCTTTTTTTTTAAAAAAAAAGCAACACTCAGAACTAAACTAATATATCCCTTGCTTTTCATGATAACTTCCTCCTTATCCTTGGCGGTTTTGTTTAGCAGACCTATTGTTCTCGGCCTCGGCGAGCCTTGCCCTGGGGTCCAATTTGACTGTGTTCTCATTTTTCCCCCTATGTAACTGATGCTTATTTCTTTAAGCTCTACTATAAACAGAAAACACACTGCACTGCCCTTGCCTGGCTTTGCAGGAGGCAGGCTCAGACCTGGAACTACTTCTTTTTGGTTTTGTTTTGTTGTTTTTTTTTTTTTATATAGGAAACAAAAAGATTGGGCTTGCTTGCTTGCTTCAAGGATTCAAACACCTGCGGGATGCGGGAGGACGGCTGCGGTACCCGCGGGTGGTCCGAGCTCGGAGCAGGGACCACACGGCTCCAGCGCTGGCTCTGCTGCTGCTTTGCTGGATAAACGTTCTTTTTCTGCTTGCAAGGCTGGAAACATGCCGGTTTCCTAATTATAGACCTCTTCAATGTTCATTAGGGGCAGGGGCTGAGGAGGTAAGCAGCATCGTTTGGAGGTGGCATGAAGTCCTCTGAGGGGCTCAGGGTGAAGGAGAGAGCCACCAGACAGCATCCCCCTCGATCGGGTGGCACACGGGGAACAACTACAAAATCAAAGTAAAACCTTTGCAGAGGGGAATGCATCTTGGATGGTTCGAGGAACAAAACAGGAGATGGGGATTTGGGAAGGGTGGGTGATAGGGGCACCAAGATGCGGTTTCATGCTTCCCGTCATTTACTTGTCATGGGTTTGGTCCTCACCCAGCAGACAGCAAAGGGGGAGCTTGGGGGATGTAAGAACTGCTCGTGCTGCAGCAGTAAGGAAACATTTTGAGCAAAATGAGCATTTTTCACCCGCTTTGCTGTCCTCACGGCTCCTCTCTGCTCTGGTACCTGCACCAGCCTCCCAGGAGAAGACTTACTCCAGCACAGCCTGCAGGAGCCTGTCCAAAGGAGATGGATCCAGCATCACTGCAGAAGAAACCGGTGACACTGGGGTCTCTGCCCGAGGCAGGGGATGCGACGGACAGGGATGAGGGGATGGAGAAGGTGGCCTCAGATGCTGCCAGTTCCCACCGAGAAGGTTTGCTTGGCTTTGCAAACACACCGACCTCCAGAGATGTCCCCCCGAAAGGCACCGTCGTTCCCCCTATCTAGCGGCGTCACCTGCAAAACTAATTTGGCCTGTGAAATAACCCGGCAATTTGGGTGGCTGATTAGAACTATTTTTATAAGGCCGCGGGATATATATTTCCAGAGTCTGAAATAGTGTTTGGAAAACAGCGAGAGCCATTGAGAGCCATTTAGCGTATTCTACAGAGAGGCAGACGCACAAGCAAATGGATATTTAAAACAGCTGTGAAGACAAGACTGGTAGGAAACGTTTGGCTAAAAGCAAACACAGAAATAAAATAACTTTGCAGAAGTTTAGAAATCAGTGAATTTGGTAATGCCTGACTACAGGAAAAAAATAATTGTATTTCTTCGGCTTCTGGAGACTAATAAATTACCATGGAAAATGTAAAGATTAAAGCCCATTATTTCACCTCATATTTTCCATCCACACTGTAAAAAAGTCTCTTTTTTGGTTGAGGGGACACCACCAAACTTCCCCTTGGGACGGCCTATCACTCCTCTTAGCATCTGCAGGATAAAGCAGATTTTACACGCCATCGCTGGGCCCCAGCCGACAGCAAAAAGGCAAGCCAATGCTTTGGGGGGGCGGGGATTGAATGCTCTAGACTCCAGACTTCCAGGTGAGCCCCCCAAAAAGTGCTTCCAAGAAGGGTTAAAAGAGGGGGATTTAAAATTCACACTCACGTCAGGTTTGTTTGGGAGCCTGGCCAGCCACCTCTCGCCCTACAGGAACCCTCCTCTTCTGAGAAAATACTGAGCTTATTTGAACCTGTTCCATTTTTGGTGGGTGCAAACCCTTTTGGGAACTTTCAATTTGCAGGAAACTAATGTGCAGGGGGAAAAAAATACAGCATTCTTGTGCAGAAAGCACGCAACGCTTGCTTTGGGCATCCTGAAAGACCTCCTGAAAATACCCAGGGTGACCAAAGCCCAGCTTCCCATTAATTAAAACCCCGAAACCTCACAGGCACGCTTTCCTGCAACTAAATATGATGCGATGAAGAGGCTGAGCATCAGGAGGGATCCCAGCTGTCGCAGCATTTCATCTTGCTATTGCATCCGCCGGGTCTGCCCTGCAGCCGGGCAGCCCTGGGCACACGGAGACGCAGCAGGATTTATGGCTATTTGTTGTAGATAACAAAATAAAAAAAAAAAAACAAAACCAAAATAAACCAACCTTCGGAGGAATCTGAAAACAAAAGCAACGGCTTTTCCTTACGCGGTGTCACACTAACCTCTGGATGGCCTTGCACTTATTGTCACAGCCTTGGAAAGGTATAAACAAAGGCGGATTTCGGATGCCAAGAGCCGGGTTAGGAGACAAAGGAGAGGCACCGCTGCTCCGAAATCCCCTTTGCACTGACATCCAGGGTATAAATCCTGGGAAGAGATGTTTTACGATGTGCACGCAGAGTTATCGCCCTATTATAAAGCAATTCGTGGGGAAAAAAAGGTGATAGCAGACGACAGCGAGGTCCCAGCGGAGCGGGGAATTCGACACCCGCAGCCGGGGTGGCGATGGAGAAGCGGCACGAGGCTTTGCAAAGGGCTGGAGGAAATAGCAGAAAGTCCCTTTTGGGGTTAAATATGCTCTTTAAGCATATTAGTAGGGCTGCAAAGGGAGGGTTTGGGGTGGGAGTGGTTCCCAGTGGCTGAGATGGGACCCCAAAAGGTGCTGTCCTGTTTAAGGACAGGATGCACAGTGTGTTGCCCAAACCCGATGCTCCGCACATCCCGCAGCGGCCAGTCGCAACGACCAGCGGCATCTCAAAAGCAGCTCTTTTTTTTAAAACTTTGGGGAATTTTAAATGCGCCAGGAGAAAACTGCTCTGGCGGGTTTGAAGTAAATATGGAGGGGGGAAAAAAAGCAGAAAAAATGAAAGAAAGGAAAAAGAAAGAAGAAAAGAAAAAAGAAAAAAGAAGAAAAAAAGAAAAAAAAAAGAAAAGAGGAAAAGAAAAAAGGAAAAAGACAAAAAAGAAAAATAATTTTAAAAAGACAGAGAAATTTCAGGTAGAAGTAATTTCAGAGGAGGGGGATTTGCCAGAGCAGATGAAAACTCATATATGGAACGCGCATCTGCTCAGGGAACTGCCGTCCCGATTTCGGCGCCAGACTTTTGGCTCCAGGTCTGACAGACCCATGAACTCCCAGCTGTTTCAGCCCGGCCATAGGTGGTGAAAACCCTCCAAAACCAACAAGACCCTCAAGAATTAGGCCGGCTCACGTGACCTTGGTGCACTCAAGCCTAAACTAAACACGGCTCAGCTTTAAGTCCAGCCTTAGTGGCCTCGCTTTGCAGCCAAGCATCCCTTTTTCTGGGCAATTTCAGCCCAAAACGAGGGAGCTGCCTCAGCCAGGCGCTGGCACTATACAATACCACGCTGCACGATTTCCTTCTATTGAAAGCATTTCTTTTTCTCAAGGTTTCTCAGGCGTCAGGGTTCACCCGTAGGTACGCGCATTTCCTTCACCGTTTTGCTGCCTCATTCGCTCCTTTCCGCCGCGTTATCCTGCTGCCCGCCCAGCCCGGCAGGCAGGAGCAGGCAGCCGGGCCAAGCCGTCTGCTCGCCCTTTCCTGTGCTCGAACGGCGGTGTTTGAGGAAGGATAAACCGACATGGATTTGTCTTTATTTACACCAAACTGTTTACTTTCTTCCTTCTTTTTAATTTTATTACTGTTTGTTAGGAACATAAAGCAGAAGCCCAGCAGATCAATGCCAGAGGCTCCCAACCAAAGGGCTTCTTGCAAACTTCCTTTCGGTTGCCGTAACATTTTTGTGGGGTCACGAACTCCTTAAACAAACAGCTGAGGTCATTGTTAGCAAAAAAAAAATTATTTAAAGAAATAAAAAAGCAAAACTAATGTTACAACCAGAGTGTATGCTGCTCTGCAGAAAAGGGAGCTGAGATGGTGCACGGCAAAATCTATGGCAAAACCCATCAAAGAATCACGACTCTCACGCACGCTTTCCATCTGCCAGTCCGAGCCGCTCTCTCCACATTATTAGGATGACAAAACCTGGACTCCGAAGCCCCACCATATTTTGAGATCTCAACTCCAATTCTGAGGGTCACTGCCCAGAAAAGAGGAACTTTTGGTGGCAATAATACTGTTCCTTCTGATCTCTTGACATGGTATCACAAGGTAAGAGCAATCTCAGCCCTTCCAGTGCCCAGGAGACAGCACTGGAAGGGCAGTAGATGGTTCTTGAGATACTTTGTCCTCCATTGAAACCATTAGCGAAGCGGCACTGGTGCGATAGTCATTTATCACAGTCATGTATCTCTTAACCACTTAACATCAGGGATTCAAAAGACTTTTTATCCCCAAAAATCAACACTGAAAACCTCTACTTCTTCCTCAATGGGAGCAACTTGGCAAGAGCCATGTCATCCCAAGGACATGTCTAAGTCACCGAGCAGAGGGTGATGGCATCAAGGCAGCTCGTCTCCTGAGCAAATACTGGCACAAGGTTTCCCACGGGCAGGTACAGAGGTTTGCAAGCGAAGGCTCATGTTGTGGGTCGACGAGGTATTTTAATACTTCCCAAGAACTGCAAAGCCTTGGGTCCAGAAGGAAAGAAATTCTGCAACCGGGTACTTGTGAAGAGGTCATCTGATCAATATGAAAATAATTTAACTGGGTTTGTGTGCTGTTCCCAGCAGATGAAGCCGATGTCCTCAGCCATCTTCCACCCAACTCCTTCAGGAGATGGCTATTTTGAGCAAAACTTCCACCTGCAACCACACCAGCTGCACCCACGGCAGAAGGCATCGTGCAGTTAAAGCACTGAGTGTTAATAAGAAAAGGGGTTTGGGAAGAGAAAGGGAAGGAATGCTGACAGCGTTGTTATGGGAAGGAAATAAATCACTAACAGGGCGTTCATCAAAGCCAGAGGATGCCTGAGTGACCCTATCAAAGGCAATACATGAATGTCAATAAATTAAGACAAAAGGAAAGAACAGGATATAAGCACGTTGCAACAGAAAAAACAGAGAGGCCTCTTAACCTGAAAATTTACGGTCAGAAAGAAGAGTCTGCCTGGCTGTCTCTACACCCAACCTCTTCCCATCTCTTGATCCATATGGGATAGAATTACTCGTACATCCCCGGAGGCAATCGCATGCAGGGTTTCATTTCCAATTGCCAGCGATACTACAATTTCCACTCAGCAGGATTGCTCTCACCCTTTGGTGAACTTCGTAGTTTTGGAGAACCAGCCCGGAGCCTGCAGTTGCCATCTCCCCAGAGGTTTGCTGTAAATCATACATGAAGAGCAGGATCCATCCCTAACACAATTCACCCTCACCTACAGCAGATCCAGCAGAGACAACCTGGACAAACAACCCCAGAAGTTGAGTACACGGCACTTCTTGCACCCCTGAAACCTTCATGCAACATCAAAACTCTGCAAAGAAATTCCTGTTTATATGCTGCTGCTCACCCCTCTTTGCTGCTAACAAGCCTCTCTCCGAGCCTCATTTTTCATTCCTGCCTTAATGCTTTCTCCCGCATTTCCTCCTCTTGCTTTGAGATTTTCCTCTCTGAACTGTGTCTGATACTCTTTTTAAAAAGGGCTTGTTTTCTATACAGGCCAGAAACCCCCCAGTCTCCCAGGACAGAAGCATGAATAAATTAAGACAGTGAATTCAAAAAGAAAGAAAAAAATTAAAAATAAATAAAAGCCCAGCAAGCTCATGGCATGTGCTGAACTTTCCTTGTGCTCAAGTACAAATTTTTCATGACATCTCATCACTTATTTAGTCTGTGGGTCTGTGACCTTCTGCATATCGCTGTGCTCCACCGACAGACGAGTAACACCTCTGCCCACCTACACCCTCACCCAGCCCCAGAACAGACAGCAAAGCCAGAAAACCCCGGCTCCGCTTGAAAGAAAGCACATTTAAGATCATACAACTGATCTACAGGACTACTGAGCTGAGTAAAAATGAAAAGAAAGAAAAAAATTCTTGTAGATTGAGAAGATTTAGAAAGAAATGCCAGTGGAGATGGTTATTAATCATCTGCCTGCTCAAAGGCTTGATCTAATGCCTAAAGCAGAAGTGAAAAGATGATGTGACGGGCAAGAGGGAAAACAACGCTGCTTTTAGCAGCCCAGAGAACCTCTGGGGTTTTGATATTCTCCTCCTCTTGCACCGCGGATGTGTGCAATGTCAAATAGCGCGGTGCGTGCCCAAGCGGCCCCTGGGAGGGAGCCACCAGAAGAGCTCCAGCAGAAGTTCTCCTCCTCCTCCTCCTCACCCGAAGCGACCTCGTGGTCACGGCTGCTCCGTGCAGGGCAGCGCAGCTTTCTCACCCTGGAGGGACACAGAAAACAACTAAAGGGGAAAAAAAAAAAATCAGCTTTCTGCAGACTCTGAGGAGGCGTTTGCGATCCCATTGCAAAACCCTTCGGCGGTGAAGACACCGCACGGGAGAAGCGGCTGCGATGGAGTTGCAAAGAGCATAAAGAAGCCGCGGGAAACACTGCGGCACAGTCGTTACCGTTCACAGGGAAGATCCTGCTGTGGGTGAGCTAAACCCTAAAATGCTCCAGGAAATAAAGATGAGCAAATAAAGCCCAGACACGGTTTCGGAGATGCTGAAAATCGACAGCTCCTTGTAAAAAAAAAATTATTAGACCACATGGGACTTAAGGGTCAGGTCATTTACAGAGTCAGCCAGGGGCTCATAAAAAGGACCACGTCCTAAACAAGTGTTTCGGCGAGCACCAAATTAAGCAAGCGTGGCTTTATAGAAATTTCTGTCTTGTGACTGGTCCACTTTGATACAAGGATGGGCCAACCCCACTTGAACCTTATGCCATCTATAAAACCCCCTTCCCCCTGGACTGTCTGGGTGTAACGAAGCGTGAGCTCTCGGCGCAGCCCCTCGCGAGGGACAGCGCTTGCTGAACTTCCCCTCTTGTCCTATTTCCATGAAACTGGTAGTAATCTAATAACCCTCCACCCTGTGTGAAACTTCAGCGAACTCTTTCGATGAGTTCAAAAAGCGCTGGGAGGAGCGGAGGGGGAAACGCACGGGCAAAACTCGCAGGCAATGCGATTGCCCGGGTCTCAGTTTCCTTTGGAAAGGCTTTGACTAGATAAGGGATTATATCATATATATAAATGTACATACAAAATATTATACATGATTATATATAATTTATATTATATATTCTATTATAATACATATTATCTATTATATTTTATATTTCCTATATATTAGATTTTCTATAATATATATTTTAGATATCCCAGGCAAAATGTATGGGCAATTCAGCATCCTTCTTGCCAAGGGGCATCACAAAATAGAAAAAAAAATTTCAGCAAACTCTTTCGACGACTTTCAGAAAGGGCTGGGAGGAGCAGAGGGGGGAAACGCAGGGGCAAAACCTGCAGGCAACACGATTGCCTGGCTGTTTTCCTTTGGAGAGGTTTAAGGCTAGATATAAGACTATATTATATACTATATACTATTATATTAAATTATATATTATATAATATAATTGTATACCATTATATGTTCTATATAATATTATATATAATTATATGTATTTTTTATAGATACAGATATATATATAAAATGTATTTGGGGGTTGGACTAGATGACCTTTAAAGGTCCCTTCCAACCCAAACCATTCTATGATTATTCTATATTCTATACACTGTATATCCCAGGCAAACTATATGGGTAATTCAGCATCCATCTTGCCAAGGGTCATCACAAAAGAGAAAAAGAAAAGGTTCAGGATGGAGAGACAGCGTAAGAACCTGTAACTGTGAGGAGAAATCAAGTAGTGAAGGGCACAGGGTGCTTTCAGCTCAAGATTTTGGAAAAAAAAAAAACCAAAACGGGGCGGGGGGGGAGTGACAAAGGAGGATTAGAGAGCGTGTGCTGGCAGAATGGGTGCACACCGCACGGGATGGGAGAGGAGCCGCACGCGGTTCCCTGGGGACTTAAGGAAGCAGCAAACAGTTTATTAAGAGAACTGAGAAGGATGCTGCTGTACCTGGACCTGTTGCTCCAGCCGCAGTCATGGACTTCAGCCACTGAAGGGGTTCAATGGAGACAGATTTATTGCAATAATTAATATTGATTAAGATCTAGGATCAGAAACGGGATGAATCTGATTTTTTTTTTTTGACTTGGAAACAGCTGCAAAAAAAAAAATATTAAAAAAAAAAAAATCCCTAATTCATTTCAAATCCATGCAAAGAAGTCATTTAACTCTGGGAAAGTGAGCAAGCCTGGAGTTATGAGTATAATTTAAAGCCGATAAGGATCTGACCCATCCTTTGTGGTTTATGGAGTTTGAAGGGAGGTAGTCTTCCCCAGCCTGCCTCCATGCGAGCGTCCTCGTGGAGGCTGGGAAAAGGGGAGGGCTCGCATCTCTCATTACTCTCCCCCCCAAGGCCTCGCTGTAGAGTTTACAATTTAATTTTCTGCATTTGTAATCTGTAGCCCTTGTGTATATAATGTCTAATGAAAAAGGCCTTTTTTAAATTAACATGGTATTTGGAAAAAAACCCCATGTGTTTCTATTTCATTATCGAACTACATTTACGAAGAAAAAAAATACTCAAGCGGAAAGTGATCGGATTTAGTTGGCAGGGACACAGGACAGTCAGAAAACATAGATATCCTTACGTAAATGTCTGTACAACATCAAAACGCCTTTGGGTACAACTTTGTTCTTGCCCAAGTTAATAAAACCCCTCCGTGATTCAGGGCTTGATGTATCAGCTGCTTGTGCACCCACCAGACTCTTCTCAGCCTCTTCCCCTCGTCCTCTGATGCTGCCCGGTGCCGACCCCATGATTCACTCTCCTGCTGACAACATATGAAATGTGGATCCTTTGAAGAAGCCGTTCTGCTTTTCTCTCCTACCTTTCCAACTCCCTCCTTTATGGATGGATTCCTCAAGAAAACAAGGCTTACATGGTTATTCTTACTTCAGTTTAATACTTTTAAGGCTCAATCACAAATACAAACTGGCAGGTAGAGACCTCAAAGTCGTAAACATGGAGAACCACAGAGAACCTGGAGCTTGAGGGATCCCTGAAGATCCCTTGGTCCCTGCTCAAGGCATGGAGCTGGAGCAGCTCACTCAGGACATCATCAGTTTGGGTTTAGGTACCTCCAGAGATGGAGGATCCACAACTCCTTGCGGCAATTACCTTCCCTGTTTACTCAAAGCAGATGGCCAGCGAAAGAAGACAAGACCATACAAGAGAAAAGCTCAGCTCTATTAGACACTAGAGAGTCCAAACAAGGGCAAGCTGACAAAACCAGACTTCCTAACGATGCCGCTCCCAGGACAGCGGTGTTTCCCTTGTTTCAGATATTTATCGGGGTTGGAAAAGATGCTCAGCAAATCCCAAAAGAGGGCATCGAACCAACCTCTGCTCCGAGAAGGCTCCCTCTGCCTTTTTGAAACCACTTCCCTCCCTGCTATTTTTGGGGGATACGCAATTTTTATTCTTATTCTCCTTTCTTTTCTACCACTACGTCCTCTGGCTCCAGGCTTTTCCTCATCTCTGTTGCTTGGGGTTTTTAATCCCAGCACCTCAGAGGGAGGAAGCCGTCCTGTTTTCCTTATTAATCAGAGATCTCTGGCATTGACCACAAGAAAAGCCTCCAAGAACGCTGAACTTTTTGGTTCATTGCATTTCATCATAATAGAGCTACCAGCATGCAGAGTTGATTTAGTTTTGTAATTTTCTGTGGAAATACCTTCCAAGCACTTGCCTTGGCCTCCAGAAATCCTCTGCTACACTCAGAGACACGGCAGGAACGTCCCAGAAAAGCAGTTGTTTTTAGTAGCTACCACATTCCTCAAAAGCGTCAGTTAAGCCATTGTACTACGTCTGCAGTGTTTAAAGCTGGGGGGGAAATGGTATTTCCATCTGAATCTTGAACATCTATCATTAAAATGTCATCGTAAAGGAAGCCCATCACCAGCAACACAAGCCCACCACGTGTGTCTGGAAAGCACCTACCATGACCTCAGCCGGTGCCCCAAGCTGGGGACAAGTTGTTCCTTCAAGCATCCTCCTCTGCGCTGACAGCTCACCTGGGATTTATGGGGTTTATTATCGCAAGGCTGATCCAAGAATCACCTACTACACCTGTGTTTCTTTAGAAGAGTCTAGATATGGACAAATCCAGCTCTTCTGGGCTCCCCTCTGAAGAGAGGGCTGTTTCTCCAGAAAAGAGCATTTGAGCATATTAAATAACGAGGCTTCCATCTTCCCGGAGGGGTTATCCCATCTGTTAATACAATCTAAGCACCCCAACTTCAACCATCATCCCTCCATCACCTCCTCTAGGACTGTAATTATATTCCATCTTTTTTCTCAGGTGATTCAATACCTTCCCAACACTGGAGAAGAGCAAACTGGTGCAACTGGGCTCTCCACCGCTAAGCAATACCAAATGCAAAGGCGAATTCCTGATAGAAGAGGACAGAAACAAGAGATGAAGATGGAGGACGGCAAATATTTAGCTACTGATCCTGCACTGTAATCGAGACAACAGCCATGATCACTGTAGCCCATGCAGAGCCACCGCGAGGTTTATCTATAGGCGGCTACATCCACCCTCCACCCATCCAAAATTTAAGAGCTTAATAAAGGAGGTAAGACAAAAAATCAGCATCCACGTGAAGATGGACAACAGAGGCACAGAGACATCCCTGGCTAACGATTCAACACATTTCCCAAGGTGTAGGGCCTGAATCCATCCTTAATCCTCCTAAAATGAAAAAAAAAAACCCTCAAAAGCCTCATTTAACCGTATTATTCTCAAGCCTCTCCAGGCGAACACCTCGGGAGACACGGTCCCCTGGCACACACCGACGCAGGCTGCGCTGGTGCGGTTTCAGGCCGGGAGAGGTCTGAGCTCTGAGGTTCCATGATTTTTATCAGGGTTCACTCACACTAGCATTATTTCGAGACTGCCTTTAGTACTTAATCCTATTTCAACACTGGATCTGACCTCGTCGTGGCGTGAACTGTAAAGTGAGTGTTCCTCCAAGGTTACGGCCACGAGAGGGACCGGGGAGGGCGGCTGGCAGGGCCGTAAGTAATCCATTTTTCTGTTGCAGGGCTCATGTAATTCTATTCAGTGCAATTTATTAATTGTTCTCCCAGCATCTTGGAAATACTGTGTATCGCTTTCGATGGGAGTTACGCGGAGGGCACAAGGGACAGCATCCCAACGGGGAAGAAACCTCATACTCGCAGCGTATAGACCCCCGAAAATTAAAGGGTTTTTTACCCAGCATAACGCACACACGTAATGCTGAGAGACGATTACGATTTTCAAAGTTCTGACCCGAATCCTGCAAACTTTGGATTCTTTAAAAAGAAAGAAACAGAAAACCACAGCGCCTGGGAGGAAAACACATCTTGCCATCGAAGCCTCCTTTTTCCTCATATGCTCCTTTCTGAACTCGCCTTTGGAAGAGTTAAGCAGTCTGTGTTTCAAATTCAGCCACATCAGCTTTGATTTACTGTGGCAGCAAATTGCTATTTATTAAAAAAAAAAGCAAGCTTTGTCAGGATTCAAGTTCCCATCCCTTTCAGTTTAAGAGTCTTTAACTTCATTACCTTGTTCTCACTTGATGGGACAAAATAAAAAGCAGGACTGAATGGGTTTTTCTCTCCTAATTTTTTTTTTCCTACGGGTTTTCAGCTCGTTCATCCTCTCACCACCAAGGAAAGCATCGTGATTCTTTCTGGTTCTGCAGGGCCTCAGCTACTAATCTCTGTCTACGACACTCTCCCCTTCTGTTCTGCATTACAACTCAAAGCTCCCTCTCTGCACTGACAACTTGTTTGCGGCAGTTCCACATGCCGTTAAGTAAACGGAGATGATAACTCGGTTAGAGAGGAGGTTAAGACAGGGCTTTTGCTCTCAAAGAAAAATCCTTCAAGTCCAAGAAGCCTGGTGAGAAACAGGGAGGGAAAACAAGAGCAGCATCCTCCACGCCACGCTGCCGGTGATGCCGCCCAGCCCCGGGACGCAAGCCCTGCCTGTAATCCATGGGCTGCTGGAGAAGGAGCCTTGAACCTCGTGAAGCTGCGTTAGGCCTGGTGGCACGAGCTCAGCTCCTCATTTTTACGGCTGCTTTGCCATGAATTTCAACTTCTGTCAGAGTGAGGCACCCTGACGTGCCCTGGGACGCTTTGCTGCTGCTCTATTCAATGGTCCCCTCCTCATCTCGACTCCCTTGGCTGCTTTCCGTCTGTGCAGTCTACCCAAGTATTTCCAAACACGCCGTGATGTTGTTTATGAAAACTAATCTTGCCTTAACGGTCTCTTTTGCCAAGCAGATTTTGCTATGATTTCATACCCAATATTTTTGTCCATACAGATGTCTTAAATTTTCTGCCGAGTTTATTTATTGATCATATAACATTGATAGGATGTTCCAGAGATAACTACAGACCAAAAGCAATTAACCCAGCGTTGAACTTCAGTTCCGAAAAGCAGCAGCATATAACCCTGCGTCCGACTGGATGCAAGATTTTTGCAGTCATTCATGATATTGTTTTACCCGGTCATTAATAATAAATTGAGATTGCTCCTCAGCAGGCTGAGTCCGATAAGCTTCGAAGAGCCTCCCCGATGGAAGTGCCACCATCTGACACCGTCACATCTATCTGAGCACATCGCTTGCGTCGGGAGACAGCGGCAGGGCTGAACCCAGGTCGTTGCCTTTGTGTAATAGCTCCACGACACGTTTCCACTCAAACGCGGAGGTCAAGGAGAAATTAAAGTATAACCAGCCCCAAGCTGGTGGAGCTTCTCATTGACATCGGGGAGCTTGCAGGGCACCTACGCTGCAAACCAGCCTCGTGACTCAAGTTCACGCAGATACGGTCTGTGCAGTCCACATCACCTGGGGATTAAAACACTGGTGATCCCCTTGATTGCCCCAAAAATCAGGATCTGAATTAATTTTCTAGCCACCTCGTATCAGGGACAGATCCAGAATAACTGAAGGTCACTCAGCCTTTCCCCCACATCACTGGGTATTCACGTATTCCCCCTTTCCTCCCCCTCCAAAGCCTCTGAAATATAAATTACTTTTGCAGAAGAAATGGAAACTTGATCATTAAAATTAGATAACTGAACAAACTCGCAGCCGGGGCTGGGGCCCGCTAAATCCAAAGCCAAGATCAATTTTGTTAGGAGGGAAAACTGTCATTTAATCGATAGCCATGTGCAACCTATTATTCTGATGCTTGACATAAGCTCTCACACGGTGCGTTAACACGGCCGAACACGGAGACCTTGCCCAGCACAGGCTTGGCTGCTACTGGGAATACTTAAGACGATACCATCTGCTAAGCCTTTAAAGCTGGGGTGACATTTTAGGTGACCGGTGAAGGGTGGAAGTGTTTAATTCAGGACACTTTCCGGTACAATCATAGCAATAGGAGATCTCATAGATAAGTTACACTCGCCAGCATCCTTCTGGGAGATTTTTTTTTTCCCCCTTTTGCTATCCAACAGGACAAAGGGGCCTTTATGGCGTTTTTAGCAAGTCTGTTTATTTAGTACATATTGTGGCTGATCCGCTGTTGAAATATCATCCATTTCCCTCCCCTGAGAGATACTCAAAGGAGCAGCAAGTAATCAACTTTAAACAAAAAGGCCATCTAAATATACAAAAAGAGGAGAACAATAGCAGCATTAATTATAAACCAGGCAGGCGGGTTTCCAAGGGGAATTCATATGCAGGGAATTTGTTTCTGCACAATTTATTTCTCTCTCTGGGGGCTCAGAAGAACGGCGGCAGCTCGGAGAGGCTCAAACAGAGTCTTATCGCAGGGGAAGGAGCGGGAAGATGAGGATGGAGGGACGGGGGAAGAGAGAAGTATCAAACAAACCAGAACCAACAAGGGCCAAGACCAGCAAGAGGACCAAAGCCATATAACTTTGAGCTTGGAAAAGAGAAGTACGCCCTTGGTCCTGCTTGGTTGTTGCAAACAATAAATAGCAAAGGCAGGGATGTGTCCCACAGCTCTGTGCAAAAGGCGGACTGGCTAGAATCTTCTTTATCACTTTAATAGGACCCAAAAATCTTCCTTGCATGGGGGGAACGTGCTGTTCTCAGACATTCTGTAACCTGTTCGCCCCCCACTCCCACTGCTGGTCCAGCAACCGCGGAAAAAATCCCTCCAGGGTTATACGGCAGCTGGATGCTCAAACGGGAGCTAAGGGCTGAGGTCCAGCCAGCAGTGCATTGTGCACATCTATTTCAGTGCTTAAAAGGTCCCCAAACAAGCCAGGGAAGTTTTTTGGGTTTTAATTCAGCTCACGAGGAGCAAGTTCAAGGCAGGATTTGTGCTTTAACAAGGTGTCAGTTCTGCAAGTGTTGGCCAAGGAGTGTGAGTCCCTACAGCAAGCCCAGGGTGCGAATACGGGGAAACCCTTGCCTGGAAGAGATTGCACTTTGGTCTTCTTTAATCCAGCAAAATCAGGAGAAAAGCACATCCGTGAGATGCCAGAAAGGAACAGGTAAAGGACACCATGAGGGAGGCGGCACAGGTACCCAGCAAGGCTCATGCACAGCCTGCAACACGCCTCCGGCACAAGGGAAATAAATATTCAGTGGCATCCGAAGGACTTGCTGGGGAGGGACGCGCAAGGAGCAGAGCTCTGCATCCCATCCACGGGCACTTCCCACCCGTGCAAAACCTCACGTGGCTCCAGCAGCGCAGGAAGAGTCTCTAATGATTATAACAACACACAAATTAAAAGCCAGTTGTCAGCACTGAGCAAGAGGCCTGCAAGACCCTCCCCACAAGAAGGACACAGAGGTGCTGGAGCGTGTCCAGAGACGGGCAACGAGGCTGGTGAGGGGTCTGGAGCACAAGTCTTGTGGGGAGCGGCT